>JANAVB010004589.1:0-15000 GCA_029216955.1 Iris pallida | reverse complement strand
ACAGTCAGATTCTGACAAAAGTAGTTGTGAATAGTAGAGGTGGGCTTTCCTTCGGCATCTACTAAAGGAGTGGATACCCCCGCTTCAGCCATCAGATCGTCTACTTCGTCAGTAGCATATGCCCTGTATGCGGTGAAATGAACTGTCTCTGGCATCGACGGATGCTTTGTGAATATATAATCCATCCAGGCCTTGATGTATGGCGTAGCCTTCGTCCCGCCCTGGCGCATGCATGCTTGATGGTGGCAAAGCAATTCTTCGTACACAGCCATCATTTCAGAATATTTATTCTCCAACACCAAAAACTCCTCCTTGTAAGGGGTAGATTCCTTATATGGCTCGTCCCCTCACGATAGCTTCGAGATATTAAGCATATCATAGAGGTCCAAGCCCATCTCTCTATAAGGGGTGAAGAAGTTCCGGTATGTTGGTCAAATAGTTCCAATAAGGCTATAAACAAAGGCCGATTGATCTCCATACCATGCTCGGTGGCCCTGATGGAACGACGCATGCTCGTACCTAGCAAGTCCTTCTTGAACCTACCCGATACCCATTGGGTTAGTTCACGCCATTATGTCCTAAGATGGATCCAACCTTCGACACGGAAGACCTCCTTCGGATATGTACAGCCCGTGGCCGGAAGCCTATTAGCAAAAAGAGAGGCCTGGAATGGATGCACCTCCGTGGTAAAGTCACTGAGTAGACGACCGAGAAGTAACACACGCAGCCTACATGATGGACCATCAGGTGAACTCTTGAAAGAATACTTCTGAATAGAGTATCCATCCACTTGGATATGGTCGATCATTAAACCCCTTCGCTTCGGGGTCAGATCCATTTCATGAAATGCTTCTTAGCCAAGCAAAAGAAAATCGAGAGCAAAGGTATCAGTTGACTGACAGAACATACAAAGAAAGACCGTTATTATCGAAGTACCAATTTTTGTTTATCTCCAGGAGCTTGGTCTTTTTCAGAACCAGCTGATCGCCAAAAAGGAACAAAAGTTTCAACATCTTAACGGCATCAGAGGAGACAACTTGCCTCAATCTATTATACGACAGAAGTATACGGGCTGTTCATCACGTATCATTGCTAGTCGCCCTTTCGGTTGACCTTTGGCAATCAGCTGTATGGCAAGATTGGTGAGCGCCTTGTCGACGTTTATGCCCAGGGCACAGTCTACCGATTTCAGAATGATATCCCCGAAGAGGGACGCGGACACAGAAACTGCACATAGACAAAGTGTGTCATAAGAACGCAAAATATCTTCTGTAAAAACAGAAAACGAAAGCACTGCGCCATAAAAAGAGAGCATCTGCATAGTCATTACGTGAGCATCCACACAGGCACTACCAAATTTGTACCATACGTAAGCCAACAAGCATCCGCACAGGTACCTTGTGAAAAGAGCTGCGCATGAATACTGGCTGCATGCCTACAGAAAACCTCAGCACTTCTATAGTTGTTACTTTGTAAAAAGTAACGACTATACGCATCGGTTGATAAAGCTTTAGTATATCTTCGGAATGCCACTTCGAAGAATGGTGCCCATGCACATCAGCAAGAAAAAGCATTAGCATATCTTAAAGAAAATGCTCCTAAGAGTCGATGATCATATGCATCAGCAAACCAAGATGTCAACGACGATCAGACACCTATTAGCAACGGGGGCCGCATGTCTCCGTGTACCAAAACTCATACCATAGGAGCTTGCTTAAAGACGATGGCTTCTGAGGCTAACTGCTACACTTTGGCCTATCGTATGCTCGTCGTGGCCTCTCCAGCTTATCTCGCCGATGACTCTCTAGTCTGTCTTGCACTCGTCGCAGCTCCCCCAGCCGGTCTAGGGCTAGCCACTGCCTCACTGGCCTTCTTGGAGCTCGCCATAGGAGCTTTCGTGGTTCTTGATTTCTTGGGAGCCATGGCAGAAAAGCTAGAGTTCTAAGGAAGAAGAAAGCTCTAACTAAAGGATTCTATTGGAAGGAAAAAGAAAGAAAGCTTTTCTCTCTCCAAACAGCCCCTACTTATAGGGTGCGGCCACGTAAGCAAAAGAAGACAAAATGCTTCGTAGAGATTCTTTGGACGATATGGGAATTAAGAGTTGAGATCATGAAGACCGTTCCCAAGAAACGAGGAGTTATGATCAACTTTTAATGAAACGACAGCTCAAGGCATTTAATGTGGAAGGCTAAGCGTGACGACAGCCTGTCAGCAAGCATGCTGGGCATTCGTTTGCAAAGAACACGTGTCATGTTTCTGTTTAATGTATTCCGAGCTTGACTCAAGTTCGAAACACTTTGAAGAGGGTCTTATAGAAGCATGAAAAAGCGTAGCCGTGACAAAAGCGCAGGTGATAATAAGTTGCTGCATATAAACTTCACAAAAGCGCAGGTATCCAAAATCTTAGATAATAATAAAAAGTCACAACAGGCAAGATTGCACATAAAAACTTCTTTATTAAAATCATGTCAACAAAGATCTATTACAGATTCTTCATAATTACATATAAAGACTAAAACACATAAAGTCTACAAGTGGGCAATCTTCAAAAGTGTGCAGCCCCTCAGACGCACAGCTCGTCAGAACGAATCACTTCCTCGTCAGAGCAAACCATTTCCTAGCCAAACTCGAAGGAACTCCAATATGGCTAATAAAACAGCCATTGGCCCGAGCCAGAATGCAGCTCCTGCTCGCCACACTATTGCGACTCTCGAGCAGGGCAGAGCACAACCTGTGGCTCTTCGGATTGACAATTAATCTAAACCTGGAAGCTTGGATCTCGAAGACCTCCAAGATATTGTTCAGGTTCGAACTCCTTATGCCAAACGCTCAAGTACATCTCAAAATCCAGTATCAGTTCTTCTAACCAACAATCGACTTGTGAAAGGCCAACAGCTATTCGAAGCCCAGTCAGGATCGAGCATGACAGTGGGAATGCTAAGAGATAGTGGACGTAACTCTTAAAAAAAGATTTCCTTATATAGGCTGAGTGTGGTCCAACCCCAAAATACCACGTGTAACTGATCAAAGACCCCCAAATTAATATGATAAACCTAGGACTCAGCACAATGAATCTCATTTAATAGGTTCATTTGACTGAATCCTAGGCCACAAACTTCTTGAATTCCCTAAATGACGCAGCAATTAAAGAAGAGGATGACTGACTCATCCGTTAAAAGAGTAGTCATTAAATTGTTCTTATGACTTCGATAAACCAAGCTCCTTCGACTCAGAACCACATCCACTTCAGCTCGACTCAGAAGCGCAGTCACTTCAGCTCGACTCAGAAGCGCAGTCACTTCAGTTCGACTCAGAAATGCAGCTCCCTCGTTTCAACCCAGAAGCACAACTCCTTCTATCCCACCCAGAAGCACAGCCCGTTAATGGCTCCTTCAGCTGACACTTTGTTGCCTCAAACACGTCTCATTATCGTCCAAAAGTGCAGTGACTCCGTAAGATAAGGACAAAATCCAATCGATTTGTTTAAACCAATGGTCCATTAAGATAAGTATAAAATCCAACTTCGGGGATAGAAACAGAATCTACTCGGGTTCATACAATCAACATTAAATGCACGCCATGTGTCGTTTATTCAGTTATGTTGATAACTCTCCAAATATCTTGATAAGAGAGAATCCCAGCGTCTGCCATGTGTCAGCTCCGCAGCAGCCCTCACCATCAAGTCTCAAGATTCTCTTATATCTCTATGTGCAGCATTCCTGTACAATCCTTATGCACATCGTATATGTGCTTGCCTATAAATAGAAGAAGTTTTTCTTCGATAAAGAGGCTTCAAAATCTTCATAACTTTGGCGTCCTCTTGATTGGCAACCTAGAGTTCTAGTCACAAGTACCATAAAGCCAAAGCAAGTTCAACTCGTCGTCAGATCACCAACGAAGTATAGGAGCCGCTACAGTGCTCCATCTCCACCGTCACACTTCTCCATAAATTTTGTACTTGGATCTCCTGATTAGGGATTGATTGTACTCTTTACATGTTTAATATACAGAAAGTTCGTATAACCTTTTGTCATGGCAAAGATGCTATATTTACTTATGCAAGAGTTTATTGTACTCTTTACACTCAATTGAATGTCGTCGTTCAGACCTTGAACGGATCGATTCATGTGAATGTTCTCAGTTGGGATCATTACAGTAGCAAACGTTGCCAGTTTGGCAAATTCAGATTCATAATCCTCTACGAACATGTTTTCTTGTTTCAGTGACATGAAGTCATTCTCTATCTTTGATTGATAGCTGGAGGCAGATATTGCTGCATAAATACCTTCTTGAACGAGGCCCAAAAAATCTTTCCACCCCTAGCAGTCGCGAGCAATGTCGGCTTATTTGCTTTCCACCAATCTTTTGCATGTAATCTTAGTTATAAAGTGGCACAAACTACCTTTTTGCTACCCAAAACTCCTATGAATGTGAACAAACTTTCCATTTTCTCGATCCAGTCTGTCACCTTATCTGGTGATGTCCTATCCTTAAATTCTGGAGGTTTCGCATCCAAGAAGTCCTTTTGCCTAAAGGAAGAGTGCATGTGTGCCTGTTGGGGTTCATCACCATCCACGGACTTAATCTCGGGTGTTCCTATAGGGTTGGTCGCTGCAGTGGTATCTCGATTGCTCGCTAGCGAAGTTACAAGTTTTTCCAAGGCATCCAACTGACTTTGCTGGACAATGCTGCGATCCTTAGTTTTTTTTGCTGAGTTTCTAATTGAGCATGTTGCGCCAGGCTATGCTCGTCAGCTTCCTATCGTTGAATTTCCAACATGGCCATAATCCGTTCTACCGGGTCGGTCGAGCTTGATGCTCTAGGTGGGTTCTGACTACCTCCTTTTGTCATTTCTCTACAAAATAGTGTAACTTCTGTTAGTCTGATAAAGTATTATGGACTTATCGTATGGGGCATTGGTTTTATAACTTAAAATCAGGACCTTTAAAAGCCATCAAAATACTTTATATACTTTTTGAAAATGATATTTACAAGAGGCCAAGGATAAAGCCGCACTGATACCACTTCGTGACGCCCTGATCACGCTAGGGTCGTTCGTCCTCGCTTTGATCATGCGGGATCATTCGTCCTCGCTAAGGCGTAATGCCATACAAGCCTAAGTTGCGCTTGCACAAGGCCAGTACCTGCGCAATACAACTAGATAAAGCAAAACACACGCACGCAACACATTTCATTATAGGAAACCAAATATTGGACACAGATATTTGAAAAGGAATCACTTCTTTTATTCATAACTTGATAGGTTACAAAGTACAAGGCTTATGACTCAATGCCATAATTTTATTACATATCTCTCCTTGAAACTTTTTCAAAATAGCCACAATGCCCATACGTTATATCCTTTTATTACATAGTCGAAAATAAAAGGCACCTTCAAAGGAAACTTGTAAACTTGACTGGAAATGAAAAGTAACTTCGAGGCAATCGACAAGCTCTACTGGACTGGACGAGCTTAGTGCCTCTCCTGAAATCCCCATGACTCCTGGTTAGCTGACGAAGATGCCCACAATGTGGGTCAGTACACATCTTGTATTGACGAACGACTTTTGGTCGAACTCACAAATATCTGTACTAAGTCAACATGTTAAACTAGCATACATTTATTTTATGATCTTTCTACTTATCTAGGTTCTTTTTAAAAATTCATAAGAAGCATAAACAGTAGAAATACTTGCAGAATAATCTTACCATCACCGACAGTGTTCCCTGCACAAGACAGGTTAGCACAATTTGCATATGATGTAAAGCATACTATTTATCTCTGCATTTAGTTTTAGGTTTGCAATACACTCTGATTTCACAAATGCACCTAACTACATGTTGGTCCACGGGTTGTTCCCCATGATTAGCCGCTGTGACACATGGGTTCAGCTCATCGCTATTTGGACGTGATGCAACACCCCTTTGATAGCGAGGTTTCTTATACCTCAGGGTGTCTAGACAGTCTATCCCAGGCCTAGCGATTCCAGGTACCCCACGAACCGCCCGAAAGATCTAGGTTTTTTATGCACAAGTTGTCCAGGACCAATGCATACTCTATAAGGCAACTGTTAAGCGACATGTTCATTCATGCTTTTCTTTGGTTCGTAACAGAGCTATAGCTGCTAGCTTTGGGACAATTCTCTTTTCTGTAGCAACGTGTACAAGTTCGTATGTACACATCTAAATATTTGAAGCATACTCATAGGCAACATATATTATTCATATGGAAATAGATTACGAGGCAACATATAATCCAACATTTGATTCAATTCATTTATCTTCCTTATTTTTGTTATTGTGGTATCATTGATCATAGGGACGAGGCAACAGAGTGGACTAAAAATCATTTTTATTAGGGCGTGGAGATAAATGATTGCCCGGTTAAAGCAACTCACCAAAATAAATCTTGTTTGAGAGAAGGAGGGATTTCACGCGCGTTCACGCATCGTTCACGCATCCTACATTGGCACCATATAATTAGCAACTTCGATCTCTTTCTCTCAAGATTCAGAATGAATACGAAATGCGATAAAAGCTAACAATGAAAGCCAATCATTGAAAACCAACACAAAAAACACATTCATCAAATCATATAGCGAAAGAAAGCATCCAACAAAACATTTGGAATCATTTCAATAGAAGCCAATCCATTAATTGGAAAGGTTCATTGCATTTCATCCGTGATCAATCGATACACGCAAAGGTTTTCTCGAATACTCAGTTCAAGACTGAGTCAACAAGCCGTGGATTTTACATAGTAGACCGCGATGAGCGGGGCACTACATAATAACCCACTAAAAAAAAGTTTTGTCCTCAAACTTAAAGAATAAGATCTCCCCATATTATTGTATTCCTGATTATGTAAGGTGGACAGGTTAAAAACACGAGCATTTTCCAGCTGCTGATTGTGTGGGTTGTCTCAATTGGCGGTGGGTCCCTTAGCGGCCAACGCTCTCGATATTCTTAAGGTTCTGTGTCGTATTCATTCTTTTCGGACAGTTTCTGACAGCATGACCCTGTGGCCACAACCTAAGCAAGATTTGCTCAAGGAATGACAGGTTTCCTTGGTGTGACCCCGCATGCACAGTAGCTATATTCCAAGCTTATTGTGCAACAATTTTCTATGGTATGGCCCTAACGGCCGCAGAATTTGCACTCTACTCTGTTTTGATTATCTTCTCTTTCTTCTTCTTTTTGTCGTAGTACCTTTTAGAATATTGATTGCGACTAGCCTGAACTTTCACTGATACCTTACTCAGGCTAAATTGTTCCACTTGCACTTCCACCTCAAAGGCCTGAGAATATGATTCACATTCTCGGTTTAGCACACTCGATTGAATGTCGTCATTCCGGCCTTGAATGAATCAATTCATGCGAATGTTCTCCGTTGGGATCATTGCAGTAGCAAATATTACCAGTTTGGCAAATTCAGATTCATAGTCCTCCACGGAAATGTTTTCTTATTTCAGTGACATGAAGTCATTCTCCATCTTTTGACTGATACCTGGAGGCAGATATTGTTCCATAAATGCATTCTTGAGCGAGGGCCAAGAAATCCTTCCCCGAGTAGTCGCGAGCAGTGTCGACTTTTTCACTTTCCACCATCTTTTGCTTGCAATCTTAGTTGTAAAGCGGCAAAACCTTTTTGCTACCCGAAACTCCTATGAATGCGAACAGACTTTCCATTTTCTCGATCCAGTCCATCACCTTATCTGGTGATGTCCTGCCCTCAAATTCTGGAGGTTTTGCATCCAAGAAGTCCTTTGGCCTAAAGGAAGGGTGCATGTGTGCCTGTTGGGGTTTATCGCCATCCATGGGCTCATTCTCGGGTGTTCCTGTCGGGTTGGTCGCTATGGTGGTATCTCGATGGCCCGCTAGCAAAGTTATGAGTGCAGTTTCAGTGTTCCCACTTCTCAAAGTTTACTCTCTAGCAGAGGAACTGTCTTCCTTAGGAGTAGTGGGACACTCAATCATAAGTTTAAGGACGCATTTCATACAGCCGAGAACAATACAATCTTCTTTTTCTAGTCCTTGAAGTTGGTCCCGTTAAGCATTGGAATTGAGTTCGAATTAGCAGATATTGAAGCAACACTAGCTGTAAAGAGAACAAAAAATAAAACAAACAAACATACTCTAATTAATAACTGAAGAATAAAATATAGTCAAACAAATTCAAATAATGGTGAACCCCATCTCAAGGTACCTAGTACATCATTACTATCAAGTCTTTGGACAGTATATTAATTATAAATGATACTCTTGATGTAATGATCAAACATTATAATAAGTTATGTTAAATAATAAGCCTATTTTGGATTGAGTTATTATTCACATGTAAACTTTATAATTGTTACACATTTATCATCATAGGTAAGTGTGCAGTTCATCCAAGTATTAACTTCCTTTGGACTGGCTAATACTTTCATGAATGTACACACAAACATCCAACATCCCTCATAGACTATCTACGCAAGAGAGGTCAATTTGGCGACCTCGTGTTTGAATGGCTTTTGTTAGAATGTAGACAACTATTGCTAGTTTAAAGAATCACCAAAAGTTGAATGTTGACTAAATATTTATGTATGCATATTTGTAAGATTATATTAACAAAATAATAATAGTACTAGAATATGTCTGTATCACATCAACCAACGAAAAGAAAAAAAATTTGAAATTGTTACCAATTTCCAAAAATTTCTATACCAAGGTGCAATATGACCAGAAAATGTCAACATATCATTACGTTCCAAATTAAACTTGTGTATCTTGGACATAACAAACCTTTTCTATCCATATAGAAACCATATAAAAACTAAATATCTGAATCATATATAATCTATTTTCATCTATGCTTTTAGCAAGCACTATATCAATAATTTCATGATATAATTTTGTAATATCAGGGGCCTATAGAGTATTTTAACTCCAACACTTTCTATCTAATAAAGAAACCAAATTGGGTCAAGTTATACATAAAAGTCGAAATGTACACCGATGAACCAACTACATATGATCATGCAATAACTTCTAATTCTTTTGACCCTTAGAGATCACAGCCCCTAACAGTGAATTGAATTGACCATGTAAACCCCCAATTTTTTTTAAATTTGTTTATATTTATTGGGCATAAATAGTAAATTTGTATTTTTTTAAATATTTATATATATAACCTTAATCATGGTTAATTTTTGGTGTATATGTTGACTAGAAATTATAGTATGACTAGTGTAGTCGTGTGCCATGCCTAGCCTATTAGCCATGGTAGGGATGGCCTAGCCATATTATATAATGGTAATAAGTCAAGCTGTCGTTTAAACCATATTTGGATGAAATTTAATTATATATTTTTGACTTTAGGAGACTCGGTTGCACAAAACTAGACAAACTTGACCTGAACCAAACCCAAACCCATGTAGATATGTTTGTGTGTGCCTATATATTATAATATATATAATATATATATATATATATTTCCACACACACATGTCCATTGGGGCCGTGGGACCGTGGCACAACCACCCAACCATCCGGGCGGAGGGAGGGCTCGAACCTGGGGCACTCCCACGAAAGCCCCTTCAAATTAACATGTAATGCGTCCAAATACGTCCAAATAGATATATATTTTTATTTAACTTTATATGTTTCTTTTTGAAAGTTTCTATGAATAGAAAATATTATGTATATAGTACTAGTTGGCAGTAGTATATATATATATATATATATATATCTTATATTATATAATATATATCTATATATATATATATATATATATAGAATATATATATATTATATATAGATATTTATAATATATATATTATATATATATATATATAATTTAATAAATATATATATATAATATATATATAGACAATATATATATATATATATATATATATAAAATATATATATATTATATATAAAATATATATATATATAATATATATATATATATATATATTATATATATATATATATAATATATATATTATAATATATATATATAAATAAATATATATTATAAAAAAAAAAATATTAATATATATATATATATATATATATATATATATATATATATATATCTATAATATATATATATATATATATATATATATATATATATATATATATATATTCAGAACTTTAGATTGATATTTATATTTATATAGAGAGTTTCATATATGGAAAGTATTTCAATAAATCCCTAACTAACCACCCTAACAAAGTACCTACTCCTAAAACAAGCCAAACCAACCAAACCCTATTCTCTTCTCCTGTATGTAAGCTTTCCTCTCCCAATCCAATAATATTCCTATGTATTTAAATCTAAATATGTATATACATCCAATTTTTAAACCCATCAGCATATATCAACCATCATAAAAACCCAAAACCCTAATCCTAACTAATTTCTCCTTCTTCTCCTCTTGGTTGAAACCCTACTCCTTCTTTCTCAAAGCTTTCGGCCATCCCTTAGCCTCCACAACTATCCATCTTAATCCTCCACATCAGCCTTTACCTTCCTCCATCACAAAACCCATCTCCTTATGGATCAAAAGTAACATAGGATTATGAAAGTGGTATAAACCTTAAATTTTGCAAGGTAACTCAGTCCAAGTCACATATTAATGTTTATTGCCTTTTTTATTATGTTTAGCAAGGAGTCAATAAGAAGAGTGACATACGACCATCTGTTTGTTGTTTATATAAATATAGTGGACAGTACAAACAAGTTTAAATGGACGATCGCACCTTACATTATTACTAGCATGCTTGTGTTCCTATTTCCTTTATGATATCAATATCTGCAACATATATTAGTCTTGACACTTGTACATGTAGATTTGTCGTATATCTTTATATTGGTTAGTTGTGCATGACTATATAATCATTTTACTCATTACTCAATCACCTAATATATTACAATTATATTGTAACTAGGATGAGGAATGTACTACCAGGTTATGGATTGCTACTCATATAACTATTAACCTATTCTACTAGAATAATAGTCGTCCAGTGTGTTCATGCACCGACATACCGGATTAGCCAATAATAATTTATACCGAACAATGTGTTCTAAATGACACACGTTACATGTAGATATTGTTATTGCTTCTCTAGTTTATTTATGTTATTTTCGTCACTGTTACTAGCACTCGTTGTATTAATCATTGCAACCATCTTATTGTACCACATATTCTCGAGTCATATGAGAGTATTAAGGTATAGTACATTTTTTTCATTCTTTTACTTTGCTCCAATCCTGATTGAACATTGACAATTTTAGTTAATGGGCTATCTATACTATGGGCCATAGGATGGAGATATAGATGCTTTTGGATTGATTCATGAGTTAGAGTGTTAGTTAGTTAACTTGTAACTTAGTTATTTAATTAGCAGATTGTTGTCGTATTTGGATTCTAATGTAATGTGGATCTTATTCCTCTTTAATAATTATGTCTTGTTATCTCGTATTATATCTTGTCAATAAGCAATAATTAGTTATTATATTGATTATATATATATATTTATATATATATATTATATATATATATATATATATATATATTCTCACAGTCCAGAAACTGCGGAACACATCCTACTCTCCGGAGAGCTTAATAATATGGTCTGGCGCGACCTCTCCCATCGCTGCATGAAGAGGCATCAGCCCGGGGGCTTCAACGATCTCCTAGCTAACTGGAAGACTCCCATAGCCATCATATCGCTGCAGCCGCAGGTATGGGTACTCTGGAAGAACCGGAACAAATTCAGGTATGAGGAACGCCAATTCAACCATGATCAACTGACCCGCGAAGTCCGTCGCCAAATTCTTAAAACCAGGAATCGTTGCTCCCACTCTCGGAGCAATTTTGGCAAGCCTGGAGTTAGCCTCGCTGTTAGCGCCCTTGCGTTCTAGAAGCAGTCTATGTTCTCCGGTTTAGCCGTCCGAATTTTTTTCTTTGCTCTTTGACAATATACATATATAGGCTTCGGTATTTTGCACCTTCTGGTATACCTGTATAGGTTCGGCTTTTAGCTTTCATGAATAAAACGGGTTGTTGTTAATATATATATATATATATATATATATATAGGGCTATATAGGGCGATGATACTTCAAGAAGGCCAGATACTTCATAGAACATCCATCCATCTACGGCTATATCCAACAGCAGATCTTCCGCTGTGTGGCGTCGTATGCTCAACGATCATGCTCTTATAGAACCGGTGATGCATCTCAGGGTGGGCGACAAAAAATCTCAGGCATTTATGGAACGATGGATTGGAGATACCTTACTTCCTATCCACTCTGAGGTGGGGGAGGGGGCGGCTGGGAAGGGAGGGGAGGCGGAAGGGGGATGAGGGGGCGATGGCCTGACCGAGGAAAGAAAACGAGGGGAGGCGCCGGATCGGAGGGGATCCCAACAAGACGAGGAGGGGAGGAGGGGCCATGGGTAGAAGGGGAAGCCGAGCTCCGGCGAAGCCCACGACGGCTGGCGTGGCAGCCCTAGACGGGGTGCGGCACTCCGAGATCGCATGAGCAAGAGAGCAGAGTATCTGAAATATATATATTTCAAACCGACCACACGAGCTTATCTGCATCCGGTCCGATCCTTAAACCGCTACGACGAATGTAATCGGTTGCTTCGGACCCAGCCCATGATCTGACTTTGATCCAATTCAGGTATTATTAGGAGGGTACCATAGGTCCTTGATAGTGCTATTCCTAGGAGCTACCGGAGTGTTGGGAAGCAAGAAATTGCCTACCTAGCGCTCTAGGAATGGTGAAGCTTCCCCGATTCCTCCTTTAAGGAAAATCGCTAATTCGGCAAGCGACCGCCCGTGAAGGATACAGCGCCAGGCCGCGGATGATCGGCTGTTAGCGATGGTCATGGACGGTTGGATATGCTTGAAGTATCTGTCCTTCATGAACCTGGACCATAAGTTTACTAGTACGAAGCGTCCACCACAATTTCATCGAGAAGGCGTTAACAATATAGGAAAGTTTGGTAAAATCCATACCCCCCTCTCCAGTGGGACGAGCCATGTATCCCAGTTGTCCCAATGGTACTTTTGTGGCCGTCGCTGTGTCCCCAGAGAAAATTGCTGAAGATGCTCTCGATGTAGGATAGGACTTTCTTGGAGGGAAGCACGCTGCCAGGGTATAGATGGGAATAGAGGTGAGGACGTGATTGATGAGGTTAATTTTGCCTCTTGGGGATAGGGTGGCATTATACCAGCCCTCGAGCTTCTTCCTGAAGCGTTGGTCAGGTTCTCAAAGATTCGGCGTTGGATTTCCCATACACGAGGGGGCACCCGATGAAGAGGAATGGAGGGTGCTTAATGGGGAATGATGTGGTGGTTTATATGGTAGCCGCTTGCTTTCTCTTGATATTGTAGTGGGTGTAGATGCCACTTTTTCGGGTTGATCTTCTGCCCTGAGCACCTTTTATAGATCTGGAGCGTAATGTGGACGACTTCCACCGATCCTGCGTCTTCGAATGAGAATATAAGGATATCGTCAGCGAAGTCTAGGTGGGTGATGATCGGGCAGCCGCTAGCCGTATGGTAGTGCTGAAAGTTGGGGGTGCTCGCCATCTTATTAAGGTTTTGCTCAACGCATCCGTCGTAATGATAATGATGATAGAGGATAGCGGATCCTGTTGCCTGACCCCACGAGTGGATTTAAAGAACTCGTCCGCTTGGCGTTCATAACCGTGGAGAACCAAGAGTTGCTGATCGATCTCCACACAATATTGGTCCAGGTTTCGGAGAAGCCGAAGGCTCTGAAGACCCAGAGCATAAATTGTCAGTCTAGTCTGTCGTAAGCTTTCTTCATGTCTAATTTGATAGCAATGTTGCCCCCTCTGCTGGGAATTTCATGCAGGTGACTAATTCTTGAGCCAACATGATGTTGTCTTGGATATTTCTTCCCCTAACAAAGCCACTCTGCTCCTCTGAGATGATATTGGGGAGAAGGTCTGCCATGCGGGAGGCGATGATCTTGGATATTATTGTTGGTAAAGGTACAGAGACTAATAGGGTGAAAGTCACGGAATGTCTCATGGTTGGTCTTTCTTTGGGATGAGGATAAGGTTGGTGCTCGAGATAGCCCTGAAATAGATTGCTTCCAGGAGGAAGGCGGAGGCTGCATTGTGGATGTCAGTCTTGATGATATCCCAGCAAGTGCAGAAGAAAACCCCCAAAAATTCGTCTGGCCCTGGGGCGCTGTGCTCATCGAAGGCCCAGACTGCTTCTTTTACTTCTTTCTCCGGGAGGCTGTTCAAGCCGTAAATTGTCTGTGTCGCTGATAAGGTGGGGAACCCCGTCAGGAAGGTGTCATCTTTAAGAACCGTCTCTTGGAAAAGTCTAGAATAGAACTTGCAGCCACCTCTTGGATACCCTTTTGGTCGGTGATGCTGGTGTCGTTGTCTGCGACAATCTGATGGAGAGTAAGTTTTTGTCTCCGCCCATTGACGCAAGCATAGAAGAAGATTGAGTGGTTGTCCCCTCTTGCCCCATTTAATCCTCTTTCTGCTTCCAAAACTCGATTAATCTTTAGCCTGAATTTAAGGATGGCTTTGGTGAGATTCAACGCCTTCCTGGTATCAGGCAAACAGTCGGCCATGTATTTTGCTTCAGCACGAGTCTCGTCGTCCGTCTCGCGAATGGCTTGGAAGACATCCATATGATTGCTTGCTCCAAGCTGTCAAAGCTTTCCTCGTGGCCTGGAGCTTATGGCCACGTAATTAAGGGGTTCTGTGGAGTCCGTGTTGTTCCACGTCCGTGATGCTTAAGATTGAGGGTGCTCGCTTCAGAAGTCCAAGAAGCGGAAGCTCTTTTTGGAATGGTTGGAAGTACTGGTAATTCCAACCAGCAAGGGGCGTGGTCGAATTGGTGGCATTAAGGTGAGAAAGCTTAGGGTTGTCTCCGTATCAAGCCACTGGGCATTCGTTAACGTGCTATCAAGGCAAAAGAATTATCAACGCGCCTTCC
>JANAVB010004588.1:0-50023 GCA_029216955.1 Iris pallida | reverse complement strand
AAATTGCTAAGAAGGCCCAGAATATATTTTTTTGTAATTAATTTTTTAAAAAATATATTTTTAGTTTAGTGATAGTCTAAATATTTCAGAAAAAATAAAATAAACTGAAAAAAAAGATTAAAAACTGAACAAAAACACAAAAACAACAAAAAAAAAATCTTAAATAATGGAAAATGATTTAAAAACTGAAGGAAAAAAAAACAAAAAAAAGGAAAAATTAGCAATTGAAAAAATAAAAAGGACATCTTAAAAATGATAAATGAAAAAAATAAAATAAAAAATAAAAATACATATAGAAAAAAATGCCAGGCAAAAATGATATACCCACATGTACTTAAGTGATAGGATTACCATATTTATGGATAAATATTTATCTGGATATTTGCAATTCTTGAAAATAAATTTTATAATATAAACCAAACATGGGAATAGGTTTCCTATCCAAACTTTATCCGAAAATAATGTTCACTTTCAAAAACTCATACATTTGTTCACTTTCAAAACTCATTCTATTTGACACAAAAACACGTAACGCTCGGAACTTTGTGCATATTGCATTGCATACATTTTGGGCTCACTGTCCTTACTCCCACAAATTTTATAAATGGAAAGATAATACGCGTCAACCCCAATTCGAACACGAATAGATGGGACAAATGCCCATGCGCTCTTACTTGAGCAATGATGATGCGGCCAAAAAAAATACTTTTTAAAAATAGGCTAATTTGCATCTAATTATCATAAACTTTCATATTTGTACAACTTGTTATCATAAACTTTCAAAAATTATAACTTATTATTATGAACTTTCATATTGCAAGTTAATACCATAAATTATTAGTTTATTTGCAAGTTAAATATGAATTATTTTATTTTGGAAGTTAATAGTATGAACTGACGATACTTTATGGTATTAATTTGCAGAATAAACAATAGTTCATAGTATTTATTATAAAATACGCTTATAGTTCATGTATTAACTTGCAAAACTCATAAGTTCATGGTAGCAAGTTACAATTTTTAAAAGTTTATAGTAGCAAGTCTTACAAATGTGAAAGTTCATAGTATTTTTAGTATTTAGTTACAAATTTGTCTGTAAAGAACTATAACATTTAGAATTTGAAGATTATGTCCCGTATGATACCCAGAGACTGCTGCCTCATGCAAATATTTTTATAATATTTAATATATATAAGTTCAATTATGAATTAAAATCCAACAGACTCGTTAGATACCTTTTAATCCAAGTAAAAAGTTTTTTTTATAGGATATTTAAACTTTATATATTAGAATACCAAAAGACAAGTAAGGTAAAAAAAAATTGTGCAATCAATTGTCAAAATCCTCTCCCCTTCCGTCGTTCTCTCTCTCTCCCCCTCACGCGGGTGATTGAACAAAAAAAATTACAATTTTATGACATATTTTATGTTAATATTATGTATTGTTTAATATTTTTTTCTTAAAAATTGTGTTGATAATATTTTGTTTCATCGTCATATATATTATATATATATATATATATATTATATATATATATATTATATATATATATCAAAATTTGAATTGAATTTGAATTATTTTCAAAAGATTAGAAAAAAAAATTTTTATGTGCAACGCACATGATATATAGATATATAGATAATATAATATATAGATAATATATATATATATATATCAAATTCAAATTCAAAAATAATTAAAAATTAAAATTAAAATTTTGATGAATTTTAATTTAATTATTTTGAATTTGAAGTGATATATATATAGATATATATATATATATATATATATAGATATATATATATAGATATAATATATATATATATATATATATAATCAAAATAGGCGAATTTGCATCTATTATCATAAACTTTCATATTTGTACAACTTGTGATCATAAACTTTCAAAAATTATAACTATTATTATGAACTTTCATATTGCAAGTTAATACCATAAATTATTAGTTTATTTGCAAGTTATAATATGAATTATTTTTTATTTGGAAGTTAATAGTATGAAGTGACGATACTTTATGGTATAAGTTACATAATAAACAATAGTTCATATATATATATATAATATATATATATATATATATATATATATATATATATATATATATATATATATAAAGATTTGTAAAATTTTAATTATAATATTTTTGCGATCCATTTTATTATAATTGTTATGGATATATGAATAAAAGATAGGGTATTTCGTATGCGGAAGAAGAGAAAAAAGTTAAAAATAATCTTCCGTGATTTATTTTAAATTAATGGATGATGATATACATACGACTTGACGGCTCTTTTTAGCCGTTTCCAAGTCGTATTATATAGTAGAAGATGTAGAAGTTTTCTCTATTTGTTTGTTATTAGTAGCAGTCTCAAGTCTTAGCTAAATGTTTGTTTCCTTGGTACCACTTTTATCAAATATTTTTCTTTTAAAAATATTCTGTTAAATACTTCTACAACAATAAGAATATAGTATATAAAATATTATATTTTACTTAAATTACTTTCTTGTTAAATACTTTCATTTTAATTTTTAGTTTTTAAATTTAAATTTTTAATTACTATGCAAAACATGTACTTGTATTTTTTTTTACTTCAATTTTTTTTGGAGGGAATTACCTATTAAAAATAAAACTATTTGAGGGAATTACCTTGCAGTAGTTGTGAAGTTACTCATTATTTGAATTTTGTTATTTCTTTCTTTCAAATCTTTTTTTTGGGTGTTAATATTAATAAGATCTTTTTCATAATATTATTTTTAATATTAGTATCATTAATCTAAATTGGGATAATCTGAAATTAAATTACTAAGTATGGAGAGTGACAAAATTTTAATTATCATTAATATTTGTAGATGTAGTAATTTGAAAAACTGAGGCATCGCATGAGTATTACCTATTTATACATAAGTTACAGTCCAAATAAACAAACATATATGACACAATCACAAACCAAACTCGGGGATAGATCAACCAAACTGATTAATGAGATTAATCCGGAAAAGATTACGTTGACTGCGATATTTATGTCTAAACATTAACATGATGAAAGTAAAAAAATTATGATCATCTCATGATGGGTTATAAAAGAGCCCTCAATATATTTCGATTGAGGTATATTCACTTTTTATCTAGGACAAATTTCATATCCACCTCAAATCTTAAATTGACTTAAGGGTCTGAGTGGCATCGATTACTATTTCCGTCCCTCTCACATTTATTCATGTACACACGAAGACAATGAGACGAACATGGTCAAAAAGTCCTCTTAGTCAAGGAAAATAATTTCATTGATTATATCCATGAAGCCTTTCGAAAATCTTGATGGTAAGAAAATATCATCAATTGCCAATAAACTCTTTTTAAGAAATCATCATCATCTCCAAGTCCTTTAAGAAATTGTAATAAATCAGCTCTTTAAATTCCATAACAACCATTATAATAACTTTTGTCCAAATTCTTTATTCTCCCTCCTTGATATGTAGGAACGAATTAAAAATTTGTAGCTGGAGTGGGCTATCATAAATTTGGATGGACTATAAATAGGTTAACCTATATAAAAAAACTATATGGAAAAAAAAAAATGGGTGTGGGCTGAAGCCTACCCCAATCTATGTTTCAATCCGCCGATGTTGATGTCTGTTTTTTAAGTTGTTTCATACCTTACAAACAACAATAAAGACACCTCAGTAATATTGTGGACAATGTCTATTTTCTCATTAACTTTTAATTTCTCTATTGTTTGTTTTTAAAAAAAAATGTAAACTAATTTTCTTTTACAAGTTTCTAATATAAGAAATTGTGTTTATAGTTTGTTTTTTTTATGAATTATCTAATAATAATATTGTAGGGCGTTTTGGTCAAAGCTCAACCACAATAGCCCACGTCGAATTGAACGCAGATTTGGTCAAAACTCAATTCTCGACCCTACTACAACGGCTATGACACGAGGAATGAAACTCGCAATGACCAAATTGCCCCCAGTGAACCTTCCAACACCAAAGACACCGGCTCGTACCAGAAAGAATAGCAAGGGGGTAGCCTGGTAATTTACAGGAAGCCAACGGTAGGAAATTTTGGCGGCAAATTAGGAGCTCCAACCGTTTGGACATTGCTATAACGAACTTTCAAACAGAGGGCCTCCTTAAAGCCCTCTCCTGCTCCTCCTCACAAACACAAGCAGAGTGCTGATAACAAATAAAGCCACCACTGCCTCCTCCTTTCTCCTCCACCACCACCACTCTCTCTCTCTCTCTCTCTCTCTCTCGTGCAGAGCCTTCACCATCACCAAGGAAGAGGGAGAGGAAGAGAAGAGGAGGAAAACCAAAAAATAAATTAGAACCCGGAAAAAAAAAAAACTAGTACTGACCAATTCCGCAGCGCCATGTCGGCCCCCTACGAAGACCTTAGCCCCGCGTCGGAGCGCCGGAGGGACGAGCTCGACAGCCGGCGCCGCAAGCACTTAGTATTCGGCGGCGCCTCAGCCTTCCTCCTCCTCCTCGTCGTGGTGGGCGCCGTCGCGACCGTGTACACCGCGGAGGACGAAGAAGGAGGCTCCGAATCCAAGCCGGCGCTGCGCACGGGCGCCAAGTCCGTGCAGATGCTCTGCTCCTCCACCGACTACCAGGAGTCCTGCGAGAGGAGCCTCTCGAAGGCCCTCCCGAACGACGACCCTGAGCCCAAGGACGTGCTCAAGGCCGCCATCTCCGTCGCGTTCGACGAGATCTCCAGGGGCTTCAACAGGTCCCAGCTGATAAAGACCAAGGACGAGAGGGTCAAGGGGGCGATCGAGGACTGCAAGCACCTGTTCGACGACTCCAGGGACGAGCTCGAGAGCTCCCTGAGGAGCATCGTCGACCATGGGCTCGCCCACGCCGCGAGGCAGTCGCGCGAGCTGAGGAACTGGCTGAGCGCCGTCATGTCGTACCAGAGGACCTGCATCGACGGGTTCCCGGAGGGGGAGCTGAGGGACAAGCTGGAGGAGACCATGGTCGCCTCCAAGGAGCTGACGAGCAACGCGCTGGCCATCGTGGGGCAGGTGTCGGACTTCCTGTCGATGCTCAACATCCAGGGGTTCAAGCGGAGGCTCCTGGAGGACGAGAGCCCCATCGGCCCCGACGGATTTCCTTCGTGGATGCCGGAAGGGGAGAGGAGGCTTCTCACGGCGAGCAAGAAAATCAAGCTCAAGCCCAATGTGACAGTCTCAAAGAATGGCAAAGGAGATTTCACGACCATTTCCGAAGCACTAGCAGCCATGCCAAAGAAATATCAAGGAAGGTATATATGTCAAACTCTCGATGCCTAATAAAAGGACGCTGCGATTTGGCCCGTCCTTTGGGCGTGACCGTCCTTATCCGCGGCCACATGTCGACTTCCTATTGAAGAAAAACCATAATTTCGTGGGTGGGCTCGGTACTAGCAGGGGACCAATGGACTGCTGCCACGTGGGGACGGTCATTGGACGGACACGCCCAAGGACGGGCCAAAAGACATTTTTCCTAATAAAAATGAAACGAAAATGATACTTTGCCCCGGTTTGTAATCGCGGACGTGGTCGCCGGCCTACATGGCGGCCACCCATTGGCCTCCTGCTATCTCCGGACCCCATCCGGACCGGAGGCCAATGACTGGCTGCCACGTCGGCCGACGGTCACGTCCGCGGTTACAGACCGCGGACAACGTAAATAGCAGCTCCGAAAATGAAATTGCTAATTGGAAAAATATGTAGGTATGTCATATATGTCAAGAAAGGAGTATATGAAGAAACAGTGAACGTGACAAAGAAGATGCAGAACGTTACCATGTATGGTGAAGGCGCAAAGAAGACCATCGTGACCGGAAGCAAGAACTATGTTGATGGCACCAGAACTTTCCAGACTGCTACTTTTGGTAACATTACATGACAACTTGCAATGCTGATCATAGTAGTCAACTTGGCTAGTTATTTGATGTTGTTGCTGTATATATACTTGTATGTTCAGTCGCATCTGGAGATAACTTCATGGCGATGAACATGGCGTTCCGGAACACCGCCGGAGCGATCAAGCACCAGGCCGTGGCCCTCCGCGTCCAGTCCGACCGGTCGATCTTCTTCCGGTGCCGCATGGAGGGCTTCCAGGACACCCTCTACGCCCAGACCCACAGGCAGTACTACCGGTCCTGCATCATCTCGGGCACCGTGGACTTCGTCTTCGGGGACGCGGCGGCCGTCTTCCAGAACTCCCTCTTCGTCGTCCGCCGCCCCCTGGACAACCAGAAGAACATCGTGACCGCGCAGGGCCGCATCGACCGCCACGAGACCACGGGGTTCGTCCTCCACAAGTGCCGCATCGTCCCCGACCTGTACCTCAAGCCCGTGGTGGAGAGGTTCAAGACGTACCTCGCCCGGCCGTGGAAGGAGTACTCGAGGACCGTCTTCATCCAGTCGGAGATCGGGGGGCTGATCCACCCCGACGGGTACATGCCCTGGGAAGGGGACTTCGCGCTGAAGACGCTGTACTACGCCGAGTACGAGAATGTCGGTGACGGGGCCAACGTCACCGCCCGGGTCAAGTGGCCCGGGGTCAAGCAAATCAAGAAGTCGGACGCGGAGCGGTTCACCGTCGACAAGTTCATCCAGGGTGGCGAGTGGATTAGCCGCAGCGGCGTCCCTGTTCGCATGGGCTTGTATTGATCAGGATCAAATCAATGAGAAAAGAGGAAGATCTCGAGAGAGACGCAAAGAGAAGGGCGTTTTCTTGATTCGTTACAACTCACGTACGGCATTGTTCTTTTGGTAGGGGTCTTGGGAGAGCAGAGAAAATTTGAAGGCGACGACGTCGTTGTAAGCATCAAGAAATGAAAAGAAAAAAAGAAATACAAGTTTTTGTCCATTTTCAAATTTAATGTAAAGGATAAAGTCGATAATAGTCCCGCAAATCAAATGGTAAAAGAAAAACATTTCTTGAATATATATTGAACTATCGTGGTTTCAATTTTTTAACCTATGCAGAGCAACGTTTTAAAAACCGGACCGATCATTGAACCGATTTTTTTTTTTTTTATATAGGTCAGATCGAAATTCAACCGGGGTTCAAATAGAGTTGGTTTGGTTTGGATCAAATAGATAACATATCCACATTACTTCTTGGGTTGGTTCTTCGCATATTTGGTTTGGTTTAATTTACAACTATAAGATCTCTCAAAACCAAACCAAGAACCAAATGGTCTAAATCTCGCACAATAAATTTTTTTGAGTTTTTTTTTCCTGAAAAAAAATCAAAATTTTCGGTTCAATTGCGAACCGGTTCGGCCAGTTCACCGGTTAAACCCGATTAAGGAAAAAAACCGATAGTTCTTCAAAAAACTCCGATTCATGTCAGACCGAACCGATTTATTTGTCAAAACCGGTCGGACCCAGTCGTCCGGTTCTGACAACACTGATGCAAAGTTGGATACCAGAGAAGAATTAGCACACTTGGTACACTCAATAATAAAATTTTATTAATATAAAATTTGTATACAAAGGTGATACAAGTTTTCACAATAATACTCACAAATGTAACTACTAGCAAGCACTCACACAAGTACATTACAATACAAATTCACACAAGGGTCTTACTCACTCCATCTCTTTGCTCCTAGTTTGCTAGCTCCTTTGCTTGTGTTGAGCTTATTTTTCAAATGGATAGCAAAGAAAATCTTTAGAAGAGCAAGGAGAAGGTGCGAGGGTAAAAAATTGTCTAGAAGATTTTAGTGTTTACCATAACATAGAGATAGTTCTAGAACAGAACTTAAAATATGATGTAAATATTTAGATGGAACAAGAGGAGGATGGTGAAGAGATTCTGGATAGATAGAAGGGTGAAAAATATTCTAGAAGGAAGGAGGAGGAGGAGGAGGAGGAGGAGAGTAAGAGAAAGTCGTTGTTGCCATTTCAACACTCCCCCCCCCCCCCCCCCCCCCCCCCCCCAACACACACACACACACACATTAACTTTTTCGATCTTCTTGTCATGTCAAGTTTTTTCCGAAAAGTCTACCAACTTTGAAGAGCTCCATATTTTCGTGATTATATCTGCAACTTGGTCTTTAATTAGTGCATATCAACTTCATCACGACCCTTCCTTGTAGTACCTTCTCTCTTAAATAATGATGATGTATTTCCACATCTTTTATCCTTGCGGGACATACTATATTCTTTGCTAACTGTCACGGCCCGCTTCTAAATACTTGGAAACGAGTACGTGAATAGGTCCAACATATACATACTAGAAAACTTCTACTAACGTACCAAACAAATATACTACATTGTCTATGACCACAAGAGATAAGAATAGAAACCAGATAACATAAAAGTCTCAAATTAATTAATAGACAACCAAAATTCTTCAAATAGTTCAATGTCAAAACCTCCAAAATAAATAATGTCTCTAACTTGAAAAGAGGTCGCTGAAATATAAAATGTCTTAAGGCAAATAAGATAAAAGAGTGCAAAGCATAATGAAAGAAATATACAACTCTGTTAGTGTCGGGACACAATTTTTTCGATGAAAAACTGAGAAGATAAAACAATTGTAAAAACAATGTTCGAACGCAACACTTCTAGGAAGGTTGCGCAAGTATAACGAAGATCTAAAAAGATATCGTTTTAGTATTACGAGAATCTAAAAAGATTTCGTAATCCACAGCAATCGATCGTAGTACTTCTAAAAAGAAGATACAATCAGAATTACTGGCAGCAATGAAGAAGGTGACTGGCGAAAGATGGAAGAACTCCTGCTGGGGTGAATAATCACCGTTGCTCAAAACTTTATTCGCCCTACACGAACAGCTTCCAGGAACCAGCAAGTTCGTCGGAGAACTTGGAACACTCCTGCTCTTCTGACTCCTCGGATGGACATGAACTCCCGTGCAAAAGCAATGCTGGTGCGGCGCCTTTCCTCTCTCTCGAAGGCTGCTAGAATTCGCAAGCAAATTCCGATCAGAACTGTGTTAAAAAATACTTCTGAATTCTCTGTTTACTAGTGTTAAAAAATACTTCGTAAACTTTCTGTTGTGGCTTCTATTACTTGTATGTATTTTTTGCCTTGTGAGAGAGAGGATGCCTTATATAGGTCCTGCAGCAACTGCTCGGTTGCCACAAAGTTAGGGTCATGGTAAAAACTATCCCGAACATGTAGCAACCGTCCAGAACGTGCAAACGCACGTTCTGCTGCAAGTTGCGCCAAATGCGCGCACACTGCGCTCCTTGCACTCCGCGCGACAGAGCGCGCACTGAGCTGCGCACACTGCGCGCACTGTACGCATTGCGCACGCAGCGCACGCAGCGCACCCGCGCAACCCGAGCAACCCGTACAACCCACGCAAACCGAGCAACCCGCGCAACCCAGCGCACCCGCGCAACCAAGCGCAACCTGGGCGCAACCTGGACGCGCACCTGGGCAGCGCAACTGGACTTGCGCAACTGGGCTTGGGCAACGTGGCAGCTCAAGTGGCTCGCGCAACTAAAGCGTACTATGCGCCTAGCGACGATGCTGACGTGCTAAGTGCAAAGTGCGCCAACAAAACGTCACATTACGCCTCATGAGCCCATGAGCCCGAGTCCGAGTCCGAGTCGCTAAGCCCCTACGGGGCTTAGCTTCCATGGAAATAAATTTTCCAAGAGCAAAAAGCATGAATGCTTTCAATTGTTGATTTAGCATTTTTTTTATTAGAAAAATAACCCCACATGGCACACCCATGTGCACCTCCACACCACATATGCATCTCTAAACTAGCAAAGCTAATATATAGAGATACAAGTCCTTTGGTCTAGCCGATGTGGGACTAAAATTCACTTTAAAAAAGACCAAAATCCAACAATCCCCCACATATCTCTATATATGAGTATAAGTGTTCCCCACAGTAACTGTCCATCATGCATTAGGAGAGATGTCGCTGACGACTTGAATCTTCCCGCATGGTTCAAACAACAGACTATAATACAAGAATGGACTAAGCCTTGAATTCTCCATCATAGCTGAAATTCTTTCCACTCACATAATATAGTTACATGTGCTTCTGGCTACACATTAAAGGCCCTGTGCCAGCCTGGTTTCAGTGTATAATTTTGGGCGTCTACAAGTTTACCCTCAAGAGACGGCCTGATATCTCTTTGTCCATACACTATAGGTGAGTTCATTATAAAGAGACATGGCATGAAGCGCTTTGCGCTTTCCTTGCGGTGCTACGCCGCTATGACATGGCTTAAAGCCGAGGCCTTACCCCGTACCGGGAACCTCATCGTAGTGTCATACTACTGTAGCATGAGGCAACCGCCTCTTTGTAGTGCCAAACTACCCAGCATGAAGCCTTAGGCTTCCTTGCGGTGTTACGCCGCAACGACATGGCTTGCAAGGCCGAGGCTTTATCCCTAACCGAGTACCTCATCGTGGTGTCGTGCCACTGTAACATGAGGAACTCCTCCTCTTTGTAGTGCTGACTACACCCCTCTTTATTTTTACATACAGCATTAGGCTAACTGCCTATTTGCGGTGCTACGCCGCTGTGACTTGGCCTGCGAAGTCGAGGCTTTATCCTATTCCTGGGCAGCACCCCACATATAGGAACCTCATCGTGGAGTCACCCCACTGTAGCATGGAGTTTCACTCCTTGTAGTGCTGCTCTACCGTGCTTCCTGTAAAGCACACCAGACATTCACTCTGCCTGAGAACTCATTAAGGTAATTAAGCCAACCTTCCCACATGAACCGTTTTTCACAGAAAACAACAGTAGACAACAGTGGTTGTAGGTCCGTAACCTCTCCATGTCCAATAGAACATGTACCCACCGTTCCTGATATTCTTCCAGTTAATGGTCCTCCCTTGAACCAAAAGCTAGATGCCTAGTAGATAAATCTTTGAACTAATAGCATAAAACTTTATGGTAGGAATACAATAACTAATACCAGAAAGCCTTCAAACATATTTTACAAGCTGTGTCATCGACCAGCTGGCGCTTGAAGTCCTTGGTGAACGGATCCGCCAGGTTCTCTTGACTCCGAACATCAATCACTGCAATAACACCTCTTTTAATAAAATCGTGTACTGTCCTGTGCTTCAACCGCACAGTCCTCTTCTTTCCGTTGAAGAGGTCATTTGATGCCACCACCGCAGTCGCCTGGTTGTCGCAGTATATCGATATCGCCGGTATTTGTGCCCCAACCACTGGAAGATCATACATGAGCTCCCGAAGCCATTCTGCTTCCTCGGCTGCGGTATCAAGTGCAAAGAACTCAGATTCCATGGATGACCGCAAGAGCATAGTCTGCTTCTTCGACTTCCACGATATAGCAGCTCCATCCATTGTGAAAATGAATCCACCTGTTGTAAGCCCCCTGAATTTCAGGGTTTATTTTTATTTTTCTGAATGAATTGTTTTCGATAAATATATTATTATTTAATTGTTTAGATCATTAATGTACCTTTCCATGTCTTTGACTTCTGGAGCGTCAGGGATGCCAATCCTTGGAAACTCTCTTCACGAGTTTTGAAGTAGACAAGATTATCTTCGTTTTGATATATCGTGTCCCACTTAAACTTGTTCCCTTGTGCTCTTTTTGTATCGCGCAACTTCGGGTCAACTTAGACCAATTAATCGTTGAATATTATTCCCACTTTTATTTTTGATCATCGTTTGCACGTTACCGTGACTTTTAATTTAGGAGCACCAGACCAGTCGTTTTCTCAGAACCAACTTCTCATGAATGATCTACTCGAGACGCTCTCCATCCATGACCTTCGTGTCCTACTCAGACGCTCCATTTTGTGCTCCATTTCCTTCACACAATTTTCGGTTCAATTTAGGACAATTAATTATCTACCGTAAAACCCGATTTATTTTCTAATTTAATTTCGGGACCCGAAATCGACCTAACCTAGCCGACCCAAAGTATGAACATGGCCCACATGAAGTCTACTACCCGCATGACGCTTGTGTCCCATTTATTGGAGTTCCCGCATGTTGTTTATTTATCCATGATTATAAATCTCAATTTTAATTCCATTATTGCACCCGGTCCGATTTTGACTCAACCCGGTTCGACCGAACCCGAACCCAAGCTCCCTGTTGTCCTCTCATGACTGCCCAAGTACCCCACATAATTTCCCTATTTTTTTCCTATTTTGGAAATATCCACTTTTCTCTCTCCTCTCCCTCTCTAAATATTTCTCTATCTCTCTCTCTATATATATACCTACATATATATATATATATATTATATATGGATAACTCCCTCTCTCTCTCATCCTCACCACACTCTCTCTCACACCCCCTCCCCAACCGACTACTCTCTCCCCCCCTCTCTTAAATATCTCACTCTCTCTCTATTCTCACACTCTTTCTATATATATATTAATATATATATACACACACCATACATCACTATCTCTCTCTCAACATAAACACACACATTACCCCCTCCACCTCACAGGAACACCACCCCTTCCGACAGTACTACACCCCCCTCTCTCTCTCACAAATATCTCTCCCCCTCTCTATTCTCATCCTCTCTCATATTAATACACACACACACCCATACAAATCTCTCTCTCTCCCACTCTCCTTACACAATAAAACACACACACCACTCCACCACAGCCGACTCCTCCCCTGGCCGAACACCCCTCCACCAGCCACCACCCTCTCCTCCTCCCGAGCTCCACCCTCTCCTCCTCCTACACCATCATCTTCACCACCATCATCATCAAGTTCACCATCTTCACCATTAACCATCTCCACCACCACCCACACCGTGCCCCTGGCCGTAGCTCCGCACGGCCACCCTCCGCCGCGGGCCGCGCCGCCGCCGGCCTCCTCCCTCGCTGGTCGCGCTGCGCCACCGCCGCGCGCCTCTGGCCGCGCCACCAGCAGCAGCACAGCGGCAGCAGCAGCAGCGCTGGCAGCGCGCCACTGCGGCCGCCACCGGCCACCGGCGACCCCC
Organism: Iris pallida; assembly: GCA_029216955.1. NCBI lineage: Eukaryota > Viridiplantae > Streptophyta > Magnoliopsida > Asparagales > Iridaceae > Iris > Iris pallida. The sequence goes on along the minus strand of JANAVB010004588.1, from coordinate 37,048 downwards.
CCACCGGCGTGCGACCCCAGGCGACCTCTCCCGTTCCACCACCGTCCTCCCCGACGCGCCGAATAGGCTATTCGTGCGTTTTGAACGGAATCCCGTCGGCGCGCGCGAGTTTTGAACTCGAAAATGGTGCTCCGTCGCAGCGACTTCGCGCACATTTTCTGGGAGATTCGACCGTTGGATCGGCAAACTTTTTGCTCCGTCGCAATCTCGGTATGTCCATCTTCACTCATGTCAATTTTCGTCCTTTAATTTTATCGTTTGATACCTCAAAACTGGCCACCAAGTTGACATTTTAAATTGAACTGTTTTTGGACAGTTTCATGACGCCAACTTCGCGGGTTCGTATCTTCGTCGTCGCAGCTCCGTTTTGCACGCTGTCAGTTCCGGTGCACAGCTGGTATAACCCTCTTCCTGCCTCCTTTAGGTTTCGTTTCATTATAAGCACGTTTGGTCGGTTGAATTCGACGTCAAAGTTGGCCGTCCGAATTCTTTAATTTGCACTTGTAAAATTCCATTTTTGAACCCAGGACTCCGGATTCAATTTCTGACACCACCAGTAGACTCATGGCGTCGTTCTAGCATGTTTTCATATAAAATTTGCTTGATTTGGAGAACGTGGGCCCTGGCACGCATTTCGGTACAAAGTGGGTCCCACTTTTCGAGTCAACGGGTCACTTTGAGATCGGCTCATCGGAATCCAATTCCGGATATACCGTTGAGTTCATATCGTCATTCTGGACTCGTTGACATATAATTTTCTAAGTTTTGAAGACATTTGCTTCGACACGCATTTTCGTGCAAACCGGATACCAAGTGTCGCGTCAACGTATCATTTTGAGATCGGCACATCGGAATCCTATTTCGGACATACCGTTGGGTTTGTATCATCATTCTGGATTCGTGGACATTTAATTTGCTAGGTTTTGTAGACTTCTATTCCGACACGTTTTTCGGTGCAAAGTGTGTCCAACGGCGGACATCATTTTGACCCGAAATTACCGTTTTGCCCCTGTGTCTAAATTGGACTTATGGGTAGGCTATCCTAGCTGATTTGACCGTTCTGGACACGTTGGTGATATTTATTTTATCATCCGACAACATCTGTAGATTTTGTTTATGTATTATCCTTAATTTATAATTAATTATTTTTCTAGGTATTGTTACTTTCTGGTTTTGAATTTTTATATATATTTTAATTGCTGTAAAAATCTGGAAAAAATTATATTTAAATACTATGTTAATTTAGCTAATTTATTATAATTTTTCCAGTATTTAATAAGTACTTTTGGTATTTTATAAAAATGGGAAAACAGAACTCATTTTCAGGATACATGTGTTTGTTGATTTTTAATAAATATTTATGAAGGTTTATAAATCCCAGAAAAATTAGTATAAATTTCTATAATTAACAAGGATCATTTTGGTACTTTATTTTATATATATTTAAGCTTTTTGTCTATCTCAAAAATTATTGGAACATAGTGTACAGTAGATTTAATTATTGAATAATTACGACTTGTAACTTTTTATGTTGTTTTGTGTTTTAGTCGTATTGGACCTCACCCCGCACTAGTGTAAAGATCCTAGGAAGTTAGTTTGTGTATAGTGGCACTCCACATTAGACTTTTATGCTAGGTCCCCACTTAGTTAGTGTCCAGTTAAGAGTCGTGTCACACCACTAGTGATATCTTGATCATAGCTTAGAACTGAGTTTGTATATCACTATTGACAGGATACCGGACATCTATATCTTCGTACTAGTATTCTTGCTTTGCTCGAGGCAAGTACATCTACAAACTCATTTACTGTCTTTTAATGCTAGAACATGTATTAACCGAGGGTAGCAAGTTAAATCTTCACATGTTACATTAATTTAGTCCCTACCATGCTTAGGACAGTTATCATATCTTCACATGCTTCTTACTGGTTCCCCGTACATGTTTTACTATGCTTATATCTGCCCGAGTATTCACATGTTTTACTGCTCTCAGTACTTTCACCTGTTTTACTGCTATTAGTACCTACCGTGCTTTATATCGATCCCAGTATCTCTTACATATTTTTACTGTTCTCGTATCTCTCACATGTTAGAATATGGGTTATGAGAAAACTGATAGTTGAGTACGTGATCATGCCCCCTCTACAGTACCGAGCAAAGTTTCATTTTATATGTTACTGTGCCGTAGGCCTTACTCTCAAAGCTGTATTTGTACGTATGTACATCTATCCACTACAACAAATAGGGCATACAATAGCAGTTTATCTATAGCGTTCAAGCCTCCCTGCTATAGAATGTCATCATCAATAGCGTTCATTCTTCAGTGCTATTAAAAGGGAATACAATAGCAGTTTATCTATAGCGTTTGAGCCTCCATGCTATTATAATATCATCATCCATAGCGTTCATATGAAGTACTATTAAAAGTTCATACAATAGCAGTTTATCTATAGCGTTTATGCCTCCACGCTATTATAAGTGTCATTATCAATAGCGTTCATTATACAGTGCTGTTAATGGTATAGTTTTTTTCTGACCGTTGCTATGCCCGTATGTCTAGTGGTGAGCATTATTCGGTTTTGAACCGAAATCCGAACCGAATCTAACCGAATAAGAGATTCAGTTCGTTTGAAAAAAAATTTGGTTCGGTTTCGGTTTCGAAAATACTAAATTTTTTTATTCGGTTTCGGTTTAAAACCGAAAATCCAATAAGATTTATTAATTTATAAAAATCCTAATTCTATGTATATTTAGTGACTAAAAAATGTATATATTTGAAAGCAACAACACTTTTTTTGAAAATGTCCTATTTGTGGTGATGACACTCTACTAAAACGTGTCGTTGTAATTAAGTATTTATCATAATGTATGACACTTTTTTTGAAAATGTCCTAAACATAAATTCAACAACACTTTCAAGAACACCTAATGCTGTGTTTGATTGGGCTTTTTTTCCATGGAAAATATTTCCATCATAAATTTTCCACCGATTATAGTGTTTGATAGCTTATATTTTCCATGGAATTATTTTCCAAAAAACTATCATTTTTCATATTTTCATCTAAAATGGTGGAAAATGAAACTTGTCCAACGCATAGGAAAACATCATTTTCCATGGAAAATAACTATTTTTCGTGGAAAATAATGGCAATCAAACACCCAAATTAAGTTTTCCATAATTTTTTTTTAAAATTCCATGGAATTTTTTTTCTAGGAAAATTATTCCATGGAATTAATTTCTTTTCCACGTATTTTTTACCTTGCAATCAAACGCAATGTGTTGTGTAATATTATATACTAAATACAACACTTGAAGACTGTTAGCTGTGTTTGATTGGGCTTTTTTTTCCATGAAAAATATTTCCACCACAAATTTTCCACCAATTGTAGTGTTTGATAGCTTATATTTTCCATGAAATTATTTTTCAAAAAACTATCATTTTCCATATTTTCTTCTAAAATGGTGAAAAATGAAACTTGTCTAACCCATAGGAAAATATCATTTTCCATGGAAAATAACTATTTTTCGTGGAAAATAATGACAATCAAACAACCAAATTAAGTTTTCCATGGAAAAATTTAAAATTCCATGAAATTTTTTTCCTAAGAAAATAATTCTATGAAATTAATTTCTTTTCTACGTATTTTCCACCTTGCAATCAAACACACAGTCTCAAATTTTATTTTCCACCAATTTTTTCACATACTAAATACAACCCTTCAAAAATGTCATCTCAAATTTTATTTCTTGCAGTGTATTTCACTTTACCGCTTCTTGCCAAAAAAATTGGCGCTTCTTCTAAAAAATTGGCGCCCGGCCAGGAGGGATAACATCCCTTAGTTTCTCACATTTCTGGTCTCTCTCTCTCTCTCTCTTTTATCCCATTCTCTTTTATCTCTCCATGTCTCCCATAGTTTCTAACAGTTCTATTGTCAAGTCTTTCCATTCTTCTTCCTTTCTCTTTCTCTTTCTCTCTCCCTTAATTACTGACGTTTCCATTGTCGAGTCTCTCTTGGAGGCTGAGCGACAAGGGGGTTGTTGTCAACTCTGTGCATCTCGGAGGTTGGCAGCAATGAGACGTTTTTGATCGCGGTACCGCCATCACCGCGGTGCATCTCAGAGGTTGGTCACCTCTCACTCCTTCATCTCCACCCCTCTCTTTTGAGAATTTTTTATTTATTATCTAGGGTTACTAATTAGGGATATTGTAAGCATCAGAATATATTTGATCATGATCTAGGTTTTTTTTTTAATAATTAGGGTTTAGAGGATGAAATAAGCATCTAGGGTTTGTGTCCAATGTTTTAAAAAATATTTTATTGAAATTTTATTTTGAACAAATTCTCAGGAAAAAAAAATAATTACTCCGATGTAGATTCAATAATCATTAGATTTCTGGGAAACTACATTTAGCCATGGTTTTCTAGACTATATATTTTGAAAGCTTGAAGAAGTTAACTTGTCTTGATCTGCTTTTTGTAACTGCATAAATTTTGGCGACTTGTGTCTTCTTATTAGGTACTGGTCAGGAAGAATCTGAGTTGTCCTTAGACCAGCTTGACGTTACAATAATATCTTCCAATTTCTGGCCACCCATACAGGTACATTATCTCATCTTGTTTGCTGTATAAATTATATTTATAGGATAACCAATCTACCAGTTCTTAATATGTTTATTATATGTGTTTCCCTCCTGTGACACTTCAGTTCAGGACTACATATCCTCAAAAATTTTAAAGGCTACAAAACTAAAGGCTTTCATTGGTAACAGAATATTCTGACCAGCTGATTAGGATTTAAGATTACGAAGCTGCTGTTCATAGATAATTTGTGCGCCTTAACTAAATAAGAAAAATGATAAGTGGATTGTAAAGGTATGATCTTAAGATTCTTGGTTAGATGCAAGAGAATTAAGATACATAGAGTAGAAATTTCAGTTTAAGTTGTATTCTTAAGAGGAATAGTAAATGATTTATCTTACTATTAGGTAGCTTGATGATATTGTTCAAAGAATTGTAAATATCTTTTTTTTCTTAAGCTGTTCTTAACCTCGATCAAATTTCAGGCAGAGTCTCTTAACGTCCCCTCCTCTGTTGACCAACTACTTTCTGATTATTCCAAGAGATTTCATGAGATCAAAACTCCACGAAAACTGTTGTGGAAGAAGAATCTTGGAACCGTAAAGGTCAGTTATTTAGTAGAGCTTGCATGTATTATTATGTGAGAATCTTTTAAAAGGAAAACCAGGGTGCTGACATTTAGTGATCAATTGGCTGTAGAATCCTGTTGAGCATGTCGAGTGTAGTTAAGCTATGTACATCTCTTCTCTGATTTGAGTGATTAACTTAATAGTTTTGTTCTCATATGCTATTTCAGCTGGAACTGCAATTCGAAGGTCGGAACATGCAGTTTGTTGTCACTCCAGTGCAAGCAACGATTATCATGCAGTTTCAGGAGCAAACCAGGTAGAAGCCTATAATGTCTCCCTCGATTTTGATTTATTCAACTGCTTGAAGTAATCATCATCTTTAATTTCTCCAGTTGGACTTCAAAAAACCTTGCATCAGCTACAGGATTATCAGTGGATACACTCAACATGAGAATAAGCTTTTGGGTTAGCAAAGTACGGCAGATAAGTTCTTAAGAAGGCAGTATGCTAAGTAGTCTAAAGATGATTGGTTTTTTAACTGTATTAGTGAAAAGACGACCCATTGTCACTTATATTGATAATGCACTCTACTTGATCTGCTCAGCCAGTTTCCAGCAATTGTAGATGGTATCACTCATATATTGTTGTTGACACATTGACATAGTAGTCTTTGATAGCTGGATAACAGATTGGTATGCTATGATAAGACCCACATTAGATTTCTGGGATAGTTAACTAGTTGAAAGCTTCAAGATTTCTGGGCCAGTCAATCTCGGTCACCATATTTTCCTTGTTTGTGCATTGTGAAGGAGCAATTGACTCCTTTAGAGGCAATGGGGCCTCTTTTCCAAACTGCTCTTAAAGTCTGGTATAACTCTGTGCATGTGAGGAGATCTGTGGGATAGTTCTATCATGACTTTCCCAAGTTCTCTTTAGCATATGTGGTGTGACTTCATGCATAGTCTGGCATAAATCTACTTTTGTGATCACTGGGGGTGATCAGTATTTTCTACCTGACATTGTTTTTTGGTTCTGTCAGTTTTTACTTGGAGGTTTGGGACAAGTATTTTTGTTGCATGATAAACATCCTAGTACTAATTATGCATAAATAGGTTTGACTCAGTTTAAAGCCGACTCAAATCAACATCTAAGCATTGTCCCAATGGAACATGGTCGCCTAAGAAGCAAGATGCAATCTAGAGTACTGTCATATAGCTGATTTTGCTACTTTCAGTCCTGCAGGTATTAGGTGATTACGTGAGAGACAGGCTATCACATAGTTGTTCCTGTACTTTTTGGATACATTTCCATGCTTTAACAAGCCAGATACACACCTTGCTCTTATAAGCAAGTCACTTCTCTTTTTGAATAAGCTGGTTTGAGTTGAAGTGAAGGACGGTAGTAAGTAATAATAAGTAGAGCGGAACACTTTTGGCTGAACAATAGACATGACTTGACAAAGTAAGATATGCTATCTGTTGTCAGGAGAAAGAGTTTCAATGGTTTTTTTTCTGAAGTTTTGAACTTTATCCATCCCTAGTTATGCAAACTTAAGGAAGTTCTGAATGGGCAATCCCATGGATACAACATAAATTCATTGGTAAAACTATAGGTACTGAATTTCGTATCATGTTGAACCAGAGTTAAAAGCTGTTCTTTTGTGATTTTTCGCAATTTGTAGGCAGTAATATTGCATTGCATGGCATTAAGTTGACCGATTTAGATAATTTTCAGGTGAAGTATTCTCTGATGTAGTTGGGAGTCCATATTATGTCGCACCTGAGGTACTACGTAAGTATTATGGTCCAGAATCAGATGTATGGAGTGCTGGGGTCATCTTGTACATTTTATTAAGTGGGGTTCCTCCCTTTTGGGCAGGTAATTTAACTCGTGATCATTTATTGGTCAAGCATGACATCATTTGGATTCTTTATATATTCAATTTCAGTATTGTGTATATCCTCCAAAGCCATCATATCTCCATCTCATGTTACCTTCAGAAACTGAAGCGGGCATCTTCAGACAGATCTTGCAAGGGCCTTTGGATTTTGAATCAGAACCATGGCCGTGCATTTCTGATAGTGCTAAAGACCTAATACGCAATATGTTGAACCGCGATCCAAAGAAGCGATTTACAGCTCATGATGTTCTCTGTGAGTATTTTGATTGACGTTGTTCCTATAGGCCTTTTTTAGTTTAACATAAGGAGCTGGTTACAGATTCCTATCATGTTTCTCTTTACAAGTAAAATTGTTCATGGCATTATGCTAGGCCACCGATGGATTGTTGATGCTGGAATGGCACCTGACAAACCTGCCCGTGCCTACTTGCTCTCCAAGGTATGATTTTCGAGCTTATAACTCAACTATATTTCAATTATTATTTGAAAGACTTATATGTCGATGCTGTTACATTAGAAACTTCATTGAATTGTGAGTGAGATCTCAATCTAACGATTAGCTGTAATCAAACATCTGTGCAAAATCTTTTCTCGATGGTATTCAAGAAGTATTTTTATCTATAGATATGCAGTTGTTTATCTATTGCAACTGACCAAGTGGCTTTATCATCTCGAGCAAGCTTTCATGCATGCCGCAATCTATTACTACCAATTTGCCTCTTCCATGCTTCAGCCTTACGTCCTAGCTTCCTGAAATCATTCTCCAGTCTCTAGATCACAATGAAAAATGTTACAATCTATAGTAACATCATCCCTTTTTTCCTCGTAATGGCAGAAACCGACTCCAGGATGGAAGAAAAGGCTTTTAAGGATTCATTAGTTTGTCCATGTGCAACGATTTTCATTATATTCAAGTACCTTCTTATACTGTGATTACATAATCAGTTTCTTGGTTGTTATGAAGTACTCCACATTGTAATATTGTTGTGAAAGGCCTTATTGCAAATGGCTAATGGAATCTGCCCATATTTTGTGATTGGTACAATGGTTTGAGTCTTCTTTTTGGTACTCTAAGTGACACAGGTTTGATGCTTTTACCAATACTAGAGGTAACCGAGTTTGTCATTGTTATTTAATACAAAATTTAGCAAAGTAGGTTATGATCCTCAAAACTAATGGTGTCGATTTGTATACTAATAGTCATGAATCAAAAATTAAAGAGAACTCTTTATTACTTAGTAAATTTGCAAAATTATATACAAAACAAACCATCGCTCTTCTTTGAATTTAGACGATCTTAACAATGAGCTTGGTGATGTATCTAAATGTTTAATTTATATTTAGTAACTAGTTCACGAGGGTTCTATTTCTTTGCCCAAGGCTGATAGTAAAAATAATTTAATCATGATTATATTGTCTCTATTTCGACATAGTTAAGAACTCCCAAGGGGGATATCCGAAAATGTATGAATATAACTCCCAAGAGGGGCTAATCACAAAAGTATGAAAGGATTTGTGAGGCTTATATCAAAATAAATATGTTGTTTACTTTTGATTAATCTATGGTTTTTGCTTTTTTCACACCTTCAATATCTAGTTATACCTGGAATTACTAAATATGTTTTCTTTTCTTTATTATGTCAATGGTTACTGTGACTAATGTGTGTTTTTTTCCTTTTACACTATAACATGGGTTATATCCTTGAAACATCATCTTTTCTGTTCAGTCAGCTCTGATGATTAATGCATCGAAATGTACTTTGTTAATACCTTATTGAACTTTACCTACAGAAAACCTATTTGCCACTACACAACATATATGAGAAACTGAAAGCTTTGGTCTGTATTGATAAGTCTTTAGTATAGACCACATTTAGCGATATCAGCTTCATCTATATGAAAAAATGCACGCACTCAGCTGGAACTTATTAATCCTTTCAAGCTTTCAGTCAAAAAAGAGAAGAAGAGTTGAGAACACTTACAATTACAACAAAATATATAAACACATAAGACATAATTAGTGCACTGGTAAGACATCACTTTTTCTATCCCAATAATTTACTTTTCGTCAATTGTCTGGATCGGCTCGAGATGGTTTTTTCTTTACACTAATGATTTTCCCCCTATTTTTGTGTAGGTTGGATGAAGGAAGAGGATGCTTTCTGAGGAGTTTTGGTTGTGGATAAGTTCGAAGGGAGCTAAATGTTAGATAGTCAACATTTTGGAATATATGTAGCTGACTACACTGTTAATGTTTAATTTTTGGACATATGTTTGGTACTACTTCGTTTTTCTACATGGAGAAATTAAGGATTTTGAATGTTTGGTACTACTTCGTTGTTCTACATATATTAGACAGTAAAATTAATGAATTTACTTATGTTCGAAATTCATTCGGTGATTGATTCGCATTTAAATTTTTGAATACCTGTATTTTGTGTAACTGTGGCATTATCTGCAATAGTATTTTGATGTGCTGTATTCTGCAAATTTTCGAATACAGAATTTTGACTCTGCAATAGCATTCTGACATGCTATTGTTGCACATATAATTATAGCAGGAAAGAAATGCTATAAAAAGCAGATATATATCGAAACGCTATTAACAAACAATAACATACATGAACGTAATTAAAAATAAACAGCGTTCAGGAACGCCATAACACATTTATAGCGTTAACAAATGTTATTAATGAATTGTAGCGTTCGTAAAGGCTATGTAAACTATATAGCGTTTGTAAGTGCTATAACATGTCTATAGCGTTCATGAACGCTACAATATATTAATAGCGTTCATGAATGCTATTAAAGTTCTATAGCGTTCCTAAGTGCTATAACTATCATATAGCGTTTCAAAACGCTATACATTGTCTATAGCGTCAATGAACGCTATAATCCATGAATAGCGTTCGTGAACGCTATAACTTTATAGCGTTCTTGTACATGGGATTATTATAGCGGGGGCATATATAGCGGACGAAATATGCTATAATATGTATTCTACAACGTTCAGCGCACGCTATCATATCCTATATCTATTGTAGTGATCGCCTTTACACTTGTACGAAAGTACATTTCATTATGTGCCCCAGCACATTGTACATCTATTGACCGATCACGTACCTGCTACAGTTTTAAACATTACATATACATCTGTCTTTATGACATATGTATCATTGCCATGATAGATTATGAGATATACCATGATTCCAGATATGCCATGTTCCCTGTGTTACTATGATATTGTGATCCCAGTTGTACCATGAGGCCATGTTTCTAGTATTTCCTATTTTATAGACTTATCACACCATGTTTCTTGTTGTACATCTCTTTCATTATATGTTCAGTACTTTAGTTGTAGAGGTTGTACTTGCTCTCGTCCTGACAGGATAACGTTGTAGGTTTACTTTTCGAGAAGGAAATGCTATGTGTTACATGTTATGGTACTGCATTGAGGACCTGGCCTTAGCTCCAGTAGAGGCCCCAGCGGGGAACCTTGCTTAGTTATTTTTCTTGTGTTTTGAGACTTAGACTTTGTCTGTACTTATATTTGGATACTGGACTTTGTCTCCAGTTAGATACTTATAAAGTGTATTATTTAAGTCTGTGCTTATGTTACCTTCGCTTATAGATGCTGTGTTGTGATGAACCTTAAATATGGTTTTAGAACTGTTAGCTGCTTAGATTCTTTATTGTCTATTCTTAGAACAGCTTACTACGCTTTGACCAAGCGTAGGCTGGACATGGCTCGGCCCGGCCCAACAATTTGGGTATCGGGTCGTGACATGTTTTTTTGGTGGCCCATGCAGGTCTCGACTTAAGTTGTTTGGTTACGTTATTGTACCAAACATGCCTGCAATTAGGATCTAGGACAACTTGTTAACACTAGGGATAAACATTTAGAACACCTAGAGGATTTCTAGGATTGCAACATAGAAGAACTCATCACAGCATAGGACCGTTAGCTATAGTTAGCCTCTTATTGTATTTCAGTGGGTCAATTTAGACCAAGTTTGTACCTTTGGGATAACCCCTGAGGATCTCACTCTAATCTTACCTAGAAATCAGTTTCCACTTATTTCCATTTGCTCTTCTTTAAATTCGTTATTGAATTTAATTTCTGATTTTTGTTGTTAACTTTGGTCTTGCATCGTGATAAATTTTGTGGATTGAATTGTGATATATTCTGATAAGGTAAACGTCTGCTTTAGTTATGGAGTTTAGAATTTATCGCAGCCATATTAGCTGGTATGACAAAAACATAGAGCCTGATTTTGGATATACTATCCTATTCATAGAATTTAGATTTTCTTGCAGCCATACCGGTTGGCGTGGTAAGGAATCTAGATGATATGACGATAGGGTGTATACCTTAGTTATGGACTCCCTCGTTTATTGCATATAAGCTTACTAGTGTGGCAAAAATTCTGGCAACATGATTTCAGGAAGACGTGTATGGTTATCAGATCGTATCTTAACTTGGTTTACTTTGTTTTGACCGAATGAGCAAGAATAAATTCTTATCATCATTCTTCCCCGTCTTGATTAACTCCATCCTATCTACATCTGCAACTAGGATTATTGGCTCTCTAGGACTGTCCAACATGATTGCTTTCATGTTATCTTTTGGACATAATTATTTTTGTGTTTCATCTTTCCTATGACTTGACTAAACTTTTCTTCGTTAACCTCTTGGATAATTCTTCTCGTTATAAATCTCATTGTCTTTGTACCATTCTTCGAGATATTCCAATAAACTTTTCTGTCTTGCTTGACCTTTAACTTGTTTGGACACTGTTATGGATTGCTTAACCCAGTCTTAGGCCTTGTTACCTTCTGCTTCATAGGCGACCGAAATAGCCAAACCTTGTTAACTGATCCTGTAGTATAACTATAAATGTATTGTGTGTTTGTGATAAGTACTTTTCCTAGGGATTGGTTAGATTAAGCTTATAGGACAAGTATAAGCGACTGACTATAGTAGACTTGGAAACCATTAAGAACGATTGTATTGGTATTATGACTCGATGATAGGGTATCTAAGATGGATAAATGAGATAGTATATTGTTATGACTATGGATTGAGGATTAGAATCTTGTGCTAAGCAAATTGAGGATTTAGCATTTGTAGAATTTTGGTTGGTTACCTCTAGCTAATTACATATGATTAGAGGGTAGATCGATATATGGAATGGTATATAATGAGTTAGAATGGAATATAATATTGCATACGAGATCGGAAAGATATCAGTTAAAAGACAAGGAACAAGACAAAGACATATGTACATTGGTAATTAATAAATCGGGAGTTTTGAAATCGAGGATTTATATTCGGAGGACTTGTTGAGTAAAAAGAAAGAGGCTCTACGCCAAGAATAAGAATTGAAAGTATGATTTCAAGGAGAAACTGTAGGAAAGGATTGACGACAAATGATGCTAAGGAACTGTGGATGGATAAAATATGGATACTTAGGATACGATAAGGAAATCAAGTATTTACAATTGAGGTTGAAAATATGGTTAATGATCAAGCATTGTTGGCTTATAAACATAACCAGAGAAGGACCTATAGTTTAGGGTATACATAAATGTTTCATGTTAGTATGGAAGATTCTAAAGGATGTATAACGAAGTTTATGATAGAAGGACTTAGTTGAACCGGAACCAAAAAGTTTGTAGGAGAAACAAAAGAGATGATTACAAGGATAGCAGATTGAGTATTGTAGCCAGAGCAGCTACATATTATAGTTTGACCGGTTGGATGATTTTTAATTTCGAGGACGAAATTTTTGTAAGGTGGGTAGGATGTAAGCCCCCTGAATTTCAGGGTTTATTTTTATTTTTCTGAATGAACTGTTTTCGATAAATATATTATTATTTAATTGTTTAGATCATTAATGTACCTTTCCATGTCTTTGACTTCTGGAGCGTCAGGGATGCCAATCCTTGGAAACTCTCTTCACGAGTTTTGAAGTAGACAAGATTATCTTCGTTTTGATATATCGTGTCCCACTTGAACTTGTTTCCTTGTGCTCTTTTTGTATCGCGCAACTTCGGGTCAACTTAGACCAATTAATCGTTGAATATTATTCCCACTTTTATTTTTGATCATCGTTTGCACGTTACCGTAACTTTTAATTTAGGAGCACCAGACCAGTCGTTTTCTCAGAACCAACTTCTCATGAATGATCTACTCGAGACGCTCTCCATCCATGACCTTCGTGTCCTACTCAGACGCTCCATTTTGTGCTCCATTTCCTTCGCACAATTTTCGGTTCAATTTAGGACAATTAATTATCTACCGTAAAACCCGATTTATTTTCCAAATTAATTTCGGGACCCGACATCGACCTAACCTAGCCGACCCAAAGTATGAACATGGCCCACATGAAGCCTACTACCCGCATGACGCTTGTGTCCCATTTATTGGAGTTCCCGCATGTTGTTTATTTATCCATGATTATAAATCTCAATTTTAATTCCATTATTGTACCCGGTCCGATTTTGACTCAACTCGGTTCGACCGAACCCGAACCCAAGCTCCCTGTTGTCCTCTCATGACTGCCCAAGTACTCCACATAATTTCCTTATTTTTTTCCTATTTTGGAAATATCCACTTTTCTCTCTCCTCCCTCTCTCTAAATATTTCTCTATCTCTCTCTATATATATATACCTACATATATATATATATATATATATATATATATATATATATATATATATATATATATATATATATATATATATATATATATATATTATATATATATGGATAACTCCCTCTCTCTCTCATCCTCACCACACTCTCTCTCACACCCCCTCCCCAACCGACTACTCTCTCCCCCCTCTCTTAAATATCTCACTCTCTCTCTATTCTCACACTCTTTCTATATATATATTAATATATATATACACACACCATACATCACTCTCTCTCTCTCAACATAAACACACACATTACCCCCTCCACCTCACAGGAACACCCCCCCTTCCGACAGTACTACACACCCCCCCTCTCTCTCACAAATATCTCTCCCCCTGTCTATTCTCATCCTCTCTCATATTAATACACACACACACACCCATACAAATCTCTCTCTCTCCCACTCTTCTTACACAATAAAACACACACACCACTCCACCACAGCCGACTCCTCCCCTGGCCGAACACCCCTCCACCAGCCACCACCCTCTCCTCCTTCCGAGCTCCACCCTCTCCTCCTCCTACACCATCATCTTCACCACCATCATCATCAAGTTCACCATCTTCACCATTAACCATCTCCACCACCACCCACACCGTGCCCCTGGCAGGAGCTCCGCACGGCCACCCTCCGCCGCGGGCTGCGCCGCCGTCGGCCTCCTCCCACGCTGTCCGTGCTGTGCCACCGCCGCGCGCCTCTGGCCGCGCCACCAGCAGCAGCACAGCGGCAGCAGCAGCAGCGCTGGCAGCGCTGGCCGCGCGCCACCGCGGCCACCACCGGCCACCGGCGACCCCTCCATCGGTGCGTGACCCCAGGCGACCTCCCCCGTTCCACCACCGTCCTCCCCGACGCGCCGAATAGGCTATTCGTGCGTTTTGAACGGAATCCCGTCGGCGCGCGCGAGTTTTGAACTCGAAAATGGCGCTCCGTCGCAGCGACTTCGCGCACGTTTTCTGGGAGATCCGACCGTTGGATCGGCAAAATTTTTACTCCGTCGCAATCTCGGTATGTCCATCTTCACTCCTATCAATTTTTGTCCGTTAATTTTATCGTTTGATACCTCAAAACTGGCCACCACGTTGACGTTTTAAATTGAACTATTTTTGGACAGTTTTGTGACGCCAACTTCGCAGGTTCGTATCTTCGTCGTCGCAGCTCCGTTTTGCACGCCGTCAGTTCCGGTGCACAGCTGATATAACCCTCTTCCTGTCTCCTTTAGGTTTCGTTTCATTATAAGCACGTTTGGTCGGTTGAATTCGACGCCAAAGTTGGCCGTCCGAATTCTTTAATTTGCACTTGTAAAATTCCATTTTTGAACCCGGGACTCCGGATTCAATTTCTGACACCACCAGTAGACTCGTGGCGTCGTTCTGGCATGTTTTCATGTAAAATTTGCTTGATTTGGAGAACGTGGGCCCTGGCACGTATTTCGGTGCAAAGCGGGTCCCACTTTTCGAGTCAACGGGTCACTTTGAGATCGGCTCATCGGAATCCAATTCCGGATATACCGTTGAGTTCGTATCGTCATTCTGGACTCGTTGACATAAAATTTGCTGAGTTTTGAAGACATTTGCTCCGACACGCATTTCCGTGCAAACCGGATACCAAGTGTCGCGTCAACGTATCATTTTGAGATCGACACATCGGAATCCTATTTCGGACATACCGTTGGATTCGTATCATCATTTTGGATTCGTGGACATATAATTTGCTAGATTTTGTAGACTTCTATTCCGACACGTTTTTCGGTGCAAAGTGTGTCCAACGGCGGACATTATTTTGACCCAAAATTACCGTTTTGCCCCTGTGTCTAAATTGGACTTATGGATAGGCTATCCTAGCTGATTTGACCGTTCTGGACACGTTGGTAATATTTATTTTATCATCCGACAACATCTGTAGATTTTGTTTATGTATTATCCTTAATTTATAATTAATTATTTTTCTAGGTATTATTACTTTCTGGTTTTGAATTTTTATATATATTTTAATTGCTATAAAAATCTGGGAAAAATTATATTTAAATACTATGTTAATTTAGATAATTTATTATAATTTTTCCAGTATTTAATAAGTACTTTTGGTATTTTATAAAAATGGGAAAACAGAACTCATTTTCAGGATACATGTGTTTGTTGATTTTTAATAAATATTTATGAAGGTTTATAAATCCCAGAAAAATTAGTATAAATTTCTATAATTAACAAGGATCATTTTGGTACTTTATTTTATATATATTTAAGCTTTTTGTCTATCTCAAAAATTATTGGAACATAGTGTACAGTAGATTTAATTATTGAATAATTACGACTTGTAACTTTTTATGTTGTTTTGTGCTTTAGTCGTATTGGACCTCACCCCGCACTAGTGTAAAGATCCTAGGAAGTTAGTTTGTGTATAGTGGCACTCCACATTAGACTTTTATGCTAGGTCCCCACTTAGTTAGTGTCCAGTTAAGAGTCGTGTCACACCACTAGTGATATCTTGATCATAGCTTAGAACTGAGTTTGTATATCACTATTGACAGGATACCGGACATCTATATCTTCATACTAGTATTCTTGGTTTGCTCGAGACAAGTACATCTACAAACTCATTTACTGTCTTTTAATGCTAGAACATGTATTAACCGAGGTAGCAAGTTAAATCTTCACATGTTACATTAATTTAGTCCCTACCATGCTTAGGACAGTTATCATATCTTCACATGCTTCTTACTGGTTCCCCGTACATGTTTCACTATGCTTATATCTGCCCGAGTATTCACATGTTTTACTGCTCTCAGTACTTTCACCTGTTTTACTGCTATTAGTACCTACCGTGCTTTATACCGATCCCAGTATCTCTTATATGTTTTTACTGTTCTCGTATCTCTCACATGTTAGAATATGGGTTATGGGAAAACTGATAGTTGAGTACGTGATCATGCCCCCTCTACAGTACCGAGCAAAGTTTTATTTTATATGTTACTGCGCCGTAGGCCTTACTCTCAAAGCTGTATTTATACTATGCACATCTATCGCCTTTACACTTGTACGGAAGTACATTTCATTATGTGTCCCAGCACATTGTACATCTATTGACCGATCACGTACCTGCTACAGTTTTAAACATTACATATACATCTGTCTTTATGACATATGTATCCTTGCCATGATAGATTATGAGATATACCATGATTCCAGATATGCCATGTTCCCTGTGTTACTATGATATTGTGATCCCAGTTGTACCATGAGGCCATGTTTCTAGTATTTCCTATTTTATAGACTTATCATACCATGTTTCTTGTTGTACATCTCTTTCATTATATGTTCAGTACTTTAGTTGTAGAGGTTGTACTTGCTCCCGTCCTGACAGGATAATGTTGTAGGTTTACTTTTCGAGAAGGAAATGCTATGTGTTACATGTTATGGTACTGCATTGAGGACCTGGCCTTAGCTCCAGTAGAGGCCCCAGCGGGGAACCTTGCTTAGTTATTTTTCTTGTGTTTTGAGACTTAGACTTTGTCTGTACTTATATTTGGATACTGGACTTTGTCTCCAGTTAGATACTTATAAAGTGTATTATTTAAGTCTGTGCTTATGTTACCTTCGCTTATAGATGCTGTGTTGTGATGAACCTTAAATATGGCTTTAGAACTGTTAGCTGCTTAGATTCTTTATTGTCTATTCTTAGAACAGCTTACTACGCTTTGACCAAGCGTAGGCTGGACATGGCTCGGCCCGGCCCAACAATTTGGGTATCGGGTCGTGACACCTGTGGACCTCTTGCTCTCCACCTCTGAGCACCAGCTAGCATCACTGAAGCCTTCCACTACCGGCGGATCTCCGCTGTAGTACAGTGCATATGTCTGAGTCTTCTTGAGATATCTCATAACCCGTTTTACAACTTTCCAGTGTTCAGTACCTGGATTACTCGTGAAATGACTCAGCATTCCCACGACGAAAGCTATGTCAGGCCTTGTGGCAGTAGTAGTATACATCAAACTTTCGATTACGCTTGCATACTCCAGCTGCCTGACACTTTTCCCTGAATTAGGCTTCAGCTTCATATCACACCTGTACGGCGTATCGATCCCAGGAAGATCCCGATACCCATAACGAGTGATTATTTTCTCAATATATTGAGACTGTGACAGCGCCAGTCCAGTGTCTGCCCGGATGATCTTGATCCCTAAGATCACATCAGCTTCTCCCAAGTCCTTCATACTGAACTTGCTCGAGATGAATTTTTTTGTCTCCGTGACACAGCTCATATCCGTACCTAGGATAAGCATGTCGTCTACGTACAGACAAACGATCACACCTCTTCCATCAGCAAACTTCGTATAAACACACTTGTCCGTCTCGCTGACCATGTAGCCATTTGACCTTATAACTTTGTCAAATTTCTCATGCCACATCTTGGGAGCCTGTTTAAGACCGTACAAAGATTTTACCAACTTGCAGACTTTGTCTTCAAGACCCTTGATGACAAATCCCTCTGGCTGTTGTATGTATATCTCTTCGGTCAGCTCGCCATTTAGAAAATCGTTTTTACATCCATCTGATGTATCACCATCTTATGTATTGCTGCAAGAGCAATCAACACTCTGATGGTGGTCATCCGGGCTACTGGAGCATACGTGTCAAAGTAGTCAATCCCCTGCTTCTGAGAAAACCCCCTGGCTACCAACCGAGCCTTGAACTTGTCAATAGTTCCGTCTGCTTTCATCTTCTTCTTGAAGATCCATTTGCATCCGATGGGTTTCGCTCCTTCAGGAAGATCAACCAACACCCAAGTGTTATTTGGGGTGATAGAATCAATTTTATTGTCAATCGCCTCCTTCCAGAAAACTGTATCTCTGGTCTTTATCGCCTCATCATAGGTAAGCGGATCTGCTTCCACATGATAGGTGACAAAGTCACTTCCGAAGTCCTTCGGCCTCCTCATACGCTTAGCTGACGGCTCAGCTTGTTCTGGTTCAATCGTTGTTTCAACAACAACATCTTCTTGGACCACATCTTCATTGAAGACTTCAGTTTCCTGCGCACCCTCATTGTTCTCCGGTACATCCGTAAGAACAATATTCTTGTGCCTTGTAAATTTGTTTTCAAAATATTTTGCGTCGCGAGATTCAATGATATGATTTGACTTATTATCAAGAAATCTTCGAGCATCACTCTTCTCGGTATACCCCAAGAAGATCGTCTTAGTAGTCCTTGTCCCAAGTTTCTGAATCTTTAGATCTGGAAGCTTGATATATGCCAGACACCCCCACACTCGAATGACATTCAAGTTAGGTCTGACTTTGAACCAGAGTTCATGAGGAGTAACGTCTGAAGTTGCATGAAGCACTCTATTTAGAATAAAAGTGGTCGTCAATGCAGCTTCTTTCCAGTAGCACTTAGGAAGACCAGCCGTCAACAACATTGAGTTAATCATTTCTGTTAACGTTCTGTTCTTCCTCTCTGCTACTCCGTTTGATTGAGGAGAGTACGGAGCCGTAGTCTCATTGAAAATTCCATGTTCTTTGCAGAATGATGCGAATTCATGAGACCTGTACTCCCCACCTCGATCACTTCTTATTCTTTTGAGTTGTTGTCCAGTCTGCCGCTCAGCTTCGGCTCTGAACTCCTTGAACTTCTCGAATGCTTCGTCTTTAGCCTTCAGCAAGTAGACGAACGCATACTTTGAGAAGTCATCGATGAAGGTTATGAAATACTTCATCCCGACCTTTGTAGAGAACTATTTGAAGTCACAGATATCAGAGTGTACCAACTCCAGAAGATCTGTACTTCAATTAACCCGAGGAAAGGGTTTCCTTGTGATCTTCGTTTGAGCACAAACTTCACATTTCTCTACCTTACCCCCACACTTGGAGATAAGTCCTAGACTAGACATTTTGTTTATTCCTTTACAATGAACATGTCCTAGCCTATTATGCCATAACTCAATAGTATAAGCAAAAGGAGTGATTGTATTAATTACATTAATTATATTGGACTGATTCACAAGCTGAATCTTGAACATTCCTGCGGTATAAAAAGCTTTCCTGAAATATGTTCCCTTGATAGACATCACCATCTGGCCAGCATTGATGTCCATCCTGAGGCCTGCATTGTATAGTAGGCCTCCTGAGATCAGGTTCTTGGCGATAGCAGGTACGTGCTTCACGCCTTGAAGCGTCAAAGACTTTTTCGAAGTCAGCTTCAACACCACCATTCCGATCCCGAGTACTTCAGCTTGTGCCTGGTTCGCCATCATAACCACTTCAGAAATAGGTGTGTAGGTGGTGAACCACTCCTTACTGGAGCAGACATGGCAGGAGGCTCCAGTGTCTACCCACCAGTCAGAGTCAGTCCTTACCGCATCAACCTGCACAATCATAGCATCAACGTCAGTGATCATAGATACCTTACTAGGCTCTCCTTGCTCTGATTACTTGGTCTTTGCTTTGCATTCACTTTTGAAGTGGCCCTTCTGGCCACACTTGAAACAAGGCATCTGAGACTTTACCTTCTTTCGCTTGAAGGAAGTCTCCTTCACGTTCAAATTGTTAGCGTCCTTCTTCTTGCTGTGGGAAGCCGCCTGCTTTCCCCTTGGTTCCTTGGTATGAACCAGATTGGCATTAGCCAATTGCTTGGATAGTGCGTCCACCTTCAGTTGAGCCCGCATCTGGTCCTCAACATAGATTTCCTGCAAGAGATCTTCAAGGCTGTTCTCAAGCTTCTTCCTATGCATATTTGCATAGAACTTACTCCATCCAGCGGGGAGCTTTGAGACAATCCCTCCAACAACAAACTTGTCGGGGAGGGGCATCGCCTCGTCTTTCAACTTTTGTCGCAGTTTCAAAAATTCCTTTACCTGCAGCAACATGGACTTCTCGTCTTCAAAGAGCCATTTGTGATATTTTTCAACTACAAATATCTTGATCCTGTTTTTGTCTTCTTCGTACAGTTTCTCCAGAGACTCCCATATGTCTCTGGCAATTGGTTTTTTACTGTAAGATTCTGCTAGAGAATCCTCCATAGCATTCAGGATAAGCAGCCTGTAAATACTATTTTCCCTTCTCCACTTGGCCTGAAGTTTAGTAGCCGCAGTGATTGCGGCAGCAGACCCAGTATCTGGAACGGTAGGTTCCTCTTCAAGAAGCACGTGATCAACGTCTCTGAGTTGAAGAATGAGATAAATCTTCCTCTTCCAGACTTGATAATGCTCTCCATCAAACTTTTCTAACTTACAAAAGTCAGTATTGAGGAGTGAAGCATTAAAGTTTTCCATCGTAGCAATAAAGCTTTGAGATTGTTAGTGCCGGGGCACAATTTTTTCGATAAAAAACTGAGAAGATAAAATAATTGTAAAAACAATGTTGCAATACAACACTTCTAGGAAGGTTGCGCAAGTATAACGAAGATCTAAAAAGATCTCGTTTTAGTATTACGAGAATCTAAAAAGATTTCGTAATCCACAGCAATCGATCGTAGTACTTCTAAAAAGAAGATACAATCAGAATTACTGGCAGCAATGAAGAAGGTGACTGGCGAAAGATGGAAGAACTGCTGCTGGAGTGAATAATCACCGTTGTTCAAAGCTTTATTCGCCATACACGAACAACTTCCAGTGTCACGACTCGCACCCGTTTTTTTTAAAACGGATACGAGACGTGTCCAAGCCAGCCTACGTCGCAGTGTCGGCGGTAGAACGCTGTCACGGCCATGAAGATCAAAATCACAAATAATGCTCATTCACATAATTAATTTAATTTACAATGATCACAAATTTTATATTTGTAGAAAAATATAACTTGTACAAATAAATGAATGACTACAACTCAACTATCTAGCTAGTCTCTAGGCTTTTGTCTGCAAGTATTTCCATTACTCCCCAAGCTAAGTGAATCCATGGCTAACCTGAAAAATGTTGGTTTCCAGTCAGGAATAGAACGAGCACAATTCACTGAATGCAATTTCAAATAAAGAAAATGACTATAAAACAAAGGTTAGACATCAATCATGAGTTTTGAAAATAAACAGAAAATACGAAAAACCAATAGCAAATAAATAGACGCCAAATACTTTTCTCAACTGTTAGAAGTACCGTTGATATGTGATCGGTCTGGGGCACTACACCGCACGGTCTACGAGGTCTACTTGCAGAAAAATAAGCACTGTCTACGATGTCTACTTGCAGAAAAAATAAACACGGTCTACAATGTCTACTTGCAGAAAAATAAACACGGTCTACAAGGTCTACTGCATGAAAATAAATACGGTCTACAAGGTCTACTGCATGAAAATAAATACGGTCTACGGTCAGATCACACATCCTTGGTACTTCTCATTCCCGACTCAACAATTTATAATAGAGTATAAAAATCACATAACCAATGACTAATCAATAAAATATAGTAAAGATCAATATCGAAATGCAAATAATAAACTGTACTCGCCTGTGATCCTCTGCTGGTGAAACCGACAATCTGAACTACTCAATGTGCCACAATAGTCAAAACCCGTACAACAGTCTTCGGAAGCTGAAATAAACATTACCAATGTTCTCAAAATAGTCAAAATAGCTAGGATTGCTTGTCCTTAAGTCCAATTCTGGACACAGGGGCAAAACGGTAATTTCGGGTCAAAACGGTGTCCGCCGTTGGACCCGCTTTGCACCGAAAAGCATGCCAGAGTCAACGGTCTCTAAAGTTGTCAAACTACATGTCTACGGATCCAGTTTTCCGATACGAACCCAACCGTATGTCCAGAGCTAGATTTTGGCGGGCCGTGCACAAAATCGTCCGTTGAGTGGGACCGTAGGGCCCGCAAAACGGCGGTCCAATTCCACTGTCTCAGAATTGGACCAAACTTGGCATACAGGACCAGAAAAATGATACGGTCCTGCTGGCACAAGTTTTGCCTCGATCTGACGAACGTGCACAAAGTAATTGGAAAACTTGCATAGAGGCCGATACGGTAAATTTCGACGGATACGCATCAAATTCGTCGCGCACACGCGACCAATTTGAATTCCGTCAAAGCCCACACGACCACGAAGCCGTTACGCACCTTTCGATGCTTTCGGTTCGTGACCACGTCGCCCGGTTTGGCGGGACGTACGTCGTATCGAAGGATTTTTCCTATTTTTCTATTATTCAAAACAGGTTTTTCCAAAACTTCGGAATCGGATAACTTTCTAGATACTTTATGAATTCAGGTTCTATAAAAGGTGTTGTAATCCTGTATATGTTGGCTAAAAAGTTGTTCAAATAGATTCCTAAAATTTCTATTATTCTGTTCTAGAATCCCCTTCCAAAACAGGAGATTGGACTGTTTGGGTTCTGTTTTAGGACAGACTTTACGTCGACTTTGGTTCGATTTTCTGTCGATTTGATTACAAACCTACTCAAACTAATTGACGGGTTATGAAGTAGGTTAGGTTGTAGTTGTACCTGAACAATCGAAACACGAATAGGTGGAGAAACGAGAGAGATACGGCGTCCCGAAGGTGGCCGCGGCTCTTGCCACTATTGCTGTGCGCCGCGTTTCTCCGCCGTCCGACGGCGTGCGGCGGTTGCCACGGCAGCGGGTGGCCGCGCAGGCGTCCCTGGGCGAGTCAGCGAGACTGGTTTAGGGTTTGCATTTTCGAACTCTCTCCTCTCTTTATACGAATTCCGTGGGGGGGTCGGGTTTGCCGCTCGGCAATGCGGTGTGCCTGGGCTCGGTTATGCTCGGTTTAGTACAAGAACTTTGCAGCTGTGTGGGCCGAGCTGGGCTCTATGCTGCTGCTTATTCTTTCTATTTTTCTTCCATTTATTATATTAGCCATTTTACATATCTATAAGTATACACTCACACATATACAAATATATATGTATATTTGTATATACATACACTTATACATCTACATATATACCTATTTATATATACATACACACGTACGCCTATATAAATATATTTATATATATAAACACGTATACACCTATATGAATATATTTATATATATACACGAATACCTATCTATACTTATTTATACATATTCTTACACACATAATATATATTTATTTATATGTATATATACATGCACACATATATAATATATACATACATATATATATATATATATATATATATATATATATATATATATATATATATATATAGATATATATATATATATATATATATATATATATATATATATATATATATTTATTTATATACACATGTACCTATATTTAATATTTTTACATATGCACACATATATTATAATATATTAATTTATACATACAAATACACACGTATATATAGTATATTTTTATTCATACAATTTTTGCATATACGAAAATTATAATAATAACCATATAATAATATTAGTACCAACGACCCACTAGAATAACCAAACGAGTCTTGGTGAACATATTTAGCCCCAGAAAATTGTACCAATATTCTAAAACTCTATTTAAATATTAATAATACCCATTTTGTATAAATAACCAAATATTTTAGAAAATATCATTAAGTCCACCCAGAAGGCTAGGAAATATTTGTACGTACCTAAAAGTATGTCTACATAGGCTTGGACTTGGTTTGGGTCCAATCTGGACTACTTTGGTACAATCGGATTTCCTAAAACTCAATAATTTAATTAATAAATGAATCTTTGGTAAATGTTAAGTCGCAACTTGGCCTGGTTTTCCTAGTTAGGACACACTGATGGACAGGTCTTCCCCTAACATGACTAAACACTAGTCAAAGCACGCCACTGAGCTACCCGTACCATGATTCCTAGTCACCTTGTACTCCAAATCTCAACCATGGCTAAAATTATCTACCGTAATAATTAACTATTTAATTATTTATAATAATCTAAAATCACCATTCAAATAAAATAAAATAAAATATTTCAAAATTTCCGGGAAGGGGAGCTACAAATCTACCCACCTTAAAAATAATTTCGTCCTCGAAATTCTAACTCGTAAATATGCCAAAAATTCAAACATAAAAAAAATCCACTATTACCACAATATCCTCGAATTTTAATTTCTCAGAAATATTTATATCTTCCTCCTTGCCATTTCATAACTACGAATCATCGAGGACTTCTACCAATCTTTGGTCACACTACTCCTCAAACTAAAATCTTAAAATCTTCTAACTGGTTGCTAACAATCCTACCAACAAACATTTAGGCATAATAGTATCTATAATCCTCTCCTATTTATCAAGCAACCCAAAATTTAACAAGCAACCAACTTACACAAGTAGCTAAAAAATGTTGATAAACTCTAGTAAGCATGACCATTCGTCGCTCAGATAGAAATGACATGAAGATAAGGAAAACTAGTCGAGTGCAATATGAGGTTTCAAGGGCGGTAAAGAGTATCCGATGTTACAGATAGAAAGGAAGTTTATGAACCACTGCCTTATTTGCTAGATTGGGCTACTCTAGTTCAGTCACTTGATACGTCGAAGAGCCCTTCGTTACTTAGAGTGGCCTGCAATCCGTGCAATACAGAAGTCTCTTCTAGAAATTCTAATTCAAAGAAGGTTCCATAATGGAACGAAATTTGAGAAATCAAGATTGTGATCTTTTCCGTGGTTATTTAAACACAAGAGTAAGGAATATAAATGCAATGCAAGATCATATCTCGACTTCCGGGTAGATGAAATAAAGGTTACGAATGGATTTACATTCTAAGGGGTGGAGGCTATATAATAGGTATGGGGACCTATTTCAGACAGTTCAGTTTTATAGTCAACTATGGTGGTATGCATGGATGGGTTTAACTGGGTCTTAATGGGTTCTCCGATTGGACCAATCATTAGTTGGATGAACCCTGGATTTCAATCTATATGGACTGAACAAGGTCCCAACGATAAACTATTTTTACTAGGTTAGGGTAACCTAGAATAGTTTTCCACCCAAGTAGTTGAGCTTGTTGGGCAGTCGGATTAGTTAAATAGGTTTTGTAAGCCCTGAAGATGCGCCTTCCGTGACTTTTATGTTTAAGTAGCACGAGAAGACACAATTAAATGGCACACTAGTGACATGTGCGTAGTGGGCTTCCAGTCGATCACAACCATATATTGGGTCGGATAAATTGAGTCAGAGTTGAGACTCTAGTGGAAGTCAAAAAGTATACCGGTAGTATGGTAAGGGTTATAGCTAGTCCTTTTTACCTGAAAGTTGTACCATAAAAATAGAGTACAAGGGAACGTGTTTGAGTGGGACATGATATACCTAGATGAAGGTGGACTCGTCTAGATCTTGCATATAAAATTTGTTGGAAGGTAATAGCTGGTCTCGTGCTTCGTATTAATGACACGGTCGGGAACACAAAATGATCTAGGTGGAAAGTGGGAGTCCATGAGACACTAATTATCATCCTAATGGAAGTTAATCTAATCAATCGGCAATCCTCGTATATCCTAAAATTTTAGAAGGCTTACAGTCTATCTACCTTAAAAATAGGACATGGGCTTAGGAATATTGAGGTTAGAGGATTCCCAAAGTCCGAATACTGTACCTCGACTCTTTGTTAATAGGAAATAAGGCACGGCGTATCGGGATACGGTAGATATAAGTCAAGTCATGGATCGTTCCTCAATAAATGAAGAACGAGTGTGTACAATGACACATGGTCGATAAAATAGGATGATCTACTCGTCTATAGTATACTAGAGTTATCGACGGGGTAACCAACTCTAAGGCACAAGATTTCTAAAAACTGAGTCGTGAATTTCTATTTGTGTCAACCTGCCAGACTATCGTCACAAGGGTTCCAGCGGTATGGGCTGCATTGGTCATGCATTGTAGATAACTGGTAGGTCATAATATGACAGGTATTTAAGCTATGGTATTGGCTAAGCTAGTGACTGTGGTGTTCCAACACTAGTTAGGTCTTAATAATAAAATTTACGTAACTAGAGTAATATTTGTTGGAAACCAAATCTCGGGATGAGTGTCACGGTAAATGATTACCCTATTGTCCACTCATCTCATGTCTAACTGTGGGCTTCGGTCGAGGAAGGGTTGGTTCAAGGCTTAAGGGTTGCTAACTAAGGCAAGCTTCCAGCAAATAATTAGAGACTCATAACATTTTGTTTCTTGAGAATAGATAGTCTCCTAGGTTGGCGTTCTGTCATGACCCGCACCCACTGTGAGGGTACGAGAGCGTAACAACGCCCAGCCTACGCCGCAGTGTCGGCGGTAGAACGCTGTTCTAGGTCATGAACTATAACTAACATAATATGAATGCTCTCCATAAGGAGGCCAACACAGAGGTACAACTCAATCACAATCTAGAGATAGAAAATATGACACGATAAAATAGATAAGAGAATCCTCAACCGAGGTACAACAGAAATGAAATATAAGTCTCAACATCTCTACAATATACAAACTCTGAATCAAG
This sequence comes from Iris pallida, assembly GCA_029216955.1. Lineage (NCBI taxonomy): Eukaryota > Viridiplantae > Streptophyta > Magnoliopsida > Asparagales > Iridaceae > Iris > Iris pallida. The sequence continues at coordinate 9,899 of JANAVB010004588.1, read as the reverse complement.
AACAACAACTAAACATAAAAGGAAAACAGTCTAAACTATCTATACTAAGCAAGGTATCGTCCTCAGCAGCTGCCTGAACCTCCCCTGGGGTCCAGGTCGCGAGTGTCAACTAGGCAAACTCCAAGTAAGGGTGCAGGGTGCCTCATCATCCTCTGTAAAATTTTTAACAGGTCCAGTCAGGACGGGAGCGAGCACAAAACATCTCACGCAGTTCATATCATGTTAGGAAATATAAAGCATACAATAGAGTAAGGTACATGAAACGCTGAAAGTAAGAAGTATATGAAAAATAGTAGAGATTTGATAACAGAAAATATCTAAATATGATAAATAAGAACTGTAAGCCTACTGTGATTTAGAGTACAATATGGTTATGTAAACGGTCTAGGAAAATGCAATAACTCCATTGTACGTGGGTGTACAATAGACATATACAATAGTTATACAATGTTGTACAATAGGATTTGATTACATAACCAATTCTACTCCCCCTCCCCAAATCAATACACAAGGATCTACTCCGGTTACGTTATCTTGCACAATAGTGTACAATGTTATACAATAGATGTACAATGTTATACAATAGTTGTACAATGGTCTATCCCTGGGACTCATGTGATACTGAGAGTACAATATGCACAAGGAGTATACAAGGATATGGGTATTCAATAAATATAATATGTAAGTGAAACGCACATCACAATATGTATTTAGTGAATACAAAGAGATAACATCTCAGAAGAAGATCCGTATAGTACCAATCTGTGATAATGATCGTGTCAGCATCAAGTACAGTAATCTAGAGCAAGAATATAAATCCAGACAAGTATGAAATAGTCAGAGAATGTACTCGCCTCGTATCTGAATGTCTGAAGTAAATGTACTGTCCGAGATGAGGTCCTGACTCCTAGTTAGAGCAACACAAGTCAAGATGTACACAGGAAATAATAAATATAATCTACAATGCATCTGCATGCTGTCTAGGTCAAACTAGACTAAAGTCAACACTTGGTCAACTCCAGTCAACTAGACTAGTCAAACTAGGTCAACTAGATCAAATCCTAGCCCAACAAGTCTAATAAGTCTCACTTGGCCTAACCAAGCCTAGTCTAGCAATCACACACCAATCACAAGGCTATACAAGCCAAACACAAGCCATCACATTCAATATTATACATAAGAGAAAGGAAGCTAACATGTAAAGCTATGTGTGTGTGTGAACATGGAGGTGTACATGAAAAGAGAATTCAACACTAGGCCCTATATCACATATATGTATATATAACTATAGGAAAACTCTATTTACCACATTAACACATTTAGCCATGTATAGTATATATATATATATATATAGAGAGAGAGAGAAGAGCATGTGTATGTGTTCATGGGTGTGTGTGTGAAAAGTGCACAAGAACATGTGTGTGTTATCGTGGAATGAGTGTTAGGCAATATGTGAGTGAGAGTGTCAATGAGTGAGGGTGTGAGGGTTATATAGTGTAGTGTGCATTGTGTGTGGAGTGATAGTGAGGCATGACAGTTGTGTAGCAAAGTGTCAATAGGAAGTTAACATTCACATATATGAGTTCTCATGTATCTCTTATTTAGTGAAACAAAACTAAATTCCTGTTTTATTCCTAACAAGGCTACATATATTATATCTATTATTACATTACATTCATGTTTGCATTCATTCATCATTCATTTATTCTCTTGCACCACTATATGCACCATACATTACATACTATGGAACCTACATATTCATTACAAGCCATACTTATACATGCTTACATTAGATAGGATACTTACACCTTATACATCATTTATTTAAACATTTACTCATGCTTGCATTCTCTATTTTATTACATAATGTATATACATTAACATGGGTTAAAATTAAATATATTATATTACACACAAGGGTGCACAAAATGCATATGCCGAATAGTAACTCCTACTAATAATCAATACTGTACCATCTCAGCATGAATTAAAATCTAGGATTAAAGTATGTTATAGATCTATGTGTTAGCTTTCCGAAACTTTAAACAGATCGCGTTTTCGTTTTCGAAAACTCCCGAAATTGCGAAAACACCGAGAACGCGTTTGTCTTTCGTACAGCTGACACTCAAATAATTCTCCAGAAAGTTACAGAAAGAATTAGGCCTATTAATACATGTTTTTGGAAATCTAACTTCAATACGCTTCTTTTAAAAAAAATGGGAGATTAAACCGAGCTTTGAGCTAGAAGTTATGACATTTCTAAGTTAGGACTGAAATTAAAAACTTGGATAAAAATCATGACGGATTTGGGTAGTTTGAGACAAAAGAACACAAGTATATAACATAATATATCAAGAACTCACTCCCTACACTAATATATATATATATGAGACACTATATCCAATACAAAAATATGAGATTAAACATGTAATAATTCATTCATACATAACAATAACACATAGTGTGTCCAAATTTGGGATTTTCCCACATGGACACAACCACAACACAAAGGACACTCCTATGACCTCCAAATAGACACGAAATGGACACAAATGGAGATGCAACCATGGGGGTCATTCCTATGGGTTCAAAATAGACCTATATGCATGAGAAAATAAAAAAGAGAAGGGATTTATACCTCCCGGTAGATCGAATCGAAGAGAAGCATTCCCGGAGCGACACCGACACGTAGAGATTCCAAAAGGACATGAACGAGCTCCGAATCCTCCCAAACTTGGGTAGCTTCCTCCTTGGCTAGAATAGAGAAGGAAAGAAGAAGATTTGGTGGCAAAATGGAAGGATTTGGTGGAGAAATTGCTAGGGATTGCTCTCTAGGAATTTGGGGAAGAACAAGAGAGAGAGTGTGGATGAGAATAATGAAATAAACTTGAGCCTATCCCCAAAGTGGCTGGCCATATGAGGCTATTTGTCCTATTATGGTAAGGTCCAAAATGCCCCCACTAACCTATTCTATGAGTATTAGGAAACGGCTAATTGGTTGGGGCTAAATTAGTCATTCTAAAGTCTCTAATCACACTAACCTTATCCATAATAATTAGTCTAACCTCTAACTAAAATATTTCTATCATGTGGACTAAATTTAATATCATGTGGGCCATGCCTAACTAGTGTTTGGGTTCCACTAGAGTCAAACTACCCCCGGGTCCCCGTTTCAAGTCGGATTGAGTTGAAATTCGAACCCGACTCAAATAACCCCAAAACAATATCATAAATAATAAAATGATATCAAAATAATTCAAAGAGGTCAAATGCAAAAATATTCTTAGGCCAAAAATGACATTAAAATATCATAATCACATGGTTAGGCTCTAGGTCAAACAGTCTCTAGGGTTTCACTAGCAAAACGTCAAAACCACAAGTCATGAATTTAAATAGTTTAATAATTTAAAAATCACTAAAATCATAATATGAAATAAATATCATTAAATAATAATTATAATTATAAAATTTCAAAATTACCCTCATCTGGAAAACTGGGTGTTACACGTTCTGACTAAGGGTAAAACCCTAATCATTCTCAAATTCAGATGGCTCGAAAGTCTCAATAGTAGTTTGAGGGTCGATGGGAGAACAAGTAACTCAATCACATGACTGGCCGATGGTAGCCACACTTGTGCCTACCATTATCATAGCCATGGGAATACTCTGTATCTCTCTATCATCACGAGCTTTCGTCTTTCTAAATAGGTGAAAGAGAAAAACAATAAGGAATTCAAGGGGGATGTTACTGAATACAATTTTGTGATTCAAGGGTGAACATATAATTCAAGAGGAATTGTCAAAGCAGTCGCGAATGAGATCCTAGATACCTATATATCTTCATCCACGTAGTGTAATTAAACGAAGAGCGAACCAAATGCATCATGGTTGATCAGACCTAATACACTGATTCTGATTAGACAATAAGTTAGCAGGCGTCCCCACTAAACATATATCTCAAATCAAGCTCGAGAACAGAGTGAGCTTGCAAAACTAAGCCATGACAGCAGCGTTTGTTAAGATAGTCGAATACAATTACGTGAGATTTTTGAAAGAAGGCACAAGTAGTTCGAGTTTTGTGAGAATCAAACCTTACCCGGTGTTCTTGCTTATACGGTCTTCCTACTATCTTCTTATCCACAAGGACTTGGTCGACTAATGGGTTATGGACATTCTAAATTCCATATTCTAGGTAAACCTATTAGTGTCAGTCAATTACCTCGTCAATAGATCACAAGGACCACGGAATGCTAGGTCGGGAGACACGCTACCCAATCTCACAGAACTTCCACTACTATTGGCTTCGGATCTTATAGAACATACAGGGCACTGTCCTGTCCTCTATGGTATCCCAAACTTGTAATCATGTTTGAAGTCATTTCACCGCGGATTACGCCACCGTATACTCTGGCTGTGGTAAACCCTTGGTTTCGTAACTCAACATGATACAAAATCGAATACTTCTTAATTCTATCCAATATTGGCTCAAGGGTATCTACGATCAAGAGAGGACCACTAGCCATAGTTTTGGCAATATTCCATCACCTATATTTTTTTAAACTAATTTCACCTCTAGGGGTTGTGTCTCGCCAGTGCGCTGCTGGCTGCAGTGTATCCATAGTTTCTAAAATTCAGTTAAATGGCGACAGTACGCTGCTGTCCTGCCATTATGAGTTAACTAATATTCCTTTAACTATATCTGTAAGAATTCATGAGCTTCTAGAGATTCAAACATGTTGTCTATGAAATAGAGCGTTGGTATTTGTCTATCGTGCACAACCCTTTAACATAAAAGATTTAACAGGGAGGAATAACCGAAGACAGAAATACAAATATCCTAGTATCTATTTCCTATGTACTCAAGCCTTTGAGGAAAAACTTGAATCGAAACTAACTCGATCATACATGGGTAACATAATCAGAAATTATATATAAAAAAAATAATTCATATGCAAAATAGGAACTAAATAGGTAATTCGGACTAATATATGAGGATGATATCTAAAGAGGCAAAGAGAAGGAATTGAACAATCTATCAAGGTTAGGTCACTAATTCGATGAAGTTCTGTCATCAAGTGAACAACCTATCCACATTGGGTCATATCAAGCGATAATAGTGTGCCTATGGGGATCTAACAAGCTGTCAAAATTAATAACTCCTCACCTAAATTGCATAACCTAGACTATCCATCGGTAAAATTGTATAAGGGACTCCTAGTTCTAGTCATTCTCTTAAATTAAATTAATTTTAATTCGTGAATGAGCATTTTCGAGTCGCAGGCTCGCAATAGTACGGCTAGCTTAAGTACTATCACGAGTTCGCATGACTTGCGAAAGCTGACCTGCATGGGCCACCACAAAAACTTGTCACGACCCGCACCCTTTTTTTTTAAAACGGAAGACGTGTCCAAGCCAGCCTACGCCGCAGTGTCGGCGGTAGAACGCTGTCACGACCATGAAGATCAAAATTACAAATAATGCTCATTCACATAATTAATTTAATTTACAATGATCACAAATTTTATATTTGTAGAAAAATATAGCTTGTACAAATAAATGAATGACTACAACTCAACTATCTAGCTAGTCTCTAGGCTTTTGTCTGCAAGTATTCCCGTTACTCCCCAAGCTAAGTGAATCCACGGCTAACCTAAAAAATGTTGGTTTCCAGTCAGAAATGGAACGAGCACAATTCACTGAGGCACTACACCGCACGGTCTACGAGGTCTACTTGTAGAAAAATAAGCACTGTCTACGATGTCTACTTGCAGAAAAAATAAACACGGTCTACAATGTCTACTTGCAAAAGAATAAATATGGTCTACAAGTTCTACTGCATGAAAATAAATACGGTCTATAAGGTCTACTGCATGAAAATAAACACGGTCTAGGGTCGGATCACATCCTTGGTACTTCTCATTCCCGGCTCAACAATTTATAATAGAGTATAAAAATCACATAACCAATGACTAATCAATGAAATATAGTAAAGATCAATATCGAAATACAAACAATAAACTTTACTCGCCTGTGGTCCTCTGCTGGTGAAACCGACAATCTTAACTACTCAATGTGCCACAATAGTCAAAACCCGTACAACAGTCCCTGGAAGCTGAAATAAACATTACCAATGTTCTCAGAATAGTCAAAATAGCTAGGATTGCCTGTTCTTAAGTCTAATTCTGGACACAGGGGCAAAACGGTAATTTTGGATCAAAACGGTGTCTGCCGTTGGACCCGCTTTGCACCGAAAAGCGTGTCAGAGTCAACGGTCTCTAAAGTCGTCAAACTATATGTCTACGGATCCAGTTTTTTGATACAAACCCAACTGTATGTCCAGAGTTGGATTTGGCGGGTTGTGCACAAAATTGCCCGTTGAGTGGGACCGTGGGGCCGCAAGCGGCGGTCCGATTTTACTGTCTCAAAATTGGACCAAACTTGGCATACAGGACCTAAAAAATGATACGGTCCTGCTGGCACAAGTTTCGTCTCGATCTGACGAACGTGCACATAGTAATTGAAAAACTTGCACAGAGACCGATACGGTAAATTTCGACGGATACGTATCAAATTCGTCGCGCACACGCGACCAATTTGAATTCCGTCAAAGCCCACACGACCATGAAGCCGTTACACACCTTTCGATGCTTTCGGTTCGCGACCACGTCGCCCGGTTTGGCGGGACGCACGTCGTATCGAAGGTTTTTTTTTTCTATTTTTCTATTATTCAAAACAGGTTTTTCCAAAACTTCGGAATCGGATAACTTTCTAGATACTTTATGAATTCAGGTTCTATAAAAGGTGTTGTAATCCTGTATATGTTGGCTAAAAAGGTGTTCAAATAGATTCCTAAAATTTCTATTATTCTGTTCTAGAATCCCCTTCCAAAACAGGAGATTGTTTGGGTTCTGTTTTAGGACAGACTTTACGTCGACTTTGGTTCGATTTTTCGTCGACTCGATTACAAACCTACTCAAACTAATTGACGGGTTATGAAGTAGGTTAGGTTGTAGTTGTACCTGAACAATCGGAACACGAATCGGTGGAGAAACGAGAGAGATACGACGTCCCGAAGGTGGCCGCGGTACTTGCCATTACTGCTGTGCGCCGCGTTTCTCCGTCGTCCGACGGCGTGCGACGGTTGACACAAGCGGCGGGTGGCCGCGCAGGCGTCCCTGGGCGAGTCGGCGAGACTGGTTTAGGGTTTGCGTTTCCGAACTCTCTTCTCTCTTTATACGAATTCCGCGGGGGGTCGGGTTTGTCGCTCGGCAATGCGGTGTGCCTGGGCTCGGTTATGCTCGGTTTAGTGCAGGGACTTTGCAGCTGTGTGGGCCGAACTAGGCTCTAGGCTGCTGCTTATTCTTTCTATTTTTCTTTCATTTATTATATTAGCCATTTTAAGTATACACTCACACATATACAAATATATATGTATATTTGTATATACATACACTTATACATCTACATATATACCTATTTATATATACATACACACGTACGCCTATATAAATATATTTATATATATAAACACGTATACACCTATATGAATATATTTATATATATACACGAATACCTATCTATACTTATTTATACATACTCTTACACACATAATATATATATATATATATATATATATATATATATATATATATATATATATATATATATATAATATATATATATATACATGCACACATATATAATATATACATATATATATCTGTATTTATATACACATGTACCTATATTTAATATTTTTACATATACACACATATATTATAATATATTAATTTATACATACAAATACACACGTATATATAGTATATTTATTCATACAATTTTCGCATATACGAAAATTACAATAATAACCATATAATAATATTAGTACCAACGACCCACCCAAACGAGTCTTGGTGAACATATTTAGCCCCAGAAAATTGTACCACTATTCTAAAACTCTATTTAAATATTAATAATACCCATTTTGTATAAATAACCAAATATTTTAGAAAATATCATTAAGTCCACCCAGAAGGCTAGAAAATATTTGTACGTACCTAAAAGTATGTCTACATAGGCTTGGGCTTGGTTTGGGTCCAATTTGGACTACTTTGGTACAATCGGGTTTCCTAAAACTCAATAATTTAATTAATAAATAAATGAATCTTTGGTAAATGTTAAGTCGTAACTTGGCCTGATTTTCCTAGTTAGGATACACTGATGGACAGGTCTTCCCCTACCATGACTAAACACTAGTCAAAGCACGCCACTGAGCTACCCGTGCCATGATTCCTAGTCACCTTGTACTCCAAATCTCAACCATGGCTAAAATCATCTACCGTAATAATTAACTATTTAATTATTTATAATAATCTAAAATCACCATTCAAATAAAATAATCAAAATTTTTGGGAAGGGGAGCTACATCCAGGAACCAGCAAGTTCGTCGGAGAACTTGGAACACTCAAGCTCTTCTGACTCCTCGGATGGACACGAACTCCCGTGCAAAAGTAATGCTGGTGTGGCGCCTTTCCTCTCTCTCAAAGGCTGCTAGAATTCGCAAGCAAATTTCGATCAGAACTGTGTTAAAAAACACTTCTGAATTCTCTGTTTACTTGTGTTAAAAAATACTTCGTAAACTTTCTGTGGGGGCTTCTATTACTTGTAAGTATTTTTGCCTTGTGAGAGAGAGGATGCCTTATATAGGCCCTGCAGCAACTGCTCGGTTGCCACAAAGTTAGGGTCATGGTAAAAAAACACTCCGAACATGTAGCAATCGCCCAGAATGTGCAAACGCACGTTCTGCTGCAAGTTGCGCCAACTGCGCGCACCCTGTGCTCCTTGCACGCCGCGCGACAGAGCGTGCACTGAGCTGCGCACACTAAGTGCAAAGTGCGCCCACATTACGCCTCATGAGCCCATGAGCCCGAGTCCGAGTCCGAGTCCAAGTCCGAGTCGCTAAGCCCCTACGGAGCTTAGCTCCCATGGAAATAAATTTTCCAAGAGCAAAAAAGCATGAATGCTTTCAATTGTTGATTTAACCTTTTTTTTATTAGAAAAATAACCCCACATGGCACACCCATGTGCACCTCCACACCACATATGCATCTCTAAACTAGCAAAGCTAATATATAGAGATACAAGTCCTTTGGTCTAGTCGATGTGGGACTAAAATTTACTTTGAAAAAGACCAAAACCCAACAAACTCTAGACTATGGATCTCCGGAAGAAGAATCACGAACAAGGTCACTGGCATCCGTAACTTCCTCACCATCAAATGAGATATCCCAGAATTCAGAATAAATATGACTATATAATCCACAAGCAATCAAATCGAAACCCACAAGTTTCATATAAGGTCATATCCAATAATCATATATAAATAACAAGATTATACTTAAAATAAATTAGGGTTTCTGTTAATTTTAAGCTAGGTTACTTACTAGGTAACTTATCTAAATTAATTAATCTAAGTTATACAATTATTAATTACATAAAATATTGGGATAGTTAGCACGAGATTTGGAATCGGAAGAATCATAACATGCAATCGAGACAAAACGACAATAAAATCAACCATTACGAAATCAGAATTTAATTGCCAAGATTGAACATCGATGTAGTACCCACTAGGGGTGAGCATTATTCGGTTTTGAACCGAAAACCGAACCGAATAAGAGATTCGGTTTCGGTTTTTAAAAAATCGTTCGGTTTCGGTTTTAAAAATACTAAATTTTCTTATTCGGTTTCGGGTTCGGGTTCGATTTCGGTCCATATATATATATAATATATATATTAAATATTATATCTATATATATTTTCTATATATATAATATATATTTTTATATATATATATTATATATTATATCTATATTCTATATATATATATATATATATAT
>JANAVB010004587.1:27500-44554 GCA_029216955.1 Iris pallida | reverse complement strand
ATTCTATATCGAACTATATATAATTATTGTCTGTCATAGAACATACTAGACGACGAAAATGCTCCGTCATCGGAATGGAGCCACCACAACCACTTACCCGCTCTCGACCGCGCCACCTTGGCCTTCTCAGACGCTCCTGGTACCGCTGCGCTCGCTGAATCTAGCCTTCATCGCAGACCACTGCTCTCGTAATCCAACCCTGGATCGGCTGTCTGGAGCGATCACGACGCTTCTGGTCGTCGATCGTATCACGGATGAGCTTGGCTGCGACGGCAAAAATTGGCCCTCGATCCTCGCCGTCCGGTGTGGTGGATAGAATAGGTCCTCTACAAGAAGTAATAAAAAAAGTTGTATAATATACACAATAATTAAAAATTTAAAAATAAACAATTTTTTACGTTGAAGTGGGCGAACCAAAAGACCTTCCTATCTGCGGGAGCTTCTGAGTAGTTGAGCCAAGGCCCCCATAGTTCTGCCTCAGAAATTGCCCCAGCTGTCTCTGTACTACAGAAGGCCGATATCTATACAATAAAAAAAATTCATGAACATATATACATATAATCATTTGAGAAATATATATAATTAATTAACTTAATTCATAGGCCCGTCCGTCCAAATCTCCATACGCGTCTTGCCCGGGGGAGCGCATGGAGGGTCGCTCTCACTTCCTGCCTGGGCAGGTTCAGTCTGATCGCCGGCCTCCATATGCTCGGCGTCGGCTCTCCACATAGAGTCGTCGACAGAAGGAATGTTGGACGGGGGATCGGGGATGCTGGACGACGAGGATCAGGAAGGCTGGATGACGAGGGAGGAGTCGGCAACCTGCTGGAACTGCCCTGTCCCGGTAATGGACCGGGAACAGAACGGTACAATGGCGTACTCGGAGATGAGGATGAGGGTACGAAACTGCCGTCTCTATCCCCAGCCCGAGGCTGACGGGACTGGCTAATATATAATCCTCCGCGTCGTCCTCCTGGTCTAGTCATACCTGATAATAACATATGACAATAAAACAAAAATACATATTTATATGATAGACATCACAGATTTTTGAAAAATATCATGGTCACAGATAAAAGTGTCACTAAAGTGTCACAGATTTATTATTACAAAAATATATTTATATGATAGACATCACAGATTTTAATCCTCTTCTGAAAATTCATCTAGTTCGTTTAGCTCATCTTCTTCTTCTTCTTCTTCCTCCTCTACAGCTTCACTTTCATCTGCATCTTCCTCTTCAGATAATTCTACTTCTTCTACACAATTAGATGTGTAATGAGGAACTTCCGTCGTGTCCACTTTTAATATTTGTTACAAGAGAGTTCATCCTATTGATAAGTATATCGTCAACCTCAAAGGTATTTCTAGCTTTGGTCTTGCATACTGCCCACCAGTCCGACCTTGTTGTTCCCGTTTAGGATAACTTGTGAAGTACACGAGCTGAGCCTGACTTGATAGGACAAATGGTTCATATGCTTGATATCGACGCCGATAGTTTATATCAACAAGACCGTGCTTGTCTACTTTCCAGCCCTGACCTTCAATCGGATCGAACCAATCACACCTGAATGGCACAATCTTAGCAGGCTCTATTCCATATATGTCAGCTCCACGATCTCCCGTAGCACACCATAGAAATCGTTGCCCGCATCAACATCTTTGTAGTTCGATGATCTGATACACAAACAGCTGTTTTTGGTGGAGTCGAGATCCATAAGTTGTCTCTAATCGGGCAAGTTGTTGACTTGAACCTAAACCCATTAACACAGTAGCTTGGCCATATTTTTGCAGCATAAATTGGTCCCTTGGCTAGCGTTCTAATAGACTCATTCTCAAGTCTTGCGTATGGACGATCGACCTAAATACCACGAAAGAAGCAATTAAGCTCATTCTAAATCAAGTGCATATACAGAAATGTAATTACAGAGTTCTCAAGTCTTACATATGCACTCAACTATGATGGAAAATAACGCCTCATTTCTTGTTCTAGTTCTTCTCTGTTATGTGTGGCCTACCTGACCTCACATCATCATTAAATATGCTGAAAACAACATCGTGCAATTAATGTAATAGTATTATTCTCAACACTATTAAAATAATGTAGACGTATTATTTACTTACCCCTCCAGTTTCTCTACTTCTCCTCGTCGCAGTTGAGTAATACATACACCTGAGCAGCCCTTAGCTCATCATCGTTCAGATATCTCTTCTTCATTTTACCCGATGGCTTTCCTGGAGCATTGAATACCTTCAGTATTGTATCATTACTTTCATGATCTCCGTCGTCATTTCTGGAAGCTCTCGTTCTATTAGTTGCAACATGAGGCTTGAAATACATCGAACAAAAGTTTGTAATCTCCTCGAGAACATAGGCTCCACAAATAGAACCCTCGACCCGTGCCTTATTTTTCACCTTTTTTTAGGTGATTCAAATATCGCTCGAACGGGTACATCCATCGATATTCGATGGGTCCACCAACACGTGCCTCATAGGATAGATGAATCGGCAAATGCTCCATTGAGTCGAAGAATCTAGGAGGAAACACCCTCTCTAGCTTGCATAGTGTTACCGCAATGTCCTTCTCTTGCTTTTCTAGACGATCAACGAGCAATTTCTTAGAACAAAGATCCTTGAAGAATATGCTAAGCTCCGTCAATGGATCCCAAACTGCCTGCGGTAAGAATTCCCGAAATGCAATCGGAATTAACCTCTCCATGAATACGTGACAGTCGTGGCTCTTCATACCCGTCAATTTGTTTTCCTTCGGATCGACACATCTTCTCAGATTTGACACATATCCGTCTCAAAATTTTAGGCCCTGGATCCACCGACAAAGTCTCACTTTATCCTCCTTTTCCAGCAGAAAATTGACTTCGGCAGGAACTGTTTTCCATTCTGCTGCTGTACAAATGCAACCAGGGCGTTTGTATATTTCTTCTAAGTCCAACCTGGCCTTGGGATTGTCTTTCGTTTTTTCCTTTACGTCCATCACAGTATTAGTTATGTTATCAACACATTTTTCAATATGCATGACATCAAGATTATGTCTGATCAGATTTGTACTCCAGTATGGCAGATCCCAGAATATGCTCCTCTTTGTCCAGTTATGATCTCTACCAAATCCATCGCACTTGTACCCAGTTGTAGGATCTTCGATAGCACTGGAAAATCTTTAACCTCCTTCCATATCGTGGCTCCGCACCACCTTGGCGGTGGATCACCCTTCTCTACAACGCACGGAATGCATTCCTGTTCCTTCTGAACGGATGATCTTTTGGCAGAAATTGTCGATGACAATCAAAGAAGCACAGTTTTTCTCCTGTTTCAAGCGGAAAGCCTTACTACGGTCCATGCAATACGGACATGAGAGACGGCCATGAGTGCTCCATCCAGATAACATTCCATAGGCCGGAAAGTCGTTGATGGTCCACATAAGGGTTGCCTTCATCTGAAAATTCTGCTTCCTGGATACATCGTACGTGTTAGCGCCTACTTACCATAACTGATTCAACTCATCTATCAAAGGCTGTAAGTACACGTCAATGTTCCTCTTGGGATTGTTCGGACCAGGAATTATAACGGTTAGAAACATGTACTGAGTCTTCTTGCACATCCAAGGCGGTAGGTTATACGGAGTGACAATCACAGGCCAGCACGAATACTGGGATCCCGAAAGACCAAAAGGAGTAAAACCGTCAGAAGATAGTCCCAACCTGACATTACGCGGATCTGAAGCAAAATCAGGATACACTCGATCAAAGTGCTTCCACGCTTCTCCATCGGATGGGTGATCCAACACTCCTTCAATCTGTTCTCGCATGTGCCAACTCATATTTTCGGCCGTCTCTTTACCATAAATAATCTTTGCAACCGCGACGTTAAAGGCAAGTAGTGCATTGAATCGGTCGGTCTTCTTGCACCGGTAGACCTTCCTGTACTAGTTGTCTTATAGCGATCAGTACAAAAATCTGCACACATCTGCGTCCTTGTCGTCTTTGTAGTACAGTATGCACCCATTGCGACAGGAATCGATTTTCGTATCCCATCCAGAGCGATCTCACCATCCTCTTAGACCGGTAGAAGTCTTTAGGCAACTTAGCACCCGCCGGCAAGATCTCTATAATCAACTCCAACACTCGGTTGTAGCATTCTTGCGACATGTTAAAATCTGACTTAATGCTCAACAGTCTTGTAACCACCTCCAACGGTAATGATCCTCACAACCAGGATACAATGGAGTCCTTGCATTCTCCAGCAACTCCATGAACTGTGCGGCATCGGCGTTCGGTGCCTCCTCAGGTGCATCATGAACGAAACTAGGCCCCGCAGTCGAAAACCATGTTCACGCACCCGTCGTCGTATGCATGATTATCTGAAACAAAATTAGGTCCCGTATGCATATACGGCTCAATAAGGCTCCGGCTCTGATGCTAAAGACACAAGTTCTCCGTGTGCGGTCCACTGATGGTAATTAGGCGTGAAACCCCTCGAGTACAAATGATATGTCACTTCCACTTCTGGATAATATTTCACGTTATGACATTTCACACACGGACACTTAATTTTGTGCCGTCCATGTACTGAGGGAACGCCTTAGCAAACTGCAGGAACTGCTCTACTCCCGCTATGTATTCATCCCGCACACCACATATATCATCAGGACGACGATTGTACATCCATGAACGATTCCGCAAGTAGTAATTCATATCCATTTGGAAATAATTCTGCAAAGATGGACACACATTATCCAACAGGCACAAATTCGTATATTATGTCTTATTATGGGTCAAACTAAGTTGTACTAAGTCAAACAAAGTCAAACAAGGTCAAGCTAAGTCAAACAAAGTCAAACAAGGTCAAACTAGGTCAAGGGTTGACCTACAGTTGACTTTGTCAACTCTTAGTCCAATCTAGGTCAGATGTTGACTCTACTTTGACTTTCAGTCAAAATAGTCAACCTTAGTCAACCTACGGCCGATACCGATACGGTTTGGCATATTCCGATCCGATACAGACGATATCAAATATTGACCGATACCGACATTGGGGGTCTTTGTTCCGGTCAATTCGGCAAAACCAATCGGTAAGGGTGACTACTATTTCATATAATTTCAAAACTACTAAGAATAACGCTAAAATACTTAAAATTATGCCTAAATGTATAAATATATGTTTTTAAATGTAAATAATTTATTAATAATTATTTGTTTTCCGATACCAAAGTCCGATACTCCGATACGATACCGCCGATACTACCGATATCGCCGATACCAATACTCATAGGAATAGTCCGATACCGATTCCGATACCGATATTGTGAACCTTGGGTATATATCGTCAACATTTCAGATTCTTAAAATGAATTTCAAATTAATTTTGGATTGTATATATGTGTATTTGTGTGTATATCATGGTTTAAAGTATCGGCGATACCGATCCGATACGGCCGATACCGAGACGGTTTGGCAAGTTTCGATCCGATACCGACTGATACCAAATATTGATCGATACCGACATTGGGGGTCTTTGTTCCGGTCAATTCGGCAAAACCAATCGGTAAGGGTGACTACTATTTCATATAATTTCAAAACTACTAAGAAATAACGCTGAAATACTTAAAATTATGCCTAAATGTATAAAATATGTTTATAAATATAAATAATTTATTAATAATTATTTGTTTTCTGATACCAAAGTCTGATACTCCGATACGATACCGCCGATACTACCGATATCGCCGATACCAATACTCATAGGAATAGTCCGATACCGATTCCGATACCGATATTGTGAACCTTGGTGTATATACATGTATACATATATATTTATATATGTATTTGTGTGTGTATGTAAGTGTGTGAGTATATATACATGTATACATATGTATTTGTGTGTGTATGTAAGTGTGTGAGTATATATGTATTTGTGTGTATGTAAGTGTGTGAGTATATATGTATTTGTCTGTGTATGTAAGTGTGTGAGTGTATATGTATTTGTGTGTGTATGTAAGTGTGTGAGTATATATGTATTTGTGTGAGTATATACATGTATATATATTGTATACATATAGTCCGATACGATTCCTGCACCGTCCCCTGCCCCCTCCCCCTACCCCTGCACCCACCCCAACCCTCCCCTGACCCCCTCCCCCTACCCTGCCCCACCCCAACCCTCCCCTGCCCCCCTCTCCCTACCCCTGCACCCACCCCAACCCCCTCCCTCCCCCCCCCCCCCTCCCCCTCTCCCCTGCCCCCCTCCCCAGACCCCTGCACCCACCCCTGCACCCCCCCTGCCCCCTCCCCCCCCTCCCCCCTACCCCTCTCCCCCCTCCTACCCCTGCACCCCCACCCCAACCCTCTCCTGCCCCCCTCCTCCTACCCCCTGTACCCACCCCAACCCTCCCTGCCCCCTACCCCCCTCCCCTGCCCCCCTCCCCTCGCCTCCGCCCCTGCACCCCACCCCTCACCCACCCCAACCCTCCTCTGCCCCGGGTACCCCTACCCTCCCTCCACCCCTCGACAGTAAGACCCCCCCACCCCCTGCACCACCCCCCCCCTCTTTCCCCCTCGACAGCTAGGATTAGGGTCTCGGTCTGTGTCTGTCTAGATAGCTAGGGCTAGTAGGGTTTACCTGAGGAGGGTGGCTTCGTCGGAGGATGGAGGCGGCGAGGAGGGTGGCTTCGTCAGGAGGAAGGCGGCGAGGAAGGCTCCTTCGTCGGAGGAGGGAGGCTGGTCGCCGGAGGGAGGGGTCAACGGGCGAGCGGGTCGCCGGGGGAGAAGGGGAGGGTGTCGCCGGAGGGAGGGGTCGCCGGAGGGGAGGGTTCGCCAGGGGGAGAGGGGAGAGCGAGAAGAAAAATTTTGGGTGAAAATTTTATGATTTCGACCGGGCTAGGAACCCTATATGAAATACAACAGTCGACGCATAAATTATACGTCGCTAAATGTCGCAATACAGCGACGTAAAATGGACGTCCGTCACAAATATCGCCATCAGCGACGTAACTTATACTACGTCGCTGAACGTCGCTACACAGCGACGGACAGCGACGTGTAACACAAGAAGTCGCTATTGACAATTATCAGCGACGGGTATTTCCGCCGTCGCTAATATACGTTGCTATTTTAGCATATTTTAGTAGTAGAATCAGACGTTTCAAAGCCGATCCAAACATATCGAGACTCGGTATCATTGGATACGGGATATGGTTGAGAAGAAGGACGCGGAGATTGAGAAGGTTCATACAGATGACAACGGAGCTGATATGTTCACGAAGATTCTACCAAGAGGAAAGTTTGAGTACTGCAGGCAGATCGTCGGGATGACGACATCCTCCCCATAGTTGTGAAGGGGGAGATTTGTTGGAGTGGGTGGGGTTCCAACCTATGTGGAGAAGACCCCGGAGTGCGACGAGCGTCATCTGTGTGTCAGAGAAGCTCGGGGAGGTGACGAGGCCATTCGGAGACGAAGAAGAAACTCGTGGAGCCATATTTTTACATTCTGGAATAGAGGAGGCAGAATTCTACCTCCATACAGAATTCTGCCTGAATTCTGCTTTTTGGTTCCAAAATGTTGCAGGTAGGTTCTGGTTGCCCGATACAGAGTTCTGGCCGAACTCTGTGTCGTCGGGGCTGAGCAAAAATTTTGGGTGATTCTTCACCATTGGATCTAATCAAACGGTCCAGGTTTGTTGCGAGATTAGGGAGTTAAGTTGGGATTTCCAAACCCTAATCCAAGTGTAACACAATCGTAGAATATTAAAAAAAAGAGAGAGAAGGAGGCAAGAGTGCTATTACAACTTCGGGAGAGAAGACGGTGGATTGAAGGTCATTTTTTGAAGGAGATCGCGTTCGGATAATCTCTACTCGTCGTTCTCGCTCTTCGTAGACTTGTAATCATTGTTCTTACTTTTGAGTGTTGTGGGGATCCAATTTGGATCGGGAGGAGTTTGTAGAGGGTGTAATTCTTCTATTCCATTAGTGGAGGCTTCTCAGGGTTGGACTCCGATCGTCCCGTGGTTTTTCCCGTAAGGGTTTTCCACGTCAAAAATTCTCTTGTCTGTGTGATTGTGTTTGGTGTTTTGGTTTGTGCGTTGTTTGCTCGGTTCTCTCGCAGGTACTCTCTAGTTTGGGGAAAGGTTTCCGCGTTTCTTTCCCAAGACAATTAACCAAGTAGAGACTCTACCTTATTTTCTAATTATCATGTCCTATTGATGTCTTTGGTGCTCCACCACAACTCTAAAGTTGTAGGGTAGTGACACGTACGGGCTCTACCACATGGTATCAAAGTCATATTCATGTTCAATTTAATCTAGTCTGACGGGTTGTTTCAAGTCGAATTAGATAAACAAATAATTTGTTTCTCAAATCCAGCTCTCTTACATACAGGGCCGGCCCGGGTAAGTCAGTCAAGCCATCGAATTTAGACAATTTCCTATTAAGACAACCCTCAGGCCCCTAAGTTCCTAACTCAATTCGTTAATAGAGGTTTTGCGGTCTATCCAATCTCCTCCCGGTCAGTTGAACTGACAATCTTCCATGTCCATATTTTGATTAACACTGAGAGGGCCTCGAGTAGCTCAAGAGTCAGGAGAGAAACACGGAATCTGAGCTCCATGTCGCCATCAAAACGGAGACATCTAGCTTCTTATCATTTATAAAAAATCATTGGTCTTATTTTCCTTGGCTACAACACTTATAGCTTTTAAATTGTTGTAAATTTCGTTTAAAATATTTTTCTGGAGTCAAAGGGCAAGAGGCAACCAAAATTTGCTCCGGCTTGGGCAACCCAACTCCTGGGCCGGCTCTAGCTCTGCTTACATATACTAGTATATACACGTGGATTGCACATAAAATAATAATATTAACTAATTATATATAGTCAAATATCTTTTTTAACTGATGTGACTAAGGTGAAAGTTATTTTTTTTTGGTTGATTGAGTTTGATTCCTCGAGTTGTTATATATAACAAAATTAAAATAAATCAAAAACTTTTTTATAATCTAATTTTTTTAAAACTAATAAGTGATAATATATATACAACTTTTTACATAATTTAATTTTTTTAAAACTTAATAAGGGATGATATATACAGCTTAGACAGCTCATCTTGAGTCGTTTTCTAGCCTCATTATAATCGTACTAGTAAAAGCACATGCGTTGTACGTAAAATAATTTTTCTTCCTTCTAATATTATCAAAATATAATTTAAATTAAAATTTGTTTTATATATATATATAATTTAATTAAGATTTATAGAAATTAATTTAAATATAATTGTAATTTGTTATGAAAATTTGTGAATAAAAAAGGGGATATTCGGTTATACGGAAGAAAAATAAAAAAGAGGGTACTCGATTATGCGGAAGAAAAGGAAGAAAATTAATTTTTTTAAATTTTTTAAATTAAGTGGTTGGTGATATACATACGGCTTATACGATTCATTTTTGAGCCATTTCGAAGCCGCAGTATAAAATAGATAGATACTTGGCATTGTACTTTAAGGAGATTTATATCCTAATTGAACGAGTTTCTACATAGAAATTGCACACACACAAAAAATACTCTCCAATAGTTCTCAATTTCTATCATAGGTGACACAAAATCTACATGTAGAAATAGAAATAGGGGATATAGTTAGTGATGGCCTAATACAGTCCAAATTTGAATATTTTTCTCCATTTTTATTTGATGACAGCATTAATAACTTGAGTTTGGGCACCCCAGCAGAAGAGAAAAATGCGAATGAGGGAGGAGTTCAAGACCAGAACTTGAGTTTAGGCACCCAGCAGAAGAGAAAAATGCGAATGAGGGAGGAGTTCAAGACCAGAAGTACTCGGGTGGCGGCTATCCTAGAGGTGGGGGTTACCCTGGTGGAGGCTATCCCGGTGGCGAAAATCAACATGGGGTCTATTGAGATTTTGGTATTTGCATTGGAAAACTTTAGTCCGACATCGGATAGGCCAAAAGAAATGTATCTCTATATATGAGTTATGCTTGTTTAGAGATGCACAAGTGGTGTGGAGGTGCACATGGGTGTGCCATGTGGGGGTATTTTTCTAGTAAAAAAGGCCAAATCAACAATGAAGCATTCATGCTTTTTGCTCTTAGAAATTAATTTCCAATGGAGCTAAGCCCTTGACTCAGACTCGGACTCATGGGCTCATGAGGTATAATAGTGGCATTTTGTTGGCGCACTTAGCAAATCAGCATCGTCGCTAGGCTCATAGTGCGCTTAATGTTGGAGTCCAGTTTGGATTTGGTAATAGCATGTTTATGGAGTCCAAATCTGATTAAATATTTGATTTAATTTGATTTGGATGTCCATAATTAGTGTTGCGCTATTTTAGATATAATAGGATTCTTATTTGAGGGTTCTTATTTAATAGATCCTATTATAATCTAAAATAGGATGTTGATGGACTATTTTAGGTGTAGTAGGATTCTTATTTGAGGGCTTCCTATTTAAGAAATCATATTATAACCTAAAATATGTTTTTTCTCATCCTATATATATGGGGTGAGGGTGGAGGCACAAAGTACAGCACAAAAAATAGAGATTCAAGGTGCTCGTCCACAGAAACTCTAACAGAAAGTTCTGCACTTTGCTCTTAGGACTTCGCCATCTAAGACAGAAGGAAGAAGATATCTAATCGAGGGGTCGTCAACTGCGGTTAGGGAGATTGCTACGGGTTGGTAATCAATTTCAATTGTCATCTTTTTTTTTCTTCTTGAGTTTGGTGAGGGGGTTGAACCTATTAGGGCAAAGGGTTCAACATTAGTTTTTGTCAATCTTGTAATTTCATCTGAGTTATAGAGATTGGGATTTGTCCAGGTGACATAGTCACCGCCATATACTTGTCTTTACCTATGCTTGGTGTTCGTTAGACGGGGTTGGTTATTTCAGGTGGGTTAGCCTAAGTTTTCGCTGCGGAAACGTCTCAGACACGGTATCGGAGCGCATGATGGCGTATCCGATTCCCAAAATATGGTATCAGAGCTTTGGAGGTTCTGGCAACCATGTCTACGGAGCAGATGAACACTCTTATGATCACCCTCATAGGAGGAAACTGGGCGATTTGGAAGCCAAGGATGGAGGATCTACTCTGGTGCAAGGACTTGCATGGTTCGTTGGAGGGCGACAACGCAAAGCCAATGGACAAAGCTGCTGAAGACTGGAAACGACTGGATAGAAAGGCCGTTGGATTCATGCGCCAATGGTTGGATGATTCGGTCTTTCACCACGTGTCCATGGAGAGTTCATCAAAAGCATTATCGGAGAAGCTGTATTCGCTGTATGAAAGAAAGACGGCTAGCAACAAGGCAGTTTCTTATTCGCCAACTCGTCAACTCGAAGTACACGGAGGATGCCCCAGTGGCACAACATCTGAACAAGGTTCAGGGTACCATTCAATCAGCTGTCTGAGATGAATATGGTGATTGATGATGAGCTTTAGGCCCTACTGTACTTGAGTTCTCTGTCGAAAAGCTGGAAGACGTTGGTGGTGTCGGTGAGCAACTTCGTGCCTGATGGAGTTGTCACGATGGAGATAGTCAAAAGTAGCTTATTGAATGAGGAGGTCCGGCGCAAGCAAGTAGAATCGTCGTAAGAGTCCACTCTGGTGACTTTCTACGGGAAGGAAAGACCCAATTCACAGACGAGGACAGGGAGAGTTCTCGAAATCTTGCGATTGTGGACCGCAAGGAAGGCTGCTATCACTGTGGCAAAAGGGGTCATATCAAGAGAAACGGCATGAAGCTTAAAGTTGAGAAGGCAAAAGGCAAGGACGATCAGGAGGATCTTACAGCAATAGAAGATATCATCATCGCAACAACCGACGCAGAGGAACCTTGTGGCATGTGTCATAAAGGAGACTGGATCATAGGACACAGGGGCGTTGTATCACGCCACTCCACATAGGAGGATCTTTACGCCATACCGCGACGGCAGGTTTGGACGTGTGAAGATGGGCGACAAGGGGACAGCTACAGTTGTAGGCATCGGTAATGTGTACTTGACAACGGAACTCGGTGATAAGCTCGTTCTCAAGGGTGTACGACATATACCGAGTTTGTGCTACAACTTCTTTTTGGTAGGAAGGCTGGCAGATGATGGCTATCGCAGTCTATTTGGGGACAAAGATTGGATGCTTGCGAAGGGTTCCTAACAGCTGGCTCGGAAAGATTTGTGTTGTGACATGTACAAGCTTAAGCCGCTGAGCTATACAGGTAGGCCACGGACACCGGATGGAGAATCGAAGGGTGCTCGACAGGAGATGGTTCGTCGAAAACTTGCTGAGGAGGGGCTTCTAGGTGCTTTGAGGGATACGGAGGATTCGGTTCGTCGAGACAAAGTGACGGATGGTGGTGAGTTAAAGATTGAGGGTCAGTCTATCGGTCCCATGGCAGCTGGTCGGTCTCCAGATGGGGGTTGCTCTACAGATCCGATTTTGGCGACGGGTGGTATGCGAAAGCTTCACGAAGTGACATCGGTTTCAGCAGTTCGAAGCCAGGAAGGAGATCAAGGTTTACAGCAGACTCAATCTGAGGCAGGAGCATCATCATTCACACATTTAAGGAGGAGCTGTGGGTCATCGACGGTATGCACAGTACGTGATATTCTGCTCGAGGACGCATGTATATGGGGGAGCTTCAAGTTCAGACACGAAGGTGGACAGGTTCAGGAGTTCGAATCTCCAGAGAATCGTACCATCTGCTTGGTTGCGCCAGCCAAGGATGAAGAAGCTCGTCGGAACGTTAACAATTTTTGGTGGAAGATAGAAGCCAGGGACAGGCAGCTGATACTTGCGGTGAGGCTGATCGTCAGGGACTTCGGTCTTGATCGTGTTATTGATATCGACAGGATCCCAGTAGTGCAAGAGGTGCTACGCATGGCAGCTAGCATCGACGTGACGGTCGAGGAGCTAGAGACGAAGGAAGATGCAAAGTAGCTCAGGAGATCTAAGATCAGTGGCATGGGAGAGCAAGAAATCTGTCGCATGACGACAGGCATAGAGTCCAGTTGAGGAGCTATGGGGTCAACACCCTCTCATCAGACTGGAGGGGAAGATTGTTGGAGTCCAGTCTGATTTGGTAATAACATATTTATGGAGTCCAAATCTGATTAAAGATTTGATTTAATTTGATTTGGATGTCCATAATTAGTGTTGTGCTATTTTAGATGTAATAGGATTCTTATTTGAGGGTTTCATATTTAGTAGATCCTATTATAATCTAAAATAGGATATTGATGGGTTATTTTAGGTGGGGTAGGATTCTTATTTGAGGGCTTTCTTTTTAAGAAATCCTATTATGACCTAAAATAGATTTTTTTTATCCTATATATATATATGGGGTGAGGGTGGAGGCACAAAGTACATCACAAAAAGTGGAGATTCGAGGTGCTTGTCCATAGAAAATCTAAGAGAAGTTTCGCACTTTACTCTTAGGACTTCGTCATCTAAGAAATAAGGAAGAAAGATCTAATCGAGGGGTCGTCAACTTCGGTTAGGGAGATTGCTACGGATTAGTGAGCGATTTTAATTGTAATCTTTCTTTTCTTCTTGAGTGTGGTGAGAGGGTTGAACCTATTAGGTCAAAGGGTTCAACATTAGTTTTTGTCGATCTTATAATTTTATCTGAGTTTTAGAGATTGGAATTTGTCCAGGTGACGTAGTCACCGCCATATACTTTTCTTTATATGTGCTTGGTGTCCGTTAGACGGGGTTGGTTATTTCAAGTGGGTTAGCCTATGTTTTCGCTGCGGTAACGTCTCAGACACGGTATCGTAGCGCAGGTGGGTGTATCCGATTCTCAGCACTTAAGTTGCGCTCGTTGCACGAACCACTTGTGTAGCCGATCGTGCAGCCAGATGGCACGACCAATTGGCGTTGACCAACTTGGTGCGGCCAAGTGGCACGCCCAGTTGTGCGGTCCAGAGGCACGCCCAGTTGTACGGCCAAGTGGCAGCGCCCAGTTGCGCGCCAATGGGCGCTGCCTATTGGCGCGCAGGTTATGCAGAGTGCGTAGGTGGCACTGTGCAAGGTACGTGTAGTACGTGCGGTGCACAAGTTGTACGGTTGGCACAAGTGGCACGCGCTATACGCTAGTTGACTCAGATCGTGTATTTGCATGATCTGAGTGGTTACAGCATGTTCGGAGCAGTTTTTTCCATGTCTCAAATATTTTGCTAACTGGACAGTTGCAGCACGGGCCTATATAAGGTATCTTCTCTATCAAAGTGCATATAGATAAGAACAAGACATGTGTTCACAATTCCTTATGAATTTTCACAGACTTTGAGAGAGAAGAGAAGCGTTGCACCAGCGTTTCTTTGCACAGGAGTCCGCTGCCATCCGAGGAGTCAGAAGAGCGGAGTGTTCCAAAGTTCTCCGTCGAACTTGCTGGTTCCTGGAAGCTGTTCGTGTGGGGTGAATTAAGTATTGAGCAATGGTGATCATTCACTCCAGCTGGTTGTTTTTCTATCCATCGCCTGTCATCGTTGATGCTGCTAGCAATTCAATTGGATACTTTTTTTTGAAGTACTACTCTCGTTTGCTGCTATAATAAAATCTTTTTAGATTTTGTTATCCAGAATTCTCTAAGGATCTCTGTCAAGCGCCTTCTTTGAAATATTGCTAGAAATATTATTTTTACAATCGTTTCATTTTCTCAAGTTTTCTATAAAAAATTGTTCCCCAGGGACTAACAATCTCAAAGCTTAATTCACGAGATAGAAAACTTGAATGTTGCACTTATTAATCCTAACTTCATAAAGTTATAACAGTTTAATGGAGAGCATTATCAAGTCTAGAAGAGGAAAGTTACTCTCACTATTCAACTCAGATAACTTGATTATGTGCTGTATAAGGAGGAACCTACTGTTCCAGAGACTGGATTTGCAGCCACAATCTCTGCGACTACTAAGAGCCAGGCCAAATAGAGAAGGGACAATAGAATTTGTAGGCTTATGATCCTAAATGCTATGGAAGACTCCCTTGCTGAATCATATTCAAAGAAGACTATTGCCAGAGAGATTTAGGAGTCTATGGAGAAACTGTGCGAGGATGATAAGATCCGTAGCAAGATATTTCTTGTTAAAAAAATATCACAAGTGATTTTTTGAGGACGAGAAACCAATGCTACCGCAGGTGAAGGAGTTTCTGAAACTTCGAGAGAAGTTGGAATACGAGGCGATGTCCTTTCCGACAAGTTTGTTGTTGGAGGGAATATCTTGAAGCTCTCTGCTGGGTGGAGCAAGTTCTATGCAAACATGCATAGGAAGAAGTTGGAGATCACTCTCGACGATCTCCTACAGGAAATCTACGTTGAGGGCCAGATGATGGCTCAACTGAAGGTGGATGCCCTGATCCAAGCAATTGGCTAACGCCAATCTGATTCATACCAGGGAACTAAGGGAAAGCATGCGACTTCCCACAGCAAAAAGAAGGACCCTAATAATCTGAACATGAAGAAAATTTCCTTCAAACAAAAAAGGAGAAAGTCTCAGATGCCTTGTCTCAAGTGTGGCAAGAAGGGCCACTTCAAGAATGAATGCAAAGCAAAGACCAAACAATCAGAGCAAGAAGAGCCTAACAAGGTATCTATGATCACTGACGTTGTTGCTATGATTGTGCAGGTCGATGCGGTAAGTACTGACTCTGACTGGTGGGTAGACACTGGAGCCACCTGTCATGTATGCTCTAGGAAGGAGTGGTTCACCACCTATACACCAACTTCTGAAGTGGTTATGGTGGCAAACTACGCACAAGCTGAAGTGTTGGGGCGGACGGTGGTTTTGAAGCTGACTTCGGAAAGTCTCTGACACTATAAGGTATAAAGCATGTACATGCTATCACAAAGAACCTGATCTCGGAAGGCCTACTCTACAATGCAGGCCTCAGGATGGACATCAATGCTGGCCAGATGGTGATGTCTATTAAGGGAACATATTTCGGAAAAGCTTTTTATACCGAAGGAATATTCAAAATTTAACTTGTAAATCAGTCTAATGTAATTAATGTAATCACTCATTCTGCTTATACTCTTGAGTTGTGGCATAATAGGCTAGGACATGTTCATTATAAACGAATAAAAAAATATCTAGTCTAGGACTTATCTTCAAGTATGGGGGTAAGATAAAAAAATGTGAAGTTTGTGCTCAACAAAGATCACAAAAAATCCTTTCCTCGGGTTAATCGAAGTACATATCTTCTGTAGTTGGTACACTTCGATATTTGTGACTTCAAACAATTCTCTACAAAGGCTGGAATAAAGTATTTCATAACCTTCATTGATGACTTCTCAAAATATGCGTTCGTCTACTTGCTGAAGGCGAAAGACGAAGCATTCGAGAAGTTCAAGGAGTTCGGGCCGAAGCTGAGCGGCAGACTGGACAACAACTCAAAAAATAAGAAGTAATCGAGATAAAAAGTACATGTCTCATAAATTTGCATCATTCTGCAAAGAATATGGAATTGTCAATGAGACTATGGCTCTATACTCTCCTCAATCAAATGGAGTAGCAGAGGGAAGAACAAAATATTGAAAGAAATGATTAACTCAATACTGTTGACTGCGGGTCTTCCAAAGTGCTACGGGAGAAGCTGTATTGACGGCCACTTTTATTCTAAATAGAGTACCTCATGCAACTTCAGACATTACTCCTCATGAACTTTGGTTCAAGGTCAGATCTAACTTGAATGTCATTCGAGTGTGGGGGTGTCTGGCATATGTCAAGCTTCCAGATCTGAATATTCAGAAGCTTTGGACAAGGACTACAAATACGATCTTCTTGGGTTATGTCGAGAAGATTGATGCTCGAAGATTTTTGATATTGAGTCAAATCATACGTTGAATCTCGCGATGCAGAATATTTTAAAGACAAATTTGCAAGGCATAGAACCTTGTTCATGCGGATATTCCGGAGAACAATAAGGGTGCACAGGAAACTGAAGTCTTCAATGAGGATGTAGTCCAAGAAGATATTGTTTGAAATAACAGTTGAACCAAAACTAGCTGAGCCGTCAGCTAAGCGTGTGAGGAGGCCGAAGGA
>JANAVB010004587.1:0-22500 GCA_029216955.1 Iris pallida | reverse complement strand
GATGGTAATACATTAGATGGTGTTGACACAAAGTCACAGTCAACCAAATATCGATAACATTGACTAAATAATACTTGTAATAATTCAATACGACACACGACATCTACATCAAGCTCAAGTCAGACGACTCAGTCTTTGCAAATCAGTTTATATGAGTCTGTATTTATACTTTATTGAGTCTAGACTGTTGTAAACTGTGTCATGCTGAGCCCTTGAGACTTGACCAAAAGCCTACCCAAAATTCCATAAACCCCACCATCCAGAAATAAGCCCATTGGTCCCTTAGAACCATTATGTGCTCTGGAGACAGAGTTCGGCCGAACTTTGCCTCCACACAGAGTTCGGGCCGAATTCTATCCCCTAAAAATCAGCAACCTAAATTTTAGGGTTAGCTGGTTGCAAGTTGTCCAACGGCCAATATTTAAAATTTTCTACCCGAATTCTGGCCGAATTTTGCCTACAAAAACCCTATAAAAAGGCCAAGAATTCTCTCATTTCAAACCATCCAATCTCTCTTCTCTACTTTCTTGAAGCTCAAATAAGCCATACCCTTCCCATCTACTAGCCACAAGCATCCTAAGTCTCGAGTGCTCAGCATCTCTCAGTTAGGAGTCTTGTGCAAGAGTTGAAGAAGTCGCTTGGAAAATTCCAAGCAATCGCCACTGTGATCTTTTGTAAGAAGTTGACGTGCTCTTCTGAAGAAAAGGCACGGATTGTATACTACTATTTCATAAATAGTGGATTTAATCATGAGCTAGACTTCTCAGGCCTGGACTAGTCCTCCACGAGGGAAACCAGGTTAAAATCGGCTGTGTTTGCGTATGCTCTCTTTCTTCTTACTTTAAATTCCGCATTTACTCTGATTAGTTTTGTTTGTGATAGAGTTGAATTTTAATTGGATATTATCTCTATAAACTCTATTCACCCCCTCTAGAGTTGCCATCTGTTCTTCAATTGGTATCAGAGCTCTGTTCTCTTTATAAGGACTTACATCCTAGAGCTGATCCATGGCAACCACACAATCCTTGATTTCCAATCACGGTGAAGGAAAGTCCATTCATAGGCCTCCCCTATTTGATGGAACTAACTACACGTATTGGAAAATAAGGATGAGTTTTTATCTTAAGTCTCTAGACTTTGACCTGTGGACTATCGTCGCTGACGGTTACAAAAAGCCCGCCACGATAGTTGTCAACGGTGATCTCGTTGAGAAATCACATGACAAATATTCTGATGAGAGAGAAAAAACAGGCAAGTCTAGACGCGAGAGCTATTAATGCTTTATTCTGTGCTATAGACAGGAATGAGTTCAACAGGGTATCCACATGCACCACATCCCACGAAGTATGGAAGCTTCTAGAAGTGACGCATGAAGGAACCACCCAAGTCAAGGAATCAAAAATAAGCCATCTCACTCAAGAATACGAGGCTTTCAAGATGAAGCCAAACGAGATGATCATGCAAATGTTCACAAGATTCCTCGACATCATCAACCCCCTGTCCTCGCTTGGAAAGCAATATTCAAATTACGAGAAGATTCGCAAGCTACTTAGGGGGCTACCAAAAATTTGGAACCCTAAGGTGACAGCCATCATAGAAGGAAACGATCTTACAACCATGTCCATGGAGACCTTGATGGAAAGCTAATGACTCATGAGCTTGACCTCAAGGACTTCGAAGAGCCTGCTCCTAAGGCTAAGGAGATCGCACTCAAAGCTCACCGGCGGAGAGCTGAACCCGAAGAGACGGATGACGACAACTCAGAAGACGGATCAAGCCCTCATGGTTCACAACTTCAAGAAATTCCTTCGCTTCAACCGATAAAAGAAGAACCACAAGAAGATGAAGAAGAAGAGCCTACTTGCTACGGTTGCCAAGAAGACGGGACATGTCCAAAAAGACTGTCCATTCTCAAAGAAAAGTAACCGCTATGAGAAGCCATACAAGAAGACCTCTTCAAAGAAATATGCCAACACAAGCATTTGGCATGAAAGCGAAGCTAGTGACTCTGAGGAAGAAAAGAACTCTCCTCAAGACACGGCTAATGTTTGCCTAATGGCAACATCCGAAGGTATCAAACGAAACTCTTGACGACTTCACTTTTGATGAACTTGGCGATGCTTTCACCGATTTACTTAGTGACCATAAAAAGGTCATTGGTAAATACAAAACAAGCCAAGGACAAAATCAAAAGTCATGAAGTTGAAATACAAAGACTTTCTCTATTACTTGATAATATTAGAGACACTACACCCACAGATGTCACTGATGAGGTATCTAAGCTCAAAATAAGCTTACATGATGCCGAGGCACGTATTGAGAAACAAACACAAGAAATCACAACACTCAAACGGAGCTTGCAGAAGAAAAGAATAGACACAAGATTACTAATACTAAGTTACATGGTTTGAATGCTAAGATCACTGAATTGTAAGCTGTCTCTAAGAAACTATAGACTAAATTGGGAAAACAGGTTGCTCAACCTCAAACCCAATCACATAAGACACACACAAAGCATGACACAACTCATACTAGTCAACCACATCACTCATGCTGCTCACAATCATGCTTACATGTACACACACTTTCACAAACCTCATGCACGTAGAAATAATCATCATATGTCACATAAACATCATGCTACACATAGATACAGTCATCATCATGTTGCACAAAGACACAATCAACATCACTCCACATATACAATCTTCATGCTATGCCATATAGACAATCTCATCATGTCATGCCATATAGACAACATCATCATACCATGCCATATAGACAACATCATCATGCCATGCCATATAGACAACATCATCATACCATGCCATATCAACAATATCACCTTGCCTCTCCACATAGACATCATCAGCATGCTCCTAATGTAAATAGGAATGCTACATGCACTTATTGTGGTCTACATTGACACATTTCACCACAATGTAGAATTAGAAGATTAGTAGATAAAAAGATATATGTATGGTTTCCAAAAGCTAACTCTTCAGGACCCTCAAGAACTTGGCTACCCAAGGTCACATCTACTCTTGATGTAGGTGGACCTTCCCTCCTCAACTAAGAGTAAGTGGATTCTCGATAGTGGATGCTCGCGGCATATGACGGGAGACGCACATCTTTTGCATCACTATCGATGAAGAGAGAAGGATATGTATCCTTCGGAAATAACCTAAAAGGTTATATTATAGGTAATGGTATTATTGGTTATTCTCCCTCTCCCGTAATAAAGGATGTCTGCCTAGTGACTGAGTAAAGCATAACTTGCTCAGCATAAGTCGCTCTGACCATGGCTATGACATTAACTTTGGACAAAACAAATGCCTTATTTATGATAGGTCAACAGGAGACATTGCTTTTGAAGGGGTAAAGAGGACAATATTTATTTTCTATTTGTCTATAGATACTAACCATGCAGGTAGATGCCTATATGCTCACAAAGATGAACGGTTACTATGGCACCAGCGTCTTGGTCATGCCAACATGGATACTATATCCAGGCTATCGACCAAGAAGCTAGTTAGAGGCTTGCCCGACATCACATTCAAAAAGGACACCGTATGTGCCGAATATGAGTTGAATAAGTCAACCAAGTCATCTTTTCACTCCACAAACTCTGTAAGCACTACTAGACCCCTACAACTACTCCATATGGATTTATTTGGCCCTAGTAGAGTAGCCAGTCTTGGTGGAAAATTCTATACATTTGTTATTGTTGATGACTTTTTAAGATTTACTTGGGTTTCTTCTTACTTATAAAGTGATTCTATTTCAGTTTTTAAGATTTTTGTCAAGAAAGTTCAAAACGAAAAAGGCTACATGATCACTCGAATCCGAAGTGATCATGGAGGCGAATTCGAAAATTCTGATTTTGGAAAGTTTTGTGACTCCAATGGTTTTGATCATGAGTTTTCTTGTCCAAGAACTCCCCAACAAAATGGTGTTGTGGAGCGGAAGAATAGGACTCTTGGCGATATGGCTAGAGTCATGTTGAACAAGTTTTTACTTTCGAAATACTTTTGGACTAAAGCTGTCAGTACAGCATGCCACATTTTGAATAGGGTACTTATTCGTCCTATTACGAAAAAGACACCCTATGAGCTTTGGTTTGGGAGAACCCCAAATGTTTCTTATTTTAGAGTTTTTAGCTGTAGATGCTTTATCCTTAACACCAAAGACAACTTAGGCAAATTCGATGCCAAAGCTGACGATGGTATTTTCCTAGGCTATGCTGCCAAGAGTAAGGGATAGAGTTTTTAACAAACGCTCTTTAATTGTGGAAGAGTCTACAAATGTGACTTTTGATGAAGATAACAGTGCAGCAGCTACTCTTGATGATGATGTTGAGCCATCAACGTCTACTCCAATGAACACCACAACCGAAAAATTCTCTGGAAAGCTTGCCTAAGAAATTCTCTTTCAAGCCATCACATCCAAAAAATTTGGTAATCGGTGAGGTTTCACGAGGAGTAACTACTAGATCATCATTAAGAGACTCTATTGCTAGCACTGCCTTTATTTCACAAATTGAGCCTATAAACATTTCAGAAGATTTTAATGATGAATTTTGGATTTCTGCTATGCAAGAGGAACTCAACCAATTCGAGAGGAGCCAAGTATGGGAACTCGTTCCAAGACCGGCTAATCACTCGATTATTGGTACTAAATATTTTTAGAAACAAAGTGAATGAAGATGGTTCAGTCACACGCAACAAAGCTCGTCTAGTAGCCCAAGGATACAACCAAGAGGAAGGTATCGACTACGATGAGACATATGCTCCTGTTGCTAGATAAGAATCCATTCGGATGCTTTGTGCTTTTGCAAATTTTTAAAATTTTAAATTATTTCAAATGGATGTTAAAAGTGCTTTCTTGAATGGTTTTATTAAGGAGAAAGTTTATATAAAACAACCCCTGGTTTCGAAAATCACAAATTTCCCGACCACGTGTTCAAGCTAAAGAAAGCGCTGTACGGCCTCAAACAAGCCCCTAGAGCTTGGTATGAACGGCTAAGCAACTTCTTGCTTGAGAAAGGTTTTTCAAAAGGGAAAATTGATACTACACTTTTTATAAAGTCTTTGAAGGATACTATTCTTTTAGTTCAAATATATGTAGATGATATTATTTTTGGTTCTACTGATGAAACCCTCTGTCAAGATTTTGCCAAGTGTATGCAGACCGAGTTTGAGATGAGCATGATGGGAGAGCTCAACTACTTTCTTGGGCTGCAAGTCAAACAAATGTCAAATGGAATCTTCATCTGTCAATCGAAGTATACAAAGGACATGCTGAAGAAATTCGACCTTGATAACATCAAACCAATCAGCACTCCTATGGCTATTTCAACCAAGCTTGAACCAGATGACAGCGGCAAACCCGTAGATCAACGTAAGTATCGAGGTATGATAGGCAATCTACTCTATCTTACTGCTAGTCGCCCTGATATAATGTTTAAGCATTTGCCTGTGTGCTAGATATCAAGCAAATCCTAAGGAATCACACATGACCGCAGTTAAGCGTATCTTTAAATACCTTAAGGGTACAGTTACAGTGGGCCTATGGTATCCCAAGTCAACATCATTTACCTCATTGGTTACTCTGATGCTGATTTTACTGGATGCAAGGTCGACCGTAAAAGTACGAGCGGTACGTGTCATTTTAGGAAAGGCTTTAGTCTCTTGGTTTAGCAAGAAGCAGAATTCTGTTGCACTATCCACAACAGAAGCTGAATACAGCAGCTGGGCATTGTTGTGCACAAATTCTGTGGATGAAGCAAACCCTTGAAGACTATAATTTATCTTTCATGCATATTCCTATATTTTGTGACAACACTAGTGCTATAAACTTGACTAACCCTATTTGTCACTCACGCACAAAGTACATTGAAATTCGACATCACTTTTTGCGTGATCATCAGCAAAATGGCACGATTAACTTAGAATTTATTGACACTGTTCATCAGTTAGCTGATTTCTTCACAAAGCCATTATCCGAAGAGCGCTTCAATTTCCTTTGTCGTGAACTTGAATTTTAGATGAAGCCATCATAAATTAAAATACACCTGCGTAAATATCGATTATATTGTGATTCTCTTATGATGAACTTGCTATGAGTACAAGCCGAAAGGGCCCTTCTAACAACAAGGCGTAAAAGCCTAAGCGACACGGTGCACTAGTCCTCAGGACTACCGCTAGCTGGGATCCGGCCCCTGCAGCTAACCCATGGCAAATTCAAAATATTGAATTATGATATACTCCTTGTTTATTATATGGTACATTTTGATTTATCACCTGCTGGTATGCTATTTTTCAATTTCATATTGCTATCCTTCTACTTCTACTATCTGATTTATTGAATCTCTTAATCATTTATCTTTATAACTTATATTGGTTTCCATACTTAACCAATATTTCATCCTTTCAGCCTGATTTCAGTTCTGGGACAAGGACCCAGAATTCGGGCCGAACTCTGCCCTTACCAGAGTTCGGCCTCCCTGTTCCAGAATCGGGGACAGTTTCAGCCGTTGATCACAACTTGATCCAATGGTCCTGATTCACTCCGACCAAGAGAAACCCTTCCCTTATATTCGGTTTCTCTTCCCCCTCCTTCTTTCTTACCACCTTTTCACTTCTTCTCCACTATTCTCTCAAAACCCTAACCCTAATTTCTTCTTATAGTGCTCCGTTCTTTCCCAAACTCAAGGAGAAGGGCTATTTTCCAATTCTCTTTCACTGTTCATCATTTATTTAAGGTATAACTTACTCTTCTTCTCTATTTCAATTTTTCTCTACTTTGTGCTATGGTTCCTCGCTTGCTCAACCGTGGAAAGAGAATTCGGACCGAGGGAGCGTCCTTGTCGAATGCTCCTCCTCCCGTTGAGCAACCCGTGAGAACCGTGAACAACAACCACCTCATCCGTTGTTCAACCCTTCACGTCCACGTGATCCAAACACTTACGACGACCGACTTTTTATATCACTAGATGCATCCAATGAATGGTTTAGTGATTTTTGGACACGTCCGGTGTTTGTGGGACACCCCATAAACTTCACAATTTTTTCTCAATATAATGCACTCTTTAATGACCTTTGCCTTGACCAACTTGTTACCTCAAATTCGGTCATATATCGTATTTCATACAGATGTTTTACTGCAACTTGACTCATGATGATACTCACATCTATTCACGTGTTGCGGGTATTGATATCTCATTTGATGATTTTGACTTGGCCGAATATCTTGAACTTCAAGAGCCCAATTCTTGGGAAAAGCTTGTTGAAGTTCGGTCGTTCCGATTTCCTGACGGAACTTCCCTTGAAAGCTTCAAGGACAACTTGTGTACTCCGAACACACGTCCTCGCAAGCTTATGGCTAAATATCTAAATCCATATTTCTATGAACTTCATCGGATCATCTTCAACACCATTCTACCCAAAGCGGGTTCTACCGATAAAATTACCTATTTTGAAATATCCGCTCTTTATCATCTTCACTTTTGTGCTCCTTTTAATCTTCCACGTACCATGATGGACTGGATGATTAACTGTAGGAAGAAACCACGAGCCTTGGTTTATGCCTTATATCTTCCTATGGTCTTTCGTGCGTTCCATGTACCTCTTGATGATTGTCCTTTCTTGCCTGCTCCTGCCTTCCTATCTAAGGCACGACGACTTCAGGCAGTCGTAGCCTCTCCTGCCACATCTGAGCATTCCGATGATGAGGAGCCCGACGCCCCTCCACTTGGACAGGATGCGCCACCTCCTCCTGCTACCCTTGACTCCATCCAGACCATGCTCCGAGATTGCTTCACCTTAGAGGACGATCGCTGGACTCAGTTGGACTACCGTACTATCCTACAGATGAGTGCCCTTACCAACTCGCTGTACGATATTCGGTATTCCATGTCTCGTCATCCTTCTATGCCCATTCCCATGGAGCGGGATCCCGGTCGCGAGGGATATCGCATTGACGATCCTTGGATCATGCGCTACCTGGATCCGGATGCTTTTGTGGACCCCAGTCGTTCCTTCACTGATCCTTCCGACACCGCTGGGCCTTCTCGTGCTCCATGATGGAGATGGCTACTACCTGATGATGCTGCTGCTGATCATAGTTTATGTTTTATGCTTTCCAGTTTTTCAGTTGTTTAGTTGGTTTGTACTTGGTTTGTCGTAAACTCTTTATGTTCTAGTTGTGAGTGATGACTCTTATGATTATCGTAGTTCTATTACTCTCTGCTCGTTATGTTCGTTAATATGCCATTTCTTCTCTTTTGGTGTGTTTGCCCATTATTACTTGCTTATATTGCTAAATGCCAAAAGGGGGAGAGACATGTATATTCTTTTTATTCGTTTTTTTGTATATATGTGCTTTTGGTGCTTTTGGGAGATGTTCCTTATCAGGCCAACAAGTTCAACGTATTTTACGGGGGAGCTATCTTATTTAGCTTGGCACCGATTATGGGGGAGCTATGCTTTTGTCATTGACTGTGTCCAGGTATGAATATTGAATATACAATTATTATTTTGTCAATTATCAATATGGGGGAGATTGTTGACATAAAGTCACAGTCAACCAAATATCGATAACATTGACTAAATAATACTTGTAATAATTTAATACGACACACGGCGTCTACATCAAGCTCAAGTCAGACGACAGCTCAGTCTTTGCAAATCCGTTATATATGAGTCTTTATTTTATACTTTTATTGAGTCTAGACGGTTGTAAACTGTGTCATGCTGAGCTCTTGAGACTTGACCAAAAGCCTACCCAAAAATCCATAAACTCCACCACCAGAAATAAGCCCATTGGTCCCTTAGAACCATTCTGTGCTCTGGAGAAAGAGTTCGGGCCGAACTCTGCCTCCACACAGAGTTCGGGCCGAACTCTGTTCCCTAGAAATCAGCAACCTAAATTTTAGGGTTAGCTGGTTGCAAGTTGTCCAATGGCCAAATATTTGAAATTTTCTACCTGAATTCTGGCCGAATTCTGCCTACAAAAATCCTATAAAAGGCCAAGAATTCTTTCATTTCAAACCATTCAATCTTCTCTTCTCTACTCTCTTGAAGCTCAAATAAGCCATACCCTTCCCATCTACTAGCCACAAGCATCCTAAGTCTCGAGTGCTCAGCATCTCTCAGTTAGGAGTCTTGTGCAAGAGTTGAAGAAGTCGCTTGGAAAATTCCAAGCAATCGCCACTGCGATCTTTTGTAAGAAGTTGATGTGCTCTTCTGAAGAAAAGGCACGGGTTGTATACTACTATTTCAAATAGTGGATTTAATCCTGAGCTAGAGTTCTCAGGCCTGGACTAGTCCTCCACAAGGAAAACCAGGTTAAAATCGGCTGTGTTTGCGTATGCTCTCTTTCTTTTCACTTTAAATTCCGTATTTACTCTGATTAGTTTTGTTTGTGATAGAGTTGAATTTTTAATTGGATATTATCTCTATAAACTCTATTCACCCCCCTCTAGAGTTGCCATCTGTTCTTCAGATGGATGTAAAAATAGCTTTTCTAAATGGTGAACTGATCGAAGAGATTTACATGCAACAGCCAGAGGGATTTATCGTCAAGGGTCTTAAAGACAAAGTCTGCAAGCTGGTGCTCAGAGGTGGAGAGCGAGAGGTCCACAGGTAGATTCATTTTCACAATGGATGGAGCTATAATATCGTGGAAGTCGAAGAAACAGACTATGCTCGCACGTTCATCCATGGAATCAGAGTTCTTTGTACTTAATATAGCAGCGGAGGAAGCAGAATGGCTTCGAAAGCTCATGTATGTTCTTCCAGTGTTGGGGCACAAATATCGATAATATCGATATATTACGACAGCCAGGCGACTAGCGGCGGTGGCATCAAATGACCTCTTCAACGAAAAGAAGAGGACTGTACGATTGAAGCACAGGGCATTACACGATCTTATCAAGAGAGGTATAATTGCAGGAATTGATATTCGGAGTCAAGAAAACCTGGCGGATCCGTTCACCAAGGGCCTCAAGCGCCAGCTGGTCGATGACACAGCAAGTAAAATGGGCTTGAAGGTATTCTGATATTGTATTATTACAATCCTACCATAAAGTTTTATGCTATTAGTTCAAAAAGAATTCTACTAGGCATCTAGGTTTTGGTTCAAAGGAGGACCATTAATCGAAAGAATATCAGGAACGGTAGGTACATGTCCTATTGGGCATAGAGAGGTTACGGACCTACAACCACTTTTGTCTATTGTTTTTTATGTGGAAAACGGATCCTGTGGAAAGGTTGGCTTAAACGCCTTAATGAGTTCTCAGGCAGAGTGAATGCCTGGGGTACTTTACAGGAAGCATAGTAGCGCAGTACTACAAGGAGTAAAACTTCATGCTACTGTGGGGTGACTCTACCATAAGGTTCCCGAAAGGGGTAATGTCTCAGCTTTGCGAGCCAAGTCACAGTGGCGTAGCACCGCAAATAGGCAGGTAGCCTAATGCTGTATGTTGAAATTAAAGAGAGGTGTAGTCAGCAAACAAAGGGGAGGAGTTCTTCATGTTATAGTGGCATGACACTACGATGTGGTACCTGGATAGGGGTAAAGCCTCGGCTTTGCAAGCTATATCGTTGCGACGTAATACGCAAGGGATCCTAAGGCTTCACGCTGGATAGTACGGCACTACAAAGAGGCGGTGTCCTTATGCTACAGTAGTATGACACTACGATGAGGTTCCCGTAGGGTTAATGCCTTGGCTTTAGGCTATGTCATAGCGATAGCACCGCAAGGGAAGCGCAAAGCTCTTCATGCCATGTCTCTTTAACAAAGAACTCGCCTATAGTGTATGGAAAGAGATATCAGGCCGTCTCTTGAAGGTAAACTTTTAGACACCAAAAATTATATACTAAAACCAAGCTGGCACAGGGCCTGTAATGTGCAGCCAGAAGCACATGTAACTACATTATGTGAGTGGAAAGAATTTTAGCTATGGTGTAGAATTCAAGGCTTAGTCCATTCTTGTATTATAGTCGGTTGTTTGACCCATGCGGAAAGATTCAAGTCATCAGCGACATCTCTCCTAATGCATGATAGGGAACACTCAAACACAAATATAGAGATATTTCGGGGGTTATTAGGATTTTGGCTTTTGCATTGAAAAACTTTAGTCCCACATCGACTAGGCCAAAAGAAATATATCTCTATATAAGAGCTATGCTTGTTTTGAGATGCACAAGTGGTTTAGAGGTGCACATGGGTGTGCCATGTGAGGGTATTTTTCTAGTAGGAAAAAAAGCCAAATCAATAATGAAGTATTCATGCTATTTGCTCTTGGAAATTAATTTCCAATGGAGCTAAGCCCCGTAGGGGCTTAGCGACTCGGTTTCGAACTCAGACTTGGGCTCATGAGGCATAATGTGGTATTTTATTGGCAAACTTTTCACTTAACACGTCAGCATTGTCGCTAGATACATAGTGCGCTTAAGTTGTGCTTGTTGTGCGAGCCACTTGTGCAGTCGCTCGTGCTGCCAGATGGTGCGGCCAATTGGCGCTGACCAATTGGCACGGCTAAGTGGCGCGCCCAAGTGGCGTGCCCAGTTACGCAGCCAAGTGGTACGCCCAGTTACGTGGCCAGAGGCTCGCCCAGTTACGCGGCCCAGTGGCGCGCTAGTGGGTACTGCCTGACCAATTGGCACGCCCAAGTAGCGTGCCCAGTTACGCAGCCAAGTGGCATGCCCAGTTATGCGGCCCAGAGGCGCACCCAGTTGTACGGCCCAGTGGCACGCCAGTGGGTGCTGCCTTTTGGTACACGGTTGGCACAGGTTGTACAGAGTGCACAGGTGGCGCAAGTGGTTATGCGTGCTGTCACGCGGTGTGCAAGGTGCACATGGTGCATGCGGTGCACAAGTTGCGCAGATGACGCAAGTGGCACACGCTGTGTGCAAGTTGACTCAGATCGTGTCTGTGCATAATCTGAACGGTTACAGCATATTCGGAGCAAATTTTTCTACGTCTCGAACGTTCTGCTAGCTGGGCAGTTGCAGCACAGGCCTATATAAGGTCTTTTCTCTCTCACATTGCATACAGATAAGAATAAGATAAGCGTTCAAATTTTTTACGAATTTCCACACATTTTGAGAGAGAAGAGAAGCGTTGCACCAGCGTTACTTTGCACAGGAGTCCGCTGCCATCCGAGGAGTCAGAAGAGCGGAGTTTTCCAAAGTTCTCCGTCGAACTTGCTGGTTCCTTGAAGCTATTCGTGTAGGGTGAATTAAGATTTGAGCAACGGTGATCATTCACCCCAGCAGGCTGTTCTTCCATCTATCGCCTGTTATCGCTGCTGTTGCTAGCAATTCGATTGGATACTTCTTTTTAGAAGTACTACTCTCGTTTGCTGCTATAACAAATTTTTTTTAGATTTTCATTATCTAGAATCCTCCAAGGATCTCTGTCAAGCACCTTCTTTGAAGTGTTGCTAGAAACATTGTTTTTACAATCGTTTTATTTTCTTATTTTTTTATCAAAAATTACACCCTGGGACTAACATGGTCTACCCAGACGGCCGTGGCCGGTGCTACTACCGATGATGCCGACGCGGATACAATAGCTGTATATGCTGTGCCACTGCTGATGAGATACCGGATGCTGAATATCTGGCGGAATCGCACCACTAAGATCTACAAGTAGATCTCGACATAAGAGTATCATCGTGACTTCTGTCTTATTATTTGGAAGTATTACGTCGAGCAATGATAAATGCTCTCTCTTCGTCTTTTGGTTGTCGAGCAATGAATAAATGCTCTTACTTCGTCTTTTGGATGGTGGAAGAGAGAAAAAGAGATCAGAGAATAAAGAGTTTTGTTAGCATGAGCTTGCTAGTACATGTAAGTGTTTGTGGAGAAGAAGAGAGGGATCATATTGCATCTCTAATTCTTTATGTTTTGTAGTTTGAAAATGTAGTTGTATTATTATGATTTTTTGAACTTGTAATATGCATGTATCTTGTAAGAATTTGTGGCAGACCCTTTGTTTGAAATTCACATTTGATGTTGAAGTTCTTTTCTTATGCTCATGAAGTTTAGCTAGAAATATAGTTCCTCATTAAAAAAATCCTTATGGGTACCTGTCACGATCCATACCCGAAAATTGGACATGAGTCGTGGGTATGATCAGCCTACACTGCAGCATCGACAGTAGAAAATTGTCTAAACTCAAAATAATATTTCATTCCACACAATAATGTATGATCATCACAAAATAATAATATGAATCCAGCGATAGGAATAATATGAGATCTATAAGATAAGCAAAAATCATAATCCAGAGTCAAGACATAATCTAGAAAATCCAGAGAATCACCAAATCCCTAAATATAATATACTCATCCTAAGTATTAAATCCCGGAGACAAATCCGGATCAGAATCTGTGAAATGTAAACCAGTCTAGTGCTAAACATCATCTGCTGGAATCACGATCTGAGCAACTGCCCGATCCTCCAGAAGTGCCGAATTAGTCTCAGGAACAAGATCATCTGTCAGTCCATAATAGGTGGGACAACATGCCTCTAACTCATCGCCTAAAAATATGGTTATCCAGTCAGGATTGGAGCAAGTATAAACACTGATAGATATTACATAACATGATAGTGACTATATAACAAGAGTTAGAATATATGAACGTGGTAATCAAGTAAGCATGTAAGGATAAACTAGGAATTTAATGGAAACATGCAAAAGCAGTGAATATGAGAAGAAACAGGTAAACATGACATGAACTAGATAAAGAACTATGTCAAAATTCTTAACTTCTAGTGTTTTGAAATACCAAGTTCGACATGTGAATGGCTCGGATAATAAGATAAATCGCACATGAGAATGTGCGATTGCTATCCACATGATACAACAAATCACACGTGAGATGTGATTGCTATCCACACATTAGACACGAAGAACAAATAGGGTAGTTCACATGTCTACTGAGGTACTTCTTTGTCCGACACTAGCATTTATGGATTCAAGTCCTGGTATATAAGATGCACGAATCACAGTAAACACGATAAATCATGAGTATCATGAATATAATCCATAAAACATAAATTACGTGTAGCAAAAATGGCATGAACACGATAAGAATATCTAAATCATGAAATAGAGAATATCAAAAAAATAAAAGAAAATTAATGCATGTACTTGCCTGAAATCCAAGCTGAAACTTGATCGAACCATTTTCCAAGTCGATGCCCAATGAACCTGTATTAATTCAATCAACAGAATCAATATTTAAAATTAAACCTGAACATCTAGCCTATTTCTAGGCTCTATGGCTTTCTAGGTCTTGGTTGCCCTATAGGTTGACCTTTACCCATTACCAAACCTTACCTTATATCATACTCTATACTCATATCCTATGATTTACCTTGCTTGGGAATTGTCCTTTTCTACTTGAACCATGGCCATGTACCTATGAACTATATACATATCTATGTGCTAATCTTCCCATGTCATAGGTAGACCCATATCCTTACCATGATATACTAACATACCTTTGGTACCAATAGCCTACAAGCCTATACTCATACCCTTATCTATAAACAATTGCACGGATATATATCAATATCAATACATATATATATATATCAATATCAATACAATATATATATCAATACAATATATATATATATATATATATATATAATATATATATATATATATATATATATATATATATATATTATTTTTATTTATTTTTTTAATTTTTTTTAAGGAAATAGCAATTTCATTAGAAAGATAAGAGGCTCTAAACGAGCAATACAGTTACCATGGTCCCAAACACACAAAATGGACCTGGTATGCAAAGTCGGAAATTACAAAAGGGTTGAAAAGTCAATATCGAAATTATGCAGAATTTTGAAATTCAAAATCATGGAGGGCACTCAGTCCAATATAGCAGGTGGGGCAGGGGCACACTGCCCGAGACCCAGACACGGCGCCCAAGGGCGCGTAATCCGGAGCGGTGAGCTGGCATGCAACCCATGTGGTGGGTGGTGGGTGGGCCTGCCTCACGAGGGCGTCTCGGGCCCCCACCCTTGCGTGGTGCTAGGAGCGGGCGGGACCGGTGGAGGACCGGCACGGGAATGCGCAGTCGGGAGGGGAGGGAGGGAGGGCGGGGGAAGGTAGGCGGGAGGAAGGAGCGGAGGCTCGGGGGAGCGGCGGAGGGGACACGACCAACGAAAAGGAGCAGTAGCGGCGATCGGGGGGACACACCACCGGAGGGGTCGCGGGCGGCCGCCTGGCGAAGAGAAAGGGAGGGAGGGCGGCCCTCGCGAGGGGGACGAACGGCCACGCCGGCGGTGGGGCAACGACGGGGGTCCGGCCAAGGAGGAGGGGAGCTACCGGTCGAGCGCAAACCGAGGAGCGACCGGACTCCGAAGACTGGAGCGGAGAGGAGGGAGAAAGAGCCGGGGCGCGACTGCTGGTCCTCCGGGCGGAGGGGGACCGCCGGCACGACGAACTGGGGCGACAGCTACCAGCCGGGAGGGGGAGGTCCCTCCGGCCGGAGGCGGAGAGAGCGCCGGAGGGGGGTGGATAGGTTGGGAGGGAAGAGGGGGCGGCCACCGACAACAGTGCCGGCGAGAGCTCCGGTGCCTGGGGGGAAACGGAGGGGGGGGCCAGCACAAGGCCGCCGGGAAGCGCTGCGCGAGGGCAGAGGGAGGAAGACGCCGAGTTGGGCCACCGCGCCGAGAGGAAGGACGTCGACGAGAGCTGGAGGGCGGGGAAGGCCCAGCGGCAGGAGCCGACAGGGGGTCACCGCGGGGGCGTCGAACTCCGGGGGGAGGAGGAGAGACCGAGGCGTGGGGAGCCACGTCCGAAGAAGAGGACGGCGACGGCGGGAAGAAAAAGCGGCGACCAGCCGGCGCCAAGGAGGAGGGCCGATGCCACTCGAGCCCATGAGGGTGGAGCGACTCCCGAGGGGGGGGACCCGGCGGAGGCTGAGGAGGGGCACCGAAAGGCGAGGCCGGACCTAGCCGGAGGGGGAGAGCCGGAGGGGGAGGGGGCTGCGGGGGGAGCGAGCGGATGACCTCAACCGCGGGGGGAGGTGGCGGCACC
Organism: Iris pallida; assembly: GCA_029216955.1. Taxonomy (NCBI): domain Eukaryota; kingdom Viridiplantae; phylum Streptophyta; class Magnoliopsida; order Asparagales; family Iridaceae; genus Iris; species Iris pallida. The sequence continues at coordinate 6,420 of JANAVB010004587.1, read as the reverse complement.
GGAGGACGTCGGCGAGCGTAGGCGGCACGACGGGCGGAGCGGCACGAGGTCGCGGCGGAGGACCTAGGATCGAAGGAGCCAGGGAGGGGGGGGGCCAGCGGGAGAGCGGGCGGTCGCCGTCGACGACGAGAACGCGGGCGACGACGTTGGCGAGGGGAGCATCGGCCGCCCTGCTGGCTGATGACGGCGAGGGAGGAGAAGATCCACGCTAGGGCGGAGGGGGCGTCCACGAAAGACCCGCGGGGGTGGCGATCAAGGGGGGACCACCAAAGAAAGGGAGGGGGCTCCGCGGCCATCTGGCCGCCCGCCGGAGAGAGCGAAGATCGACCCGCCCACCACCCAAGGAAAGGGGCGGGGAGAGGGAACCTAGGGCCGACTGAAGGTCTCCCCATTCGTGTATATATATATATATATATATATATATATATATATTATATAATATATATATATATATATATATATATATATCATTACCCTTATGCATTACCCATATAGCTACACACATGTCAAATGCCCCAATTCACTACTGTTGATACTTAATCTACCTAAAGATGTACCACTACACACAGACATCTGTGATACACATTCACACCATTACCCAATGGCATAACATCACCTACTCCCTACCCTTACACACATACGTTATATTCCTACACATATATGTGCAGTGAAGATTTGCACACACACTGACAATTGTCACTACACTATACTGGTTGGAATACACACACATGTGCACAATTGTTTGTGTATATCTGTGCACAGGTTATCACACAAGCACAAGTCCAGCCCACTAGACATTCACACACACATTGGTCCTGATGTAACTGCTGCTATGCAGTAGCAGTGGCTACTACAATACCCCAAGCTATTGTCCACTTCTACTTGTATACCTGCTGTTATATGATAAGGCTATTGCCCGTGCACAAAACTGGGCACATGGGGCACACAGACATGGCTCACATAATAGCATGGATGTTTCTAATTGAGCACAACTTGTTCCTATACATCAAAGAGCTGCTGCTACTGCTATGTGGTAATCTATGCACACGTAAATTCCTGCACAGAACACAACACACACACACACACACGAGCATAGTCTAACCTGGCATTACCCTTCTAGCATATGTACACACACATGAAGGAACTACCATATAATCACTAGGTATGCACAGATCCTTCGAACTCTGATACACACATTTCCTACTGTTATGTATATGTAATTTCTACTGTCAAACACACACACACTTTAGTTCTTTGCCTACTGTTATTAACTATCCCCCTGCTACACAAATATCTAACACAACAACCACTCTCAGATATCTACCTGCTGTACACTCCACAAATATATATGCACTAATGACAACATATAAACTGGTACAAAGGAAACCTCTTCTCACTAATACACACACGTATTTCACATTGGAACATGGTTCCTTCAAACCTAAACTCTGATACTCGATATCAATTTTTCCCCTGTTGCACAGCACACAAGAAATCCTATTCTACTACATGTGTACACACTAGGCTGCACTCACACTCTGGTTTGGTCCCTACATAGGAACACTATCAGACAATTGATCTCTGCACTCACCCTACTACTCACTGCACACTGGACTCTCATTCACATAGATGATATAACAGGAGGCTCACACACAACTAACACTACACTCTCATACACTAGTATCCTAAGACCGCCCATAGATCCCTTCTCATTGTCTATTCCTACATATGTACTCACTATTTACTGATTACGCACTTACTCCGACAATATTCCTCTAACTGCTTACTAGGTGACACACAATCCCCTGCACACAACAGCAAGGAATTTTCCCTAACTGTTGTAGGGAAAAGCACAGAACATAGACACCTACACTGGACTCCCCCTCCCTGGTACACTGCACAAACCATCACACATATACACATGACAAAGGCAATCTGTCCTAGACTATTGCCAAGCGCAACGGCATCCATGTCCTTGCCTACTACACCAATTTATACCTACACTGTTGCACAAGTACACTCATCTACATGTATACATGTATAATTGAATTGCAACACACCTATATTCCTATGATACGCTTACCTAATATATCCATGTATATATGTAATATTCACTACAATATGCAAATATACAACACACCACACACACACACACACACATACACAACACACACATATACCAATTATAACTACTCAAGCAATAATTGATACATATGACATAGTTATGATAAAAAAAGGCTTCACGTCACATGGATACACTTCTCCATTCCCACATTCCAACAAAAATGTGACAATATAAATTAATATCCTATTGAGCTCATTTAGAGACACATTTATATATAGGAATTTGTCCAATTGGCCAAGCATACATGTAGCTCCCCTTCCGAAGATTTTAAAATATTTTTATTTTATTTATTATATTTAATTGGTGATTTTAGATTATTATAAATAATTATTTAGTTTATTATTATGGTAGATGATTTTAGTAATTGTTAGGAATTGAGTACAAGGTGATTAGAAATCATGGCACGTATAGTGTAGTGACGTGCTTTGACTAGTGTATTAGCCATGCCATGGAAGGCCAAGCCATAGTGAGCCCTAACTAGGAAAACCAGGCTAAGTGTGACATGATCATTATAAATAGTTTAATTATTTTATTTAATATTATTTAATGTTAGGAGACCCGGTTGTACCAAACCGGCCCGGACTAGACCCGTACCAAGCCCAAGCCCATGTAGTCATGCGGGACGTCCATAACATTCGTGTTGATATATTTTGGGTATGATGGTGTCGTATTCCGTCTTAATGATCTAATGAATATTTTCTAAGTATTTTTAATTAAAATTATAAATGTTATTAATAATTGATATTCGATAATAATTGCATATAAATAGGTCATTGTACGTTTGGGATTATTAGACCGCACATGATGGTATATATACACTATTATTGATTTATGGATTTTATTTATTATTTTATTATCAATATTATTGAGGTTATTATATTTAATATTATTATTATATAGTAGTTATTTTTGGTCTGATAAATGTTATAATATATTATATATATATATATATTATATACATATTATAGATATATATATATAATATAAAAAAAAAAATATATATATATATATATATATATAGATATATATTATATATATATATAATTATATATATATAATATATATATATATATATAGATTATTATAGTTATATAATTATATATGTATAAATGTGTATGTATAGAAGTATATATATGTGCATGTATATATACAAGTGTATATAAATAATACGTGTATGAATAAATATATATTAAATATATGTGTATGTTTGTGTAATATAATAAACGTATATTAAATGTATAGAGATTTATATATATAAATGTATATTAAATATATAGGTATTTATATATATTTATGATATGAATAGAAATAGAAAGAAAAGAAAAAGAAATGAAAAAAAAAGAAAGAATAAAACTATTTTTTTTCTTTCAATCCGAGCCAGGCAACTAAGCCCACAGCTTAGTTTTCTTAAGCCACCCGGGCTAAGCCAGCTAGAAACCTCACTTCCCGTTCGGCCAGCCAAGTAGGAGCCCCAAAACCGATCTCTGCCTTCAGGTTCGGTACACAACCGAGCGAATACATGTACTTATACCCGAGGAAGGAAAGAAAACCCTAGAACCCTAATGCAAGCCCCACCCCGATGACCAGGCGCGTCGTCGCGCGTGCCTGTCCAGCACCGGCGGCCGGCCAGAGCGCCGCCAGTGCAGGGACAGCAACAACAAGCCGAAACAGAGGTGCCACTTCGTCGCGAGAGTTCTTCGCGCACAGTGGATAATTTCTCAAATCGATTCTTCCAGTACGTACCCAAACATGCAACTTCGTATCCCCATAATTAGATTCACGAAGAAATGTTGTTAAATCTAGGTTTACGATCGCCAAACTCGAACAAATCCTGTCAAAATAGGACATATATGATAGTCCCGACACCCGAGTTAGAAGGCTATTTCCTGTCGAACGATCAACAGTTTTGAGAAACTATTTGAACAGTACTTTAGACAACATATAGGAGATCATGACTCTTTTGTAGTTTCAAATTTTATGCATTATACGCATAGAAATCAGTTTTCGAATTTGAGCAAAAATCACTTTGAAAACAGTTAGAAAACTTAGAAATTCATCCACACGACGTGCGTCCCGCCAAATCGGCCGACGTGGTCGCGCATCATAGGCATCAAAAGCAATGTAACGATTTCGTGGTCCTGTGGGCTTTGACGGAATTCGAATGGTCGCGTGTGTGCGACGAATTTGATGCGTACCGTCGAAATTCACCGTATCGGTCTCTGTGCAAATTTTCTAATTACTTTGTGCACGCTCGTCAGATCGAGACAAAACTTGCGCCAACAGGACCGTCATTTTTCTGGTCCTGTATGCCAAGTTTGGTCCAATTCTGAGACAGTCGAATCGGAACGCTGTTTCGCGGGCTCCACGGTCCGACTCAACGTTCGATTTTGTGCACGACCTGCCGGAATCCAACTCTGGACATACGGTTGGGTTCGTATCAGAAAATCAGACCTGTAGACATGTAGTCTGATGACTTTAGAGATTATTGACTCTGGCATGCTTTTTGGTGCAAAGCGGGTCCAACGGTGGACATCGTTTTGTTCGAAATTACCGTTTTGTCGCTGTGTCCAGAATTGGACTTAAGGACAGGCAATCCAAGCTAATTTGACTATTCTGAATGTTGATACTGTTTATTTCAGCATCTGGAGACTTTTGCATGTGTTGATTGATTGTGGCTCATTGAGTGATATGGTATTTTGGTTTCACCAACTAAGGACCTGAGGCAAGTGCACTTCTGATTGCTTTTCGATTATAGTAGTCATTGTCACGACCTGCACCCAGTTTTTTGGACGTGAGTTCGTGGGCAAGCCAGCTACGTATCGAGCAGCAAACCAGCCCGACTCTAGTACGTATAAGTTGTCAAGGTCATGGTATCATATCTAATCTAAACTATATCTCAATCTATAAGAATCAAATAAAACAAGAATAAACAATTATGGGTCATGGTCTGCAGTCCATTAGCATATTGTCCGATTAGACTCTATGAATGATATGAGTTTATAAAACTATGGTGATAAGCGGGATATATCATAAAAGCACGAGAAGATAGTAAATCAATAACACTAGCAAAATACTTGAATCATGCAGATGAAGCCAGCTACCACATGCTCAGCTAATAACTCCGTGCAATCAGCTACCTGAAGAGATCATCAGGTCTTAGCGGACTAGCAAGATACATAAAAATATGCCTACTAATTGATAGTAAATAACAGATGTGGAGGATAAGGACACTGCAAGAAACATCTAAGGACGACGAGTCATGAGGAAATGTAATACTAGACTTGGCTACCAATCAATCGATTAACCTCTATAGCTTGTAGTACAATACAAGATACTCCCAATCTATAGTAGATTTTGACTGTAATACAATGCAGATAATCCCAATCAAGATTAGCCAATTCTAATATCGATTCCTCTCCTAAAGGATACAAAGTCAAGTAGACTCCTATAAATCGTAGTACAATACAGATACTTCCAATTTATAGTGTCGTAAGTCAAGTCAATCAATCAATAATATATGCTATAGGTCGTAGTACATATAAGATACTCCCAATCTATGGCATGTCTCAAGTCAAGTCAATCAAGTGATATCAAGGTAGAAGAACGGCTATAGGTCATAGTACAATGTAAGATACTCCCAAGCTATAACATGTCTCAACTGTAGTACAATGCAAGATACTCCCAGTCGACAATTTCAAGGACAGTTATAGACGCAAAGAGACCAATATTCTAGCAATGTCAAACATCTTATACGTGCAGTAATCTAGAACAAGTAAAGTAATCAAGGACGCATCAATCATAATATGGAATCATGTGACATATAAAAAGGACTACAATAAGGAAAGAGAAACCACGTAAATACTGTATATGATCGGCAAGGTATACTGCCTGGAGGTTGCACGGAGAACCAACAATGTATCACCAATCAAATCAAGTCAGAAAGTCCAAGTCATCACAACTGTCTTCGAAAGCTGAAATAAATGTTACCAACATTTCCAGATTAGTCAAATTAGCTAGGATTGCCTGTTCTTAAGTCCAATTCTGGACACAGGAGCAAAATAAAATTTTGGGCAAAAATGGTGTCCGCCGGGACCCGCTTGTACCAAAAAGTGTGCCAGAGTCAATGGTCTCTAAAGTCGTCAAACTATATGTCTACAGATCCGATTTTGATAACAAACCCAACCGTATGTCCAAAGTTGGATTCCGGCGGACCGTGCACAAAATAACCCGTTGAGTCGGACCGTGGGGCCCGCGAAACGACAATTTTATCAACTATCTCAGAATCGGACCAAACT
>JANAVB010004586.1:0-54149 GCA_029216955.1 Iris pallida | reverse complement strand
CGCCAACGCACATAGGCCTTGAGTCTTTAATGATGTGTCGCGGTCTTTGCCCGCCGACGCGATGGGTTTAAACCCTGGTGATGCACCGAGGCTATACTGCTGACGCGTATGGGTTCAAACCCTGAAGATGCGCCGAGGCTATACTGCTGACGCGCATGGGTTCAAACCCTGATGATGCGCCGAGGCTATACTGCTGACGCATGGGTTCAAGCCCTGATGATGCGCCGCAGTTTTCTCCTTTAGACACATTTGTGTGTTCTCTTCTGACTTTTTCTGATCTTTTACTAGTGTCGATGGCAATCCCACTTTTGAGTGAAGTTTTCTTGGAGGCTGCCTTCAACCAAATGGGAGTAGAGCATAACGAGGAAGTGATAAACCCTGCTCAAGATGCTCTTATGCTGGATCAGCCTCCTGAGAGAATGACCCTAATCCGTGAACAGTATTGGTTCCTCAAACGGATGATGGAGCGTGGAGTCAATAAACCCTCCACATCTGATAAAGTGACCTTCCTGAAGCCTGAGTTCCTGTTTGGAGACCGTCTCACTTCTACTGACTCGTCAGTACTGAAGGTCAAGGAGGACTGGTTCTTTACTGCGAATGGAGTGCATATGACTGTTAAGCAACTTGAACGTCCTTCTGTCGCCTTGTTTCCCAGAGGAGAATGTCTTGGGAGCTTACCCCTTCTCAGGGGGGAGCGGTGACTGGTGTCATCCAAATTGATTCTACTTCCGACCAAAGGGATGCTTTGACCGTTGTACGGTCTGGGTCTTCTTACACTTGGCGGACTTTACGTCCTGGGAGCCTCTACAGTGATGTACCCATTGATACGTTTGCTTATAGTGCTTCGACTTTTACACATCGTATGTTTTGATGGAACGTTCCTACCCGACAGGAGAGTTTCGGGTGGAGGGTTGGTGCCATTACGTCTCTAAATGGGATAAACTGACGCTCTGGATCTTGTCGCGGTTTCGGACTGAGCTCCGAGAGATCGGGTTGACTGCCGCGATCCGTGCTACCCAGGCGGGTGTTGACCTTAATAGGCACATGTTCCTCGCACTCCTGGAGATGTTTGATATCCATACCGGGACCTTCTTTACTCCGGTAGGGGAATTAGGGCTCGCACTTCATGAGATGTATGAGGTGTCTAAACTCCCTTGGGGGTCGGCGCCCTATGAAGAGTACTTTCCAACCAAAGGAATTTCAAGTCCTGGGGGACAGGGCTGAGGAGATGACGGCCGTCTTCTTTTGTAGGAGCCGCTAAAAAGAAAACCTCGTACCCCAAAGTCGGGTGGGAGTAGGCGAGAAGAGATGGCGAGCTCGCCTGGAGTGCGTATCCCGCCGACAATGATGTCTCTCATGGAGGAAGATCCGGAGGATACTGTCATCGTGGAGGTTCCGGTATCCCCGGGTTATGTCAGGAGGGAACCTTAGGGTGCACCAGCTTCCGAGGTGACGAAGGCCACAGCGGAGGCTTCACATATCGAAGGTTTAGCAAGTGCGCAGCTTCCTGGTGATGAAGTTGGGGGGCAGCAGAAGCAGTGAGGATAGAGGAGAGGGTTGATTCCCCTCCTTGTCATGATGAAGGGAGGTCGGCTGAATCATTGCCAAATCCTTCCTTGGCATCAACCATGGACATAGAGATGGCTACCGATCAGGCGGTAGCGACAGATTTTGTCCCTGTAGAGGGATTTGAGAAGAATGAGACCCTTCTGCCGGTCTTGTCTCCTGGGGCTGGCCAGGAGATAAATGTTGATCTCCCCGTTTTGCCGGGGGAGGTAGCTGATGCGATATAGATGATGTGTTGGGGTCGAAGAGGTGGCCGTTGACGTCGGTGATTTCTCCGGGCTTGAGAAGGGTAAGGGTGTGGAACCCTCTGTTGCTCCTTCCATTTGGGGTACTATCACGCATGTGCCGGCTCCTTCTGTTCCTTCGGCTCTCGGGCTAGCAGTCTGGGCCCTGTTGATGAAGAGCCTATTGCTGCCGAGGTTCAAACCTCTCAGATCGAGGTTGGCGGATCTTCCTTCGGCCCGCAAACTGTAGTAGCTCCCCCAACTCCTGCTATGACGTCGCAGGTGCTGGCGGATGCCGACGAGTATGTGAAATTCCTCGTCGAGGGAGTGTACAAAATGCTGGAGAAAGGTGTATCTGCCGTGATGGATGCCAAGGGGAGCTTTGCGGCAGCAAAAGCTTTGGCAATGCCTTGTATCGAGCTGATCCGCGTTCACCAAGGCCATGACCATATAGCCGAAATTCTGGAGGTTTCGGTGATTGAGCTGGACGAGCGGCTCGCGGAACTGCAGCACATCTAACGAAATGACCTCTCTGTCTTGATAGATGCAGAGATAGGGAAGTTGATGGCTGAGATCGAGGCTTCCCATCGAGCCGATGTGAGCAGTTGGGAGCGTGAAGTGGCTGGGACTGAGGCTGCGGCGGAGCAGTTGTCTCAATCTATGGAGAAGACGACGGAAGCGGGCTGCGGTGGACGCTAACATCGCAGAGGTTGATGCTCAGATGCGCCATCTTGAAGACCAGCGGGCCCAACTTCAACTAGAAGCTGATCGTGTCCTGGCTGAACACGTGGCATTCAAGCAGGAGGAAGCGACTCTTACTCAGCGGACCCTTGCTTTGGCTCAGCAACGACGACAGCTTGATGAGAAGTATGAGAGTAAAACTTCCGCTGAGGCTGTCGGGTTAATGCGTCAAGAAGCCGAGCTGCGAGTCCAGGTGACTGTGGAAACTCGCACTGCCGATCTGAGACGTCGAGTCAGAGAGCTCTCATCCCATCCTGGAGAGGATCGGGGACTGTAGATTCTCTTCTTTTTATGTGTTTTTGCAACTTTTGTTGGGGAAATAGCGTATTTCTGTACTCCCCCTTTTTTTAATAAAAAAATACACTATCTTTTTTGTGATGTGTTCATTTTGATCTCATGAACTTGATGATTTATGTGGACCTATTATTTTGCGCACCTTGGTTTTTAGGTACAGATAATAAGTTTGAAGGAACCAACATGTTTGCTCAGAGGTAATGTGAACATGGCAATCATTAGGTTCAAATGATAGAATCTTCCTACTCAGAGGTATTTATGGACGTGGTAGGAATGATCCTGGGGGATATGTTGAACAACTCAGAGGTAATGTGGACGTGGAAGTTCTGCGATCAATGTACGACAACACAGGAGTTGTTTGTACGGGATGTTTACTCAGAGGTAATGTGGACGTGGTAAACATGAAGGATAGCGTAAGCTTACGAAATGTAAGGTTTCGCTTTGTAGGATGTAGAGAGACAACTCAGAGGTAATGTGGACGTGGTTATCTTTCTATGGAAGGATGCCACGGAACAGCTGGGTTCTGGAAGCGTTTGATTTTGTAAAAAGAGGTTGTTTGGGGAAATACATGTCTTGGAGGATGTCAAGAATAGTACTTCTTTAGGAACTTGCCGTTGATGGGCATCATGAACAAGTCCCCATTGGGTTTGGCGAGGCGGTAAGCACCGTTTGAGTATACCGTCTCAATGATGAAGGGTCCTTCCCATTTGGGCTCGAACTTCCCTGGTGTCTTGTGAGTTAACACCATTGGCCTTCTGACTGCTAAAACCAGGTCGCCAACTTGGAAAGTTCTTTGCTTGACCTTCTTATTGAAAGCCTGTGATATACGGGCTTGGTAAAGTTCGATGCGTTGTTGAGCTAGGAGACGCTTTTCGTCAAGTGCCTCCAGTTCCCGCAGACGACGACGTTGATTGTCTTCTTCTGTGAGATCGTTTGTGATTGCCACGCGGAGCGAAGGTATCTGTATCTCGAGAGGCAGTACTGCTTCGCTCCCGTAGACCAGGGAGAATGGAGTGTTGCCCGTTGGGGTCCGTACCGTTGTGCGGTAGGCCCAAAGGCATTCGCCAAGCTTTTCGTCCCAGTCGCATTTGTTGGATGACACGACCTTTTTGAGTAGCCTGACGATAGTTTTGTTGAACGCCTCGGCCAATCCGTTTGCTGCCGGATTGTAGGCGGTTGAGGTCACGTTCTGAATGCGATTCTTGTCACAGAACCTGCTGAAAATGTGGCTGATAAACTGAGGACCATTGTCATGGATGATCCGCCGGGGTACCCCGAAACGGTAAATGACATGGTGTTTGATAAAGCTGACCACCCTGGAGCTTTTTACTTCTGCTAGTGGAACTGCTTCTGCCCATTTGGAGAAGTAGTCGGTGATGGCCAGGATGAAGCGGTGTCCTCTCGATGAAGGAGGGGTGATTGGCCCTACAATGTCCATGCCCCAGGCTTCGAAGGGCCAGGAAGTGATTGTAGGATGTAGCGGCTCAGACGGTGTATGTATGAAGTCTGCATGAAGTTGGCATGCATGGCACTTCTTAGCATATTCCACTGCGTCGGCAACCATGGTTGGCCAGTAGTAGCCCATACGTCGCAGTCGATCTTGCAACTTAGGACCCGGTTGGTGAGCTCCGCAAGTTCCGTCGTGAGCTTCTCGAAGAGCTTCGGCCGCTTCTTCGTTAGACAGGCATCGAAGGAGAAGCCCATCGAAGGAGCGTCGGTACAGCGTTTTAGTGGCTGTATCGTAGTAGAATCGAAGAGAGCGTCTCCTGACTGAGACGGCTTCCTTCGGGTCTTCCGGAAGGATTCCGTAGACGGCGAAGTCGATGAACGGGAATCTCCAGTCTCGGACATTAACATCAGTGTTTGTCGGCATGGCATGAGCCATTTGCAAACATAGGTTGTTCCTGGGATAAATCAAGTCTCGGCCAGTTATCGTGACATAGTGTTGAGTCCCAAGGGGCGCGGCCAATGAGGCTGCGAGGCCAGCCAGAGCGTCAGCCTCCAAGTATTGTAGACGGGGTACATGTTCGATGAAGAACCCAGTGAAGGTTGAAATGATGTTCAATGCAACTTCATGGTAAGGGATCAAATCTTCATGGCGAACTTCGTATTGCCCCCGAATCTGGTTTATGACGAGTTTCGAGTCGCCGTAGGCTTCCAGATGATCCACCCCCAGCTGTTGTGCTAGCTGGAGTCCCATGACGAGTGCGTTGTACTCAGCAACATTGTTGGAGCACGGCTTTGAAAGAGAGTATGCGCGCTGGATGACCAGCTGATCGGGGGAGACCAAGACTACCCCCACTCCTGCGATGATTTGGCCGTTGGGGCCCATTCTTGAAGCGCCATCGAAGAACATCCGCCAAACGGGGCTTCCTTCAGTGACGTTTGATTCTTGGACTTCATCCGGGATATCTTCATAGAGTTTTGAAGATTCTGGGATGGGGTGTGCAGCTAAAAAGTCAGCCAGAGCCTGACCCTTGACCGCCTTCTGCGGGACAAACACCATGTTGTATGGCGTTAGTAGGATCGCCCATGTAGCCAGCCGGGAGTTTAATGACCCTGGCTTCGTCATGAGAACTCTGAGTGGATTGACTCGGGAGATGACGTAAATTGTCTGGCCCGAGACGTAATGACGAGTCTTCTGAATGGCAAACACCAAAGCCAAGCACTCCTTTTCAACGGGGTTGTACCGGTGTTCGGCCCCGATGAGTGTTCGACTGAGATAGTAGATTGCTTGCTCGTAGCCTGCATCGCTGTTTTGAGCGAGTAAAGCGCCGAGGGAATGATCCATGGCACGGACGTAGAGGAGGAATGGTTTGCCGGCGACAGGTGCCACTAGGACTGGCGGGCTTGTCAAGTAAGCCTTGATGTCGTCGAAAGCCTTTTGGCACTCTGTCCAGACGTAAGAGACTCCCTTCTTCATGAGCTGAGTAAAGGGTTGACATTTACCGGAGAGGTTTGCTATGAACCTCCGGATGTATGCCAGACGTCCCTGTAAGCTCCGAAGTTCTCGAAGGTTCTTCGGAGGGTCCATGTTGAGGATGGCTTTAGTCTTCTCGGGATCGACATGAATGCCTTTTGCCGTGATGACAAAGCCCAAGAATTTGCCGCTAGAAACCCCCAGGAAGGATTTAGCGGGGTTCATTTTGAGTTGATGTGCCCGCATGAGATCGAAGACCGTCTTCAGGTCCTGTAGGTGATCTCTTTTGAGGCGGCTCTTGACTGCGATATCGTCAACATAGCACTCAACTGTCTTGCGAAGATGTTGACGGAAGATGGTACTCATCGCTCGTTGGTATGTTGCACCAGCATTCTTCAAGCCGAAGGGCATTACTGTGTAGCAGAAAACACCTTTCGGAGTCCTGAATGACGTGTGTTTTGCATCATCGGGGAACATCTTGATTTGATTGTAGCCTGAATACCCATCCATGAAGGACATGCGTTCAAAGCCACATGTGTTGTCGATCATTACATCGGTGATTGGGAGCGGGAATTTATCCTTCGGGCAAGCAGAGTTGAGATCCCTGAAGTCGATACAGACTCGTATCTTCCCGTTCTAGGTGACAGGGACGACGTTGGCTACCCAGTCCGGGTGTTGTTCCTCACGGATGAAGCCACTGGTCAAGAGCTTGTCCACCTCCTGATCGATGGCATTCATGATGTCCGGGCGGAAGCATCGCTTGTTGTTGTTTGATAGGTTTGGCATCTGGTAAGATGTTCAACCTATGCATCGCGACCTGTGGATCGAGACCCGGCATGTCTTCGTAGCTCCAGGCGAAGACGTCAATATACTCTTTAGCCAGTTGGACTAAAGATTCTCGGTCTTCTCCTTCCAAGCTTTTGCTGATAAAGATGGGTTTAGAAGAAGACCCATCCCCGAGGTCGATCTGCTCGACTTCGTCTTCGGTAGGAGGTTCTCGTAACTCAAAACGAGACTCCCATTGTTCTCCTAGGCGTTGAGCCCAGGGTTCCTCTTCGAAGGGTTCCGGCGGTTGGTCTTCGCCTTCATCTTTCTGAGGTTGCGCCGATGTCATGTTAGCTGACAGCACTTTCCTGAAGACTGATCCGATACTGGTATCGAAATCCCACGTCGATGCTTCAGACGAGTGGGAATGTTCTATGTCTTCTGCGTCTGAAATCTCTGGAGTTGATGGCGGCGTGACATAGCCTAACCCCCGTCGAGTCCAATTATAGTAATCCTGTGGCTTTCCATTGGGCATCGAAAGCCGGACAGGGAGATGTCGGCCCTTGCCGTAGTTTAAGCCTTTGTTGCTTTTCAGGTCGTAGCCCATCTTTTGGATGATGTGCTTAGCCGCATCTGTGTACCGATAGACTTGTACTCTGCCGGTATCAGGTTCGGGCTCGATTGACGGGAGGTCCCGACGACGCTCGATTTTGCCCGAAATGATGGTGCCTTGGTCTCGGCTCCGTGGAGGGACTATGAAGACTCCTTGAGACGGGACTATTTGATTATGGTAGACGGTCGTTACTTGTGTTTGCAACGACCGTAGAGCGTTGTCTAATGTATACATGGCATTCCAATGTGGAAGACAAGAATAATTGAAAGACACTCTATTATTGATAAAGTACTTCATACTGCAAGCGGAGAGGAGCGCATGCTCTGGCATGCCTGGAGGTAGCCTGAAGCAGGCCTGACGGAAGCGTTCAATGAATGCCCGAACCGTTTCCTTGTCCTTCTGGCGTATCTCAATGAGAGACGCCATCGTCATGTCCTTCCCACCGTCGTAGAAGCGGTCGAGGAAGAGGCGTGTCAGGTCGTCGAAGGACGATATGGAATTATCGGGGAGGCTGCAGTACCAGTCATACGCCACCCCTTTCAGGGCCCCAACAAAGATGCTAGTGAGGAGAGCGTCCTCCTTCGGAAGATGCCCTGTCTGCGACTGGAAGTACGTCAGGTACCGTCGTGGAGAGTCCTTCCCGTCATACGGCGTGAGTGTTTGTGGTTTATACTTTGGGGGATAAACCACCTTGTTCCACTCAAGGGGATAAGGCTGGGGAATGCCCATCTTCTGGCGCTCCTCCTGCCTGTTCTTGGACTCGAAGGGCTCCCGCAAATCTTTGATCATTTCGACCACGTCCTCCGTGGAGCTAGGAGTCGGGGAAGGAGGTACCACCTGGAGTGGAGCGTTTGAGGGCTCCGACGTCCGGGGTGCTTCTGTGTCTGAGGATGTCCGTTGGAGGGGCACACTCGACTCTCCATTGGCTCCTGGGTCGGGACCATTTGAAGGTGTCCTGATCAAGGCCGATCGCATCTCAAACACTGCTTGAGTCAGTGCTTGCATTGAGGCAGAGAGGGTTTTGAGTCCTCTCTCTAGCGAGTCTATGCGCTGGACAATGTCCTGTGGCGGCGCATTAGTCTCAAGATCCCCCCGGTCATGTATACTGTCATGACACGGCCGGAAGTGGATGGATTAGTTGAGGCTTCGCTCTCAGCCTCGCTCTCATGTGGGTGAGTCACTTCTCCTGGTGTTTGGCCACCCCCAGCCACATTCTGGAGTTCGTCTTCGACAGGCGCATCTGCAAGGGCCTGACTGCCCTCAGCTCTGTCTTGAAGGGCCTCTTCGTTTCCAGCACTACCCCCGGCGGTGTCCTGGAGGACATCGTCATTTTGAGGGGTTTCAGGGAGGCCATCTTCGCCTTGATGAAGATCCGCCGCAGCTGTGCTTTGGACATCTTCGTCTTCGGAAGGAGGCTCGACAAGGGTCTGGCTACCCTCAGCTTCCTCCAAGAACTTCTTCCTCGACCGAGTGCCTTCAAACACTCCAGAGGTCGTGACAGCCGCCTTGGTTTTCCTCGGCTGGCTTTTGGATGAAGACGAGGAATTGGCAGTCGTCTTCCGGACAGATGAGGAATTGGAGATCACGTTGCATGAAGCAACCTTTAGCTCCTCTTCTGCTGACACCTTCGTCCCAAGGCGATGTCGGAGGGGTGTCGATGATTATAGCCATTGGAAGACCGACTGCTTTGGCGGTACTGCCGTCTTGCAATAGCAGTTGATGGTGACCACTGCACAAGTGTGTCCCGTGAGAGGCGCATCGTGCTTGTTGGTCAACTCTCCTGACCGGCACTTGTGAGTGATCACGTTGCGCAAGTCATTGGAGGAGAGTGCTACCCTCACACCCCTCTCAGGCGCATGGCAGGGCCAAGCGCCGGGGTGGTCGGGTGAGTGCTGCGCCCCCTGATCTAATACCAAGCAGGCATCACGATCAGTAGTGGGGGAACCACAGCATTTGAAGTGACTTGAACGGACCTCAAACGCACAACCAGAGGAGGTGCGGGAGTTCAAGACCACTGAGTTTGCCTCTCTCGGCTTGGTTGTGCACGCAGTGAATACGTCCAAGCGAGATGAGGACTTTGAAGGTCGACTCGTTGTTGGTGCAGAAGCACTTGAGTCAACCTTGTACAGCTTGCCATCGGCAGCGCGCGTGATTGCAAGCGCGTACCTCTGGCCGGCTGCTGGCATAGCACGTTTGTGGCGCATGGCCCGTGCCGCCTTGGATTTCTTTGTACCAGCCCGCTGGGGCGCATAGTACTCAGCATCCAAATTCTCCTCGCCGTTATAGCGAGTGAGTCTGTCAAAGACAAAGGCTCTTTGTGGCGCATCAGAAGTAATGCGCGGGGCATTGGCTGCGCCCTGCTCCGTCGACGTATCTTCCTCGCTTGAGAGGAAGATGGCTGGGGAACGTGGTCAGCCACACGCTTCCCCGAGAGATGCACTGCATCAGCGGGCGCACCTTGACTGCTGAGGACGTCAGCAGAAAGGGAAGGCTGGACGGGCGCATCCCCTTCAACGGTGGTGCCCGAGGCATCGACTTTGCGCACCTTCAGAAATGAACTCCTCGTACGCCTGTTGATTGAGGCGCACTACCAGCGTCTTGTGGGAGGAGCCCACCTTCACGTCGTCGGCCTGTGACACGACTTTCTCGATAGAGGAGAAAGAAGTCCCCAGCAGAGTCGCCAGCTTGTTTGCCATTAAAATTGTTTTGATTGAAATCTTAATACAAACAGAACAGTGATACAATATAGGACTTAGATGTAGTCCTAGGAGTACACTTTTGTTTAAGCTGGGTCCTTAGTGCCAATAGAGCGAGTGGTAATGCGTTGACTCCGTTGACCGGCTGACGGCGGTTATCGGTTCTCTGAAGGTGTTGATTGCTCTGGGTGCTGGAGCTTGCTGAGAGGAGGAAGACGTTGAGTGTCTAGAACTGCCTCTCCGGTGATTCTCTGTTGTGGATTCTCTGTGAGTCTTGTGTGTTCTGAGTCTCTGTCTGTGTGTGAAGGAGATGACCCTTCTATTTATAGTTTTGCAGGCTGGCTCATGCGCGCATGCAGGATGCACCGGTGTGGGGATGCCACGTGGAGGTTGCTGATGGAGGCGCATGGATGCTGTGCCCTGATCGAGGGAGAGAACTCTTCATACTGCTGTTGTGAGCCGGCACGTAGCAGAGAGAAGATCTTTCCGTTGCTGAAATCTTGGACGAGTTGAGTCAAAAGACACGTGTCGTCGACTCATGGTTCGAAGATCTCGGATTTGGTGGAGAGGAGTGATCTGGTGGGCTGCACCTTGGATTGGGCGCAGGAGGAGGCTGCGGCTCATAACCTTTAGGAGTTACAAACCATTTGGGGCGCATGGCTTTTGAGGCGCATGCAGGCGACTTTTCTTCTGTCTTTCGGGATCAGAGAGCAGTCTGAGGCGCATGGCTTTTGAGGCGCATGCTGATTTGGACGCATGGCCATAGAGGCGCATGCTGATTTAGACGCATGGCCGTAGAGGCGCATGCTGATGGTGGAGTGGCCACGTGGCAGTAGCCGTCGAAACAAAGTCATGATGATGCTGACGTTGCCGACGCTTCGTTTTCTGAAAAGCTGTCAACTGTTCAGATTTTGGGAGACGTGCTGCCAACTCTGTCAGTTCAGCATTTAATGTTGGTGACGTTCGATGGACAGCTGAATGGACGCGTCGGTTGGCGTTCCACTCGGTATGGAGATGTGTGAGGGCGCACCCTCTGTAATGCGCCGAGTATTGTAGGGCGCGTCTGTGTGATGCACCTGATGCCGAAGGGCGCGTCCGTGTGATGCGCTGTCTGGCTGGCGCATCGGACATGTCTTTTAATGATGCGGCTGTCTCGCTCTTCGAGTGCCATAAATAGCCGTTTGGCTGAATTCGAGGCGTCCGGTTCATCCATTTAATGTAAATTCATTGTACGGAATTCGGAGGGCCATCCACTTGGCGCGTGGGTTTGATCTGCCCGGCCTATAAATAGTGGCATGGAGAGAAGATTTGCTTCTCATTCCCTCACGTACTTCCAACATGAACTTGAACATGCGGGTGCATTCTGTTGACGAAGTGCTCCCGAGGGTGAAGATGAGACGCTGTGTTGTCTTCGATGCACTTGAAGGTGACTGTTACATCCAAAAGACGGAGTCGAGGGCTTCTGAGGCAGGCGGAAGGTGCATGTTGCATCCAAAGATAGGGATGCTCGAGCCTCGTCTCCGTTATTCCGGAAGAGCCGTAGATCGGAATGGCGGTGCTAGGCTCTCTCTTCCTTCAAAGTGGGGTTTCCCCACTTTGATCGTGTCGAAAGCTGCTCCTTTAGTCGCGGTTTCGATCACGGTCTTCCTTCAGCTTTGGAGGCTCTTTCGAAGCCTCCTCTGGCCACAGCATTTACGGTGCTCTTCTCTTCCTTGGTTCCAGCCAGAGGGTTAAATGCTTTGTGTATCGAAGCATTTATCGGGCGAGCCTGGTTGGAAGAGCGGCACATAACTGGGCTCTGCTCGGCCAGGTGAGCCTGGCTGGAAGAATTTGGCTGAAGGGATGCACATAACTGAGCTGCTGAAGAGATGATGGGATGCGCCTGGATGGAGGCGCATGATATCTGCTGCGCCTCACTGGTGGCGCATAGTGATGCTGCGCCTATCTGGAGACGCATGGTGGCCGCTGCGCTTATCTGAAGGCGCATGGTGGCCGCTGGCTGTAGACTTAGGCTCTTTCCTTTGTAGAAATTCTCCTTTGTACAACCTTTTCTAGACATGTAATAGACTTTTATATATAAATAAAAAGTCCTTCTTCAAATGTCTATACCTATTGACTTTGCTGTGAAGTTCTTCGTCTGAGTTCTGGCGCATGTAGTGTCTGGCGCATGGGCTTTCTGGTTGTGAAATTCCATGCTTCTACAGCTTGTTCCCACAGATGCTGTAAATCTGCCACATGGGCAGGGAACAGTATCTGCTTTTATTATTATTGTATATTGTATATTGACGAGCGTCCTGCTAGGACTCGTCTAATTCATGCATGGGCCAATTGATTGAGTGGATAGACTAGCCTTGCTTGCACATAGTAAGAACTGAGGAATCCCTAATTGCATTATTCCAGGATAACTTGGTACTCACAATAGCAAGCCGTAGTAGTGATTGGCCGTTCAAGATGATTTGTTTGTGTACTGTACTACTGTTACCTAACTGGGATGATCAGAATGTCAGGACATGACGGGCCAACTTCTATCCTTGTTTGGTTGGGAGGTTGGTCCGAAGTGTCTTGATGTGATGTGAGTTCCAGTAGCAAGCAGAGATCTATTATCATTATATTCCTTTACTTACTGGTTTAATCCTTCATATCGTCCTTCCTTGAGGTACTTGCTATTAGAGGTCTAACCTCTCTGGTTTTGCATGGCCAGATTTAGAGCCGGTTCCCGAGGATCCAGCTTACTTCTACCTCCAAGATGGTCAACACTAGAAGGATGATCGCAGGAGGACTCGAGTGGGTTTTCTTACTTCCCCGCTCGTTTTGTTAAATACTTTATACCTTGCCGTTTGGCACCGACATGTTAGTCGGATTGTCTTGTACTTACTTTTGCATAATTGTAACTAAGTCAGGCTGCAGCTGATAACAATTGTGTATACTTTTGCTACATCAATCTGGCTATATTTTGTAAAGCCAGATATCAAGAACATTTTGACAAAGCGTTTGGGATGCCTTACTGCTTTATCTTACATGTTCTCTATTTCTGTTCCTTGTTTGAATGATTGAGACAATAGATGTGAAGTGACCATAGTAGGACTTTTATGTAGTATGCACCCCCTCGTCTGGTTAGACAGCATTGATCGTATTATACGGTATTCATCTACCCGTAATACGTAGCTGGCTGAGTCATTCCTCCGCTCTCCAGTATTCTGGTTCTGGGGCATGACAATCCGACTGCTGCTTCCTGGCCTTTTGATGCTTGGGGCATGGATATTATAGGACCTATCAATCCTCCTTCTTCAAAGGGACATCGGTTTATATTAGCAATAACTGATTATTTCTCCAAGTGGGCCGAAGCTATACCCTTGGCTGAAGTCAAAACCAGCAGCGTCATCAACTTTGTCAAACACCACGTTATCTACAGGTTTGGTGTGCCTCGACGAATCATTCACGACAATAGACCTCAGTTCATCAGTCAAAAGTTCACCAGGTTCTGTGACGATCATCGGATTGATAATATCGCCTCTACAGCTTACAACCCTGCTGCTAATGGCTTGGCTGAAGCCTTCAACAAGACTATCATCAAGCTCCTTAAGAAGTTTGTGTCTACTAACAAACGGAACTGGAGTGAAAAGCTTAGAGAATGTCTATGGGCCTACCGTACTACGGTCCGCAACCCCACAGGCTGTACACCCTTCTCTTTGGTGTACGATTGTGAAGCAGTTCTACCTCTGGAACTTCAAATTCCTTCCTTGAGGATTGCCATCCCTAATGAACTTACTACGGAGAACAATAATCTTCTTCGACTTCAAGAACTGGAGGCGCTCGACGAGAAGTGACTATTGGCTCAACAACACATTGAATTATATCAAGCTCACATCTCGAAGACTTTTAACCGCAAAGTTAAAGTCAGAACCTTTCAGAAAGGAGAACTTGTTCTAACAGTCAGACGTCCCATGACCATGACTCACATGAGCAAAGGCAAGTTCGATGCAAAATGGGAAGGGCCTTATATCATGAGTAAAGTCTTCTCAAATGGAGCCTATCAACTCACAGAGCTAGATGGTCGAGTGGCGATGATGCCCATCAATGGCAAGTTCCTTAAAAAGTACTATGTATGAATGTAAAAGGGATTTCTTGTAAATATGATCGGATAGTTCATAAATAAAGTTTAATTTTTATTTTCATCATAAACGATGTTACATAATATCAAGGACGAGAATCACATCGTCCTTCTTAAAGATAGGACAAGGACCACAACCGTCCTTTTCAAAAATATAATCGACAAAAGAGCCGAGGACATCCTTGCTCGATTTCACCAGAAACGCACAAGCGGCCATCCTCATGGCCTCTTCCTCTTCAGTCCCTGGCTCAACCAGGAAGTCCAATATATCCCGTGGTGGCTTGGGTGCAGATGAACCTTCGTCTGCCTCTGTCTGCTTTGGCTGGGTTGGCTCGGCTGGACGTTCCGCAACAACTTCTTCGACCTTCGGGATGATCTCAGCCTTCTCGGATGCATCTCCAGACGATATTTTGTGTTACAATTGAAACTGATCATTCTATCTAAAATTTCTGTTCTATTTATAGGCAGAGATTCTTGAAACAGTCGATTACGAGAATCGAAGTGACGCATTCGTCATCCGACGGTTCATCCGTTCATTCCATTCACCTGACGGTTCACCCGTTCATTTTATTCATCCGACGATTCATCCATTCATTCCATTCACCTGACGGTTCACCCATTCATTTTATTCATTCGACGGTTCATCCGTTCATTTCATTCACCTGACAGTTCACCCGTTCATTTTATTCATCCGACGGTTCATCCGTTCATTCCATTCACCTGACGGTTCACCCGTTCATTTTATTCATCCGATGGTTATCCGTTCATTCTATTCACCTGACGGTTCACCCGTTCATTCTATTCATCCGACGGTTCATCCGTTCATCCCATTCATACGACGGTTCATCCGTTCATCCCGACGATTCATTTCGTTCATACATCCTGACGACTCATCCGTTCAACCATATCGACAACTTGTCACGACTTTATTACCTCTGATTAAGTTGTCTACCAAAATGATATTCAAAAAAGAAAATTATATTCTGCCATGTCCACATTACCTCTGAGCAGATATAATGAATATAATTATTTTCTAAATCAAGAAAATATCATGTCCTGAACCTCTGAATATATTTTCTATCGCTATTATTTATATCCGTAATGGGATATGCTAAATAATAGAGCTACAAAATAATGTCTTTTCATTGATCAAAATAAAAGGCATTACAAAAATACATATCACAAAGGAGAAAGTACAAAAGATTTGCTTTTACTCAATGGTGGGGTCATCAGACTAGCTATCTGCTGCTTCAAAGTTTGAAAGTTCTTACGAGAATCCAACACCCGCTTTCTAGCTTCCTCCATTCCAGATTTATCGTCAAATGTTGGCAAGGTCACTAGTCGGCGAGCGATTTCATCTTGATGAGACTTGACAAACTCATTTTTCATGGGTCAGAATGTCTAGTTGAACTGTAGCTTGATGCTGTGTAGTCTCTTCCTCAAAACAAGTTGAACGATCCTCAACTCTTCTGAAGTCGAGCAAACTCTGCCTTCAGTTCAACGACCTTCTTTTCTTTCTCCCCAGTAGCAGACGCTACTATCTCCATCTGGGAATCATACTCTGAAGACTTTGTGGCAAAAGTGTCCAAGAAAGTCTTGAAAGCAGCTTTTGTGACCTCTGCTTCTCGAGTCATCCTTTCAAACTCGGCATTCACCAGTGGCTCTACTTCCCCCGATTAAGATCTTTGTAAATCTTAATTGACTCCTCCAGCTCGTCCAGCACATGTTCGAGATAGGCGGCTTGAGCCTCATCACCCTGACTTCGGATGCCGTCGATCAAATAAGAAGTTGGACTTCTGACAGTGATGAAACCAACACTCTCTTTCTCCATTACCCTTTCTACTAAAGGTCCTAATGAAGTGAAGAAGAGGTTGGTGAAGGAGCCAACTATAAATTTGTTAGTGGCCGCTGTACTAGGTGTGGCAGCGACTCCTATAGAAGTTGTAGAGTAGATGCCTGTGAAGGTGGAAGTTCGGCTTCTGAACATAGACTGAAGTCTCTTTGGACAAGGGAGCCATAGTGGAGCTAGTTGCCCCTCCCAGATGTTCCTCTGCGAAAACGAATAAATATCATCAGTTTGCTGTCGTTAAGGACTATCAAAAAGGGTTAAAATGAGGGCAAGTTTACCAATGTGGGTTTAATGACAAGATTGTCATCTGTTGACATAGGCTGCAGCTCGCAGAAGTAGCTTCAGACATCATTGCCTGACTACTTCCTACGTCAGAACCGCCTGATAAATGACGACTGCTACTGGCTATCGCTTTTGTCTGTATGTCAGTACATACCGGAGGAGTTGTAGAAGGTTGAATTTTTGCATGAATGAAAGATAAGATGTCAGTCATTTGATCTATAAAAGAGGATTGTCAATATCAGTCAATACCTTTTAGATCGGTGACAGTAGCTTCCTCCGGTGCTACTTCATTAACAGCGTTCTTCTCTTGGGATGCATAGGCATCAGCATCCTCTTCCGATTCAGATTGTCATTAACATTCTCCGCTGATGTTTCTTCATCATCTGTACCCTCTTCTCGTGCTTCCTCATCATTACTTGCGTCGACTGGATCTATCATCATGGAAGCCAAAGTCACAGTCTTCCAGGGCCTCGATCATCAGTCGATCTTCTTCATCCCGATGCGATCTTGGTGTAGCTGGAAGACGAGTAGCTTCCATTGCAAGTGTGGGAGACGGCAATACCTCAAAAGGTGATTCCGACTCATTGATTTGGGTCGGGGTTACATTCGCTTCTGCTGCCTCATCTTTTGCCTCCGTAGTCTCTCTCTTATGTCTGCAACCTCGTCCCTTATTTCTGCATCTGTCACTGCCTAGGCTCAGGAGCAGGCGTAGGTGAAGGCATCATAACCCCGGCAGCACTTGTTAGAGAAGAAGTATGGATAGCTTTTGGAGGGGTGGCCACTTTTTTCTGAAAGCTATTTCTTTCTGCGTAGAGGTTCTTCCGGACTCTCTACATCTGCAGCATGTATTTGTTTTGAGTGGAAGTTGGGGTCGTCACCTCTTCTCGGTGAGCCGACTCAGCTTGTTGCCGAGACTGCGATCGAGTAGTGACTCTTTCGAAGAGTCTACAGCAGTCTTCTTTTTAGAGACATGAGAAGATGGTTCTTCTGCTTCCTCTTCTTCTTCTCCTTGATCGGAGATCTTACAACTTTCAGAGAAGCACGCAGCGGTTCGTAAACTTCTTCAGGGAAGTTGGCTTCCCTCGAAGCTTCTAGAGGTGCATCGCTGGCTCGTGCTCTTCATCATTACCAGGAGGCAACAAAATAGGTGCCCCTTTTCTAAATCGTGTCACCGTTGCAAAGCTGTCTATTAAATTAAAGTTCTCAGCAAAAGTGTTTGCTGACGTATAAAAGATCGAGTAAGTATACAGCATGCGGGGACCACGGTCATTCTTTGTCGGCATCGAGAACGTCGCCTTCGTGTTACGGGCATATAATAGGCCCAAGCCCGGGCTCCATCAATCAAATAACATTTCCTTGTAGGCATGTTATGGCATTACCTACGTGGAATTGGTCGTAGCCGAATTGGCGTACAAAACGGCTGGGAGATAAGGTTCAAGATAGCATTCATCTTCGAACCGATATACTAGATGTGAAGGACGAATCGTCCTCAACCATCAAAAGCTGTATGGCCCAAAGGCTGCATTCTCACTGAATCGACAAGGTTCACTGACATATATTCGTAACCGGTTGGAGGCAGAACACAGTAGAAGTTCCATCCTCTGCCCAGGTTCAAGATTCACCTGCTTTAAAGTGGTATAGACCCACTTACATCCAGAATATATTCTCAGAAAACTACCGCTTACTGCTCCCATAGCAGGGTTCATTAAGGAAGGATGGTGTAGATGCAGCCATTCGAACAGATATGTATACGGCAGTTCCAGTCGAGGGAAATGTTCCCTTTCAGCTTTTTCTCGAATCATCGAATCAACGAAGAAGAGGCGGAGGTCGGTGTTCATTCTGCATGTCATTGCTGACAACAAATCCATCCGGTAGCAAAGACTAGACGGACAGCAGCAAACAGTACGCCGCGATGGAAGCGGTCGACTGTACTGGCTCCAGGAACGACATATCGTCGAAGCCAGTAAGTAAGGAACCCTGCCAGTTGGGCTTCCTTCGACATGGGTCTGTAACCCATCCTCATAAAGCTCTCTATGATGTCTCCTTCTTTGAAATAAGGACACTGAAGATCATCCTCAATCTTGATATCCATCTCATTGTGCGTCTCCATCAACTCGATCACCTCGCTGTTGCTAAGCGGTTTGAATAAGTTGGGATTGCATTTTTCATGTTTTTTGTCTTCTTCTCGATAATATGGTTGAGGAAAAGATATGGCAACCATTTGGCGAATAGCACGTGCCGGCCGTGCCACTCTTATAGTAGAGAGAGCAAATTGTAGTGGCAGAGTAGCTCTTCAAAACTTCTACCATACGGGCATTCTCCTGGCGCAGTCTATCCAACTCATCATTTGTCGGGACAAACTTTTATAGGGGATATCCCCCATTGGCAGATTTGAGATGTACTTCATCTCATGCAAGGCTAATCCAATCTCCCCGCGTGGCGTCATGAAAGTCCCGGTCCTATAATTGTATCTCTCCGCCAACGCAAGGAATAGATATGGATTCGGGGGGAAGCCATAGACTGTGGCATATACTGCATGATACAGATTAATCTCTTTAAGCTGATCTTCATATTGGACTAATATCCAATTGGCTATACAGATCCATCTATTATTGTCCGGGTTCACAAGACCTGTCAACCGCAGGTCTTGGTCCGGATACGTCCCTTCCACCTTCGTAAACTCATTTACGAATATTGGAGTTCTTACTGGTAGCAACAAAGAAAAATCCTCCGGCGGGATGCAACCGGGTTTGAGTCCCCTGAGTAGAGAGCTATGTCGCTCAGAAGAACTGTAGAATATATCCTTGTGATCTGGCCCCTTCTTAACACAGATATTACCCACTCGGGCCTGTTGCAACGGAGTTATATCCTATTCCATTTTTCTGGGGTAGCTTACAAAA
Source organism: Iris pallida (assembly GCA_029216955.1). Classification (NCBI taxonomy): domain Eukaryota; kingdom Viridiplantae; phylum Streptophyta; class Magnoliopsida; order Asparagales; family Iridaceae; genus Iris; species Iris pallida. The sequence goes on along the minus strand of JANAVB010004586.1, from coordinate 35,188 downwards.
GCATATCTAGATAGAGGGAGACATCGGGAGATCTCTGGCAGATGTATCGTCTTCTCGCCCCTTTAGAAAATTCTTTGTTCCATGCGAGGCCTTGGTTGAGAATTCTTGTCAAAAGCTTCACCAAACAAGAACACTTATGGGTCACAGTGTCACCAGTTTGAAGAGGCTTTCCATTCATCAAACACAATAAGTATCATTATCCTGTGCAATCAGGACAGCCTGCCGAGAAGACAGTAAGGCATATTGAGGAAAGGACACATAAGAGAGATCTTCCTTGTAGTCTGATTCCGACAGAGATCCTACAAGAACCTCATAGTTGGGATCTTCCCTGAGGTTAACTGCATCAATAAAGAGACAAAGATCAGTATATGCAAAATCAAAAAAATTTCTTCAAAAGTTCATCAAAATTGTGCTGTACGAAACAAGCTATCAGATTGCGCCAGCACGGTCAACATGCGCAAGGTATCAGATTGCGCCAGCACAGCCAATGTGTGCAAGACGTCAGGTTGCGCTAACATACTTACGCAAAATATCAGTTTGTGCTGGCACAACCGACTTGCACAAATCGATGGATTGCGCCGAACATTTGTTAGCGCTTTCCAACCGATTGTGCAAGAATACAGTTTTCATAAAAATTGTTGTGCATACAGCCGAAACCCTAAACAGGGTGGCACAAATACCATCAATCTCTAAAAAGAGAGAGGTATAAAGGTCTAAAAACATCAAAAACCCTAAAAAGGGTTTTGATCATGGTTCGTTATTCAACTTGAAGCGCTGGATGACCCGTCTCATGACGAGAGATTTGTGGTGCAACACGAGTCGAAGGTTCGGCGGGGGCCTTTCCTTCTCGGTGGCCGATCGCTTGGGCGCCATTACTGTCATCGATGAGAAGAAGAAGAAGTCGGAGTAGGGGAGGAGCTTCTGTCTCTTGAGAAATCGAAAGCAAGTAAATGTTGAAAGAATGAGAAATAAAACTATTTATAGTTTTTCAGAAGTGTAACAGTCACCTCCGATTGTGCCACAAAAGACGGAACTAATTCCTCCAAACGCACAACCAAAGCGCAACTTGATTTTAAATTCGAAATTCAAAGTATTTCGAAACTTTGAATATTTTCAAGTTTCGAAAAATTTGAGTTTCTTGTATGTCCTAAAAATCAAGTTGCATCCATCAAATGGGCAGAGAAGTCTCAAATTGTGCACCCTTCAAATGAACTGCGCTGGAGATAGATTACACTGCAAATCAAACGCGCGAGCCGAACTACGCTACCATCCGAGCGCACTACGCTGACGTGGCAATGCCATCATTACCTGACAAAGATCAGATCTTCTGACAGCCTGACAGCCCGAAAAACGAGGAGTTCGTTCGTTTCTTGTGCAACACAGCGCTCGAGAACAGCTGTACAACCTCAACGCAGTTGTCAGTCCAACCTCAGCACAGTTTGACCAAGTCTGAATCCTAGCGCTATCTATTGACTAGAAGGAAGCGCAGTCTGAAGCTAGCGCTATTCGGTTAGCACGATTCATCAAATAACTGACATATATTACGTGGCTTACATGCCATCAATTGCTCGCCATGTGGCAACCGCCTGTACATGACCAAGCACATTTCAATCAAATAATGCCACGCGTCTGATAGCCCACGATCGAGCAACTGCCCAATAGGCCAGTGCAGTTTGTAGTCTGCGCAGTCTGTCCACAATACAGTTCATCATGCGCAATCCAGACTAACTACAAATAGTTATTTCTAGAACTCTATAAATAGAGTTTCAAGTCCTTTATTAAGGGGATCATATCATATTATCATCAGAGATCAGGAGTTCTTGTCGAAGTGCTGCTGCATTCTTCAGAGGCTATCGTCTTCAAAGTTCACATCGTAAAGGGATAAACGATCGTCTTCAGATCGAATTCCTATAGTTGTACTTTCTCAGAATTTATTGTACTATTCTTTAAAGTTTGTGAAATAAAAGACTTTTGTTTTTGCAAACACGCACCTAGCTAAGGGAATAATCCCATCTTGTATGCTTGTATAGAATATAGAAAAAACATGGAAAATGTGAGATCTCTCGCACCGCGCTCCACGCTCGTGCTAAGACACAAGCTTACGTTTATGTTCCTTATACGTTCAATAATACAGGGTTACAATAATGGAACGGGAAGACTATCAACATAGTCGTTCCGAGTAGAGCATAGCAACATTGAAAGACTATGGGACCGATGGGTCGCCAAGGCGACTCCCGCACAGAAAGTTGCATAATGAATGAATGAATCAACGAATGAATAAATGAATATGTGAATGAATCAATGAATGAACGAACAAGTGAAAGAAAGAAAAGAAGATTGAATAAAAGATAATAAGAAAAGGAATGGTTAGCGACAGGTATGACGGGAACGTGCATCGGGGCTCGCTACTTCGCGCTGCACGGATGCCGCTGCCAACCTAGTCGATAACGTATTAAGGTTAAGGGTTAGCCTACGGCTCAGAGACAGCCGTTGAGTTAAAATGACAAATAAAACGAAATGGTCGTGGTCACTTCCATCGTATACGGGAGAGAGGCGAAATAAGGGATTTCCAGCGACACGGTCAAAGGAAGGATGTGCCGGTCCGGACGGAAATCAAAATGGCTTATGTCTAGGGGTATGGGCTTGGCCACTCAGAGGACGTAAGGCCGGGTATTTCAAAAGACTATCAGGGTATACCAGCCGCACGCTATGATAGGTGAGAAATTACCAAAGGAGAAGAACATGTCCAAATTGGCTTGTGATGTCAGTGACCGATGCATATAGATTAAGTAGGCTTTGCTGGTGGCAATGCACGTGCAAGTCCTTGCATTGAAATCAAAGTAGTCTAAGTTAACTAAATGAAGTGCCTTCTGAACAGGCTTGAATATAACACACCAAATAATCGAGAGTACTTCGGTAAAGGAGTTAGAAGACACGCCTGTGATGCGCTAGGACCCGAGGCAGGGACTCGCCCTTGACATTGAAAGTTCACATGAATCACGTTAAGTTATTTCCTATGAATTGTTGACTAACTTGGTTTACTTTGGACAGGGAAGGCCGGACGGTAAGTATGGGTAAGTCATGCATGCATTTCCATACAACATATTGAATTTGGCAACACGAGATAGGTTATCATGAAACAGATCCTAAGGCAAGATTAGAAAGACAATGGATGATAGACGGTGCACGAAAGTAAATAGAACGTGTTTGGTAATGATAGTATTATGGACGAGCTAGCCTCCCCACCAGTGCATAATAATGTACTGATAACCCCACAGTCTGCTTGCAGGATACAGAAGACGTCGTCGGGTGCGGAGCTTTCTTCGAATGTGCTAAGGCACGGAGCTATCTCTGGAGCCTTAGAGCGTTGCAAGGAGCTGGAGCACCATATACAGGACATAATGTATCAGAATATCGTCATGAATCATTCCATCTTGTAAGCCATTTGGCACGCCTTTTATGTCTCAGAGAGGGGAGAGCTTGAGCGATTTGTAATCTCGGCCTAGCGCCGTTTGTAAAGTTCTTGAATGTCAATAAAGATTTGAATTTGCTTCAATTTGTGTTCATTTACTTTTCGCTGCAAATGGGAACACTGTGCGACTCTATGGCCTAGCTAAAATCGACCGTTTATGGTTGCACGGGCGCAACCTAGGCCCGTGCGGCATCACGCCTTAGCAAGGACGATCGCTCCTACGGGAGCGGGGCGTGACAATCAGTGTAGAGAGTGTCCCAAGAACCCGACACCATTGGCTCAGGTAGTAATAGAAGCTAGGGCTCCGGCAGGGCAGCAGAGGGGACCACCATTGCAGACTCAGCAGCAGAGGTTCGTACAGCATCAGCAGTAGGCCAGGGGAGGCCAGCCAGGGCGAGCTTTTGCCATGACAGTCGAGGATGCTCAGGCAGTGGGAGAGGTGCTTGCAGGTTCTGATCTTCTCGAATCCATTTCTACCTTGTCTCATTATACCTATCTTGAAATTCAATTCCATCTATTCTTATCTGTTTCCCCATTGTTGATAAGTTTTTATCTGGTGTTTCATTATGATTTAATTTTCTTCTGAGATAAGTCGTATGGGCTGGGTCGCCTAAGTTATGGGATCTAGTATCTTCTGAGTCATGTTAGCTGGCATAGTGAGGACATGTAGTCAGATTTTGGACGTATTTCTCGGGTATGGGAATTTAAGATTTTTGCGGCCAAGCATGCGACAATGTAAAAATTTTTAATACCATGATTCTAGAGGTATGTGCCTTAGCCAAGGACTCTGTGATTATCGTAGCCTTGCTCACTAGCATGACGAAGATTCTGAGTATCATGAATTTGGACAGACGCATATGATTTTCTGACGGTATGTTTGAGACTTTGATTATGGGGTGTTTGACCTAGAAGGACTACTACCATTTTAATTTCGAGAACAAAATTTTTCTAAAAAGGGTAGACTTGTAACACCCAGTTTTCTAAAATGAGGATAATTTTGAACTTTTGTATTTATTAGTTATTTATTAGAGATATTAAGCCTTATGGTGATTTCTTGGTAATTTTTTATCAATTTAAATTATTTTTGTCATTGTGTGATTAGCCCTAACCTAGATTAGTCCTAGTTAGTCATGGTTAGACTAAGTTAGATTTGGGATTGGTCATGGTTAGTCATGGCTAGTCATGATTTGTGATTTTGGCTAGTCATTAGTCATATTGATTTAGTTAAGACTAGTGATAGGCTACCTAGGTTTCATCTAGCCATTGATTTATCTGGATTGATGGAGAACCCTTGGATCAACCCTAGCCCTAGATTTTAGGGCAGCTATCTTTGGGATTCCCCCTATTTAATCCCTCCCAAAAACCCTTGTCTCCTTTATTCATTTTCTCATTTCTCAAGAACAAGGTGAGATCCAACTTCATTCATTCTTAACTTCTCCATTTCTCATCATTTTTCAACCAAACTTCTTGTATTGTAATATAACCATTACCCTCTTGCTGTCCATGGAGGTAGAGGACTGTTTTGGGGATCTATTTGTGCTCGGGCTACAGTAGAAGAGGACTGTTCAGTGAGTTTTTGAGCTAGAGGAGAAACCTATTGGTAATCTCTCAAACCCTATCTAAACTATTGATTTATCATCATAGATGCATAGACCTAGGTCCCCTCTAACTTTGGGTAGGATCTGAACCCAACCTATGTCGGATACGTGTCCCTATCGGACACGTATCAGTAGGCTAATAAGGTGTTCGACCTAATGTCTCAATGGGTTGATTCTTACTGTTTTCAAAATATTTTTGAATGGAAATTATGATTTTTATGTGGCTTATTGATTTATTATTGACTGAGATTGTTTTTTTGTCTTGTTGTGACGTGATGGCATGTTGGACACGCTATGCACACACTGCACTGGCAGCCCATATTTTTGCCCTACTACTCGAGTGTCCAACAGGACACGACACGAAGTCTTTGGACTTGAGATTTGGCTCGAACCTAGGGGATAGGACTGACCTAGGGTTCCCCAAGTTTCGTTGGGTTTTTTTTAGATTCGAGGAAGATACTCGAGGTTCCATGGCTCGACTGAACTGACTGTTTAGCCCAGTTTGGTTTTGTTTGGGGTTCCTTGGGTTTTGGACACTGCTGTGTCCAATTTATGGAACGATTATCATCCAGGGACACGAGCACACACTGAGCATTGATTACTAACCAATAGTTTGGTTTACCTAGGAGTTTTCGAGTTGGATTTTGGTTTCATTTTTGGGGTTCGGCTGAATGAATTTTTTTTGTATTAGTTATTTGAGAAGTTTTTCTCAGTTTTTTGAATAAGTTTAGTGATTTTTAATCATGTTAACTGTAGTATTCATGCCTACATTATGTTTTTTCAAATCTTTTATATATGTGTGTTGATGTGGGGGAGGCTTTTAGATAGGACTGACCTAGGGTTCCCCAAGTTTCGTTGGGTTTTTTCTAGATTCGAGGAAGATACTCGAGGTTCCATGGCCCGACTGAACTGACTGTTTAGTCCAGTTTGGTTTTGTTTGGGGTTCCTTGGGTTTTGGACACTGCTGTGTCCAATTTATGGAACGATTATCATCCAGGGACACGAGCACACACTGAGCATTGATTACTAACTAATAGTTTGGTTTACCTAGGAGTTTTCGAGTTGGATTTTGGTTTCATTTTTGGGGTTCGACTGAATGAATTTTTTTTGTATCAGTTATTTGAGAAGTTTTTCTCAGTTTTTTGAATAAGTTTAGTGATTTTTAATCATGTTAACTGTAGTATTCATGCCTACATTATGTTTTTTCAAATCTTTTATATATGTGTGTTGATGTGGGGGAGGCTTTGATCGAGCTTTGACAAGGTTTTGAGTTCTATTCGACTGGGAAGTGTTATGGTATCAGCCCACTATTTCTTTCCCTTTTTAATTTCAGTTTTGTGTTAGTTAGATGAATGTTAAGACTGAATCAGTCTTCCTTTCCAGTTTTAGTTGATATTGATGTTGATGCATATATAACTGAATGAAACCTGAACCTGTTTGAGCTGAAATGACTTCCTTTCCCAGTTTTGATTGTTGATGTATATATATACTTGGAGATTTATTGAATGAACTAGTTTGTGGTTAATATGAGTTGATATAGGTAGATAACTGAGAATCAGTCACAAAACCTGAGCTGTTCTTTCTAAAAAACCTGAGATGGCTTTCCTTAACTGAACTTAACTGTGTTAACTGAAAACTGTATGGATTATTGGACTAAAAACTGAACCGAGCCCTTTTCCTTTCACTAAGACTTAACTGAGTTTTGAATTCTTTTTTCCTTCATGTATATAGCTATTCCTTTTCCTGTAAACTGAATGTTGAACTTTTGAACTAGCTTACTTCCTATAAATATCTGAGAACATGGGAGTTTCCCATGTTCTTAACTAATGAGGCAAACTAAGATAGAATGACAATTGTTAGACTGAATTGAAGGCAATTACCTGAGTTGGTTTTATATATTAGACTGAGATTGATTTTCCTTTCATGATTAGGACTGAATGTCTTACACATGAGCTAAACTGAAACCCAAATTGACACACACTACTATACACTTTCACACTCACTAATCCCCTGTTCACTGTCCAGTTTTACTTACACATACTCATAGCAATGCCATATAATGTATGAACCCATGCCATGTGTGATATGCCTAGTGATCTAAACTAATATGGGCATGTGTAGATATGAGTAGACATGTACACTCTATGTGAATATTGCCTAATGTATATCCTATGATACTAATGTATGCATGCTACATAGATTGGGTGTTTGTTGGCTTATATAGCCTTGGAATGGAGTGTGCTTGCTAGGATAGTCTTGGCTAGACCTAGAATGACTTGTTAGTCTAGGTTTAGACTTGGAATGGTTTAGTTGACCTAGTTTGACTAGTTGACCATGGTTGACCAAGAGTTGACTTTGGCCTAGTGTGACCTAGATTCATGTAGAATGCATCATAGAGCTTTATATTGCCATTCTGGACATGTTGTGACTTGTACTGTTCTATAGGAGCCAGACACCATTACTCGGACAGTATTTTCTCTTCAGATACTTAGGATATCAGACGAGTACATTCTCTGACCGTTTCATACTTGTTTGAATTTACATTCTTGCTCTAGATTACTGTACTTGATGCTGACACGATTGTTATCACGGATTGGTACTATATGGATCTTCTTTTGAGATGTTATCCCCTTGTATTCTCTAAATACATATTGTGATGTGCGCTTTACTTACATATTGTATTTATTGAATACCCTTATCGTTGTATACTCATTGTGCATATTGTACTCTCATTATCACTTGAGTCCCATGGATAGACCATTGTACAACTATTGTATAACATTGTACATCTATTGTATAATATTGTACACTATTGTATAAGATAACGTAACTGGAGTGGAACCTTGTGTATTGATTGGGGAGGGAGAGTAGAATTGGTTATGTAATCAAATCCTATTGTACAATATTATATAACTATTGTATATGTCCATTGTGCACTCACGTACAATGGAGTTACCATTGCATTGTCCTAAACCGTTTACATAACCATATTGTACTCTAAATCACATATTGCTTACAGTTCTTACTTATCATATATAGATATTTCCTATTATCAAATCTCTGCTGTTTTTTATATACATTCTTCTTTCAGCGTTTTCTGTATCTTACTCTATTGCATGCTTTATATTTCCTAACTTGATATGAACTGCGTGAGATGTTTTGTGCTTGCTCCTGTCCTGACTGGACCCGTTGAAAACATTACAGAGGATGAGGATGAGGCCTGCATAGACACCTACTATGGGACAGCTATAGATGACTCTTGTGACCCGAACTTCCAATCGGATCCACTACCTGTAGAGGCTGATGTTCCTTAGTTTAGGTTTCTCTTATTTCATGTTATTGGAGATTTGAGTTGTATATTGGGATCTTGTATATTCTTGATGTTGTTGAGTTTTATCTTAGACACTTAGTTTTATCTCTCTCTGTTGTACTTCTTGCGTGGATTTCTGGTTTGCATATCCATCTATCTTATCGTATTCTACCTTAGTTGTGATTGAGATATATTCTGTTATGTCACCTCCATTCGGAGAGTATAACTGTATATTACCTTACTGTTAGATGTATGTGAACTAGGACAGCGTTCTACCGTCGACACTGCGGCGTAGGCTGGGCGTATTCACCTCTCGACCACATCCAACTCATGAAGAAGAACAACCAGTAGATCTACCTAGTAATGATGATTTTAATGATTTTCAAACTATTAAAAATATAGATGATGATTTTGATGATACTTTTAGTAGTAGTACCACTCATGAATTATTTGTCGGACAACAATTTGCTACACGGCTTGAGTTTAGAAATTTTATAAGTAATGTAGTAATTGAACATAACTTTACATGTTCAACCGGTAGTATGAACAATTCTAGGAAAATTATTTATACTTGTGATCAACCAGCTTATAATTGGAGAGTATATGCTAGACCCCTTGGCACAGAAGAAATATTTTTTATTAGTACATTAGAAAGTCGACATTCTTGTTTAAGTGGACTAACAAGAGGATGTCATCCATTAGCTACTGCTAAGTGGATTAAAAATAAGATTATTGACATAATTAGGGATAATCAGTCTTATAGTCCATCGCAAGTAGTAAAGGATATCCGTAGAGAACATCGGATACAAATTTCTTATGCCAAAGCTTGGAGAGCTCGAGAGATGGCATTAGCTGAAATAAACGGTAGTTATGGTGATGCATATGCTAGTCTTGAAGAGTATGGTTTAAGAATTTTGGAGACAAATCCAAGCAGTAGAGTCTGTATAAAAACCACCGAAGACAATAGCTTTGAAAGAATTTTTATTTGTTTCAAAGCATATATTGATGGTTTTTTAGCAGGTTGTTTACCAGTTATTAGTATTGATGGTACATTTCTTTCATCTAGATACCAAGGTACATTATTATTGCTTGTGCTCATGATCCTAATTATCAGTTATATCCAATTGCTTATGCTGTTGTTGAAGGTGAGAATACTGATTCATGGACATGGTTTCTAAACTGTTTAAGAAATACTTTTGAAAGATATTTAGATCTCTGGAGTAGATTTTCATTTATATCTGATTAATACTATGTGTGCTATTTTTCCAGAATCACCACACATCTTTTGTATTCAACATTTTAAACAGAATTTAAAATCTGTCACCCGGATTACAAAATTTTATCGAATGTTAGACTTCCTTGCTAGATCGTATAATAAAACGGATGCTGACTATAGATTTGAAATAATCAAAGCCGAAAACATTGACATGTTTAACTGGCTTATTGGGGTAAATGATGAAAATCGTAGTTTTGAACACTGGATAGCTGCTTATTCTTCTCATCCTAGATTAGATATTTACACTTCTAATCTTGCAGAATGTTTCAATAGCTGGGTTAAGAATCTACGTGACAAACCGATAACAATGCTACTTGATGGAATTAGAGCAAATATTATAACGCTTCAGTAGAAGAATAGACTCCATGCTGAAAACCTAGAAACATGATATTGTCCAAGAATCATGAAATCAATGGCAAGTATAAATAGACAAAAATATTACTTGTAAATGTTACGCGTTGATAGTTGCTTATTTGAAATGTTAGATTGTAAAACCAGTCGAACCTATGTAGTACGCTTGAACGAGAGCTATTGTTCTTGTTTAAGTTGGTTTTATACACTTATGCCATGTATACGTGCATGTTATGCTTGTAAGTCTTCCAACTACAATATTGAAATATTTTATTCTTCAATATTTTCTACTGACAAGTTGAAAAGTGTGTATATGTCGCATATAGAACCAATTCCAGTACCGTATGAGCTTGAAGCTACTCTGACGCGAGGACCAATTGGAGTACCAGATGTTAGACGCAAAGCTGGAAGACCGAAAAAGAAGCACATCCCTTCAAGCAATGAATCTACAAGAGATTTGCGTTGTAGTAACTGTCACGGAGTTGGACACAACAGAAGAAAATGTACTAGTCAACCTATGTTGTAACTGATGCATTCAAGTTGATAAATAAAGATGTAATCAAATGACAAAAAGAAATACCCTTTACATTCTACATATTGAAAACGAAAATAAATTTCACTATTTTCTAGCCAAATGTTTCCAAAGTGTTTTGCGAATACTGGTTCTACGCCTTGGACGCTCCGGTTCTGGGGCAACCACCGGTTCAGGGGAATCCTCCCGAGCTGGCCTTGGAGTCATAATCGCCTGGGATATCTGACTTGGCCTTGGAGTCACAATCCGCTGGGTCTCTCGAGTTGGCCTAGGAGCGCTTGGAGTCGACAGCAACTGTGTATATTGTTCCATCTTCGCAAACTGATTGGTAAAAGTAGGTTCGGAGCTGCTCTCGCCGGCATAACCAGATGTTCCCTCGCCGACATAACCAGATGTTCCCTCGCCAGTAGGTTGGTAAGATGCTCCCTCTCCATAAGGCACCACATTTGTAGAATGATAAAATGTCTCCTCCGGAGGATGATAGGGTGCCTCCTCGTCAGGATGATAAGACGACTTACGGCTCTGTCTTTGACTAACATTGCCAGTTGGATAATCTTGAGGAATATATACAGGAGGCATATGGGGCGCAGGACCATACTTAAGATCTCGTTCTATACCCTCCAAAATACGTTGTACTAGATTGAAAGTGCTAGCATAATCTCTATCGATAATCGCTTGAACCATTTCTGGACGCTAAATTTGAAAATATGTCAATTAATAAATGATAACTAACACAACGTTGTTCAAATAAATAATACTTACCAATTTACTTATGTTATCTATAAAACGTCGCATACTGCAGTCATCTACGGCTCTATTAGTGAACCTTATCTCTTTAAATTTGTATGCTCTGTTAGCTATACGTGGTGCTCCATACCAACTTCTGTATGTAATATCACCTAACCCTGAATCGTTTAAACCTGACATATAAGTCGACAATTACAAACTTGAAATTAAATAAGATATTAAATTTGAACTTACAATCTTCAGGGGATTGAATAGGTCATGACATGTTCAATATATTATATCGATCGGATCTCGTGTTCCATTCATGGTGTAAGCCCCTAAATTTTAAAGTATTATTTTTATAATTTTAAATAGCATTTATATCTTTAAAATGAATTATTATAATTATTAGAAATTTTTCTAGAATTTTTAAATAATTTTTAAAACAAAAAATATCATTTTATAATTATTTAAATTATTTTAATATCAATTTGTAATTGATTTAATTGTTTTAAGTAGTGTTTGCAATATTCGATTTGTCTGTGCAAATTAAATTTGCACAGAGCAACAGCGGGGGCCTATTTGCAATTTAGAAATTTATATTTCCTAAGGCGGTGGGTGTTTTTGCAATACCAATTATTGGGGGGGTTGTTTCTGCTAACCGGCCACCCGACCACCGCCTTTCCCTGTCGCCATCTCCGGCTAACCCCGATCAAAACCCTAACCCTAAACCTTAATTTCTCGTAACCCTAGCCCTAATTCGACCGACTTCCTATCCTATAAAACCACCCCGACCGAAACCCTAGCCTAGAACACCACCCCGACCACCCCAGCTCCTGCCCTGACCCCCTTCTTCTCTGACGAGCTCGTCGGAGTTAGCTTGGAGCTAGCGCCACCCCTACAGCCAACGCCACCACCTACAACCACCGCCATTTTGTTCGTCTCAACGAGCAGAAGCCAGCGCCACCCTTCGCCACCGACCCCGACGCCTACGGTCGCCGCTAGCACCCCCGACAGCCTCCTCGCACCGGACACGTATGTGTCCTTTCGTTTTTACTTCGCCACTGTGTGTCATTTTCACGTAGGAGGGTCGACCCGTGTCGGTGAGTTTGATGGTGGACTCGGACACGAAAAACTCGTATCGTGTGAGTCGTGCAAAGCGTAGCACACTGGACTCGTGTGTCTTTCGTGTCCCAAACTGTCAGGACACGAAGACACAGGACTATGGGTTAACGGGTTTGCTAGACTGCTATTGGGTTTCAGACTTATCATCTTAAAACCATAATAAAACTAACTAAACCCTATCCCTATCAAGCTAACCTAAGCTGACCCCCTGGCCAGCCCGAGCCATGTTAAACCCCCCCGTTCTGTGACCCGAGTTTGAGCCCCCCTTTCGTTTTTTGTTTATTTTGTTTTTATTTTATTTGTTTTATTATATATATATATATATATATATATATATATTTTATATATATATTTATTTTATTTGTTTTATTATATATATTGTTTTATTATATATATGTATATATGTATATGTATTTATATATATTATTATATATACTATTATATATATATATATATATATATATATATATATATATATATATACATATAAATATATATATATATATATATATATATATATATATATATATATATATATACTGTATTTGTATATATATATATATTTTTTATATTTAGTATTTTTATATATATGTATATTTATTATATATATATATTCATTATATATATATATATATATATATATATATATATATATATATATATATATATATATATATATATATATTTATGTATATATATAAATATATTTGTTGTATATGTATATATATATATTTCAAATTCAATTTTGTGCAAAATATTATTATGTATAAATTCACAAGTTAGTTTATTATGTAATTTTATGACTTGTATATTTTACCACTTTAAAAATATATTATTAAAATACTTTAATATTTATATTTGAATTACAGTATTTTATTAATCATGGCCATTTGATGTCCAAATCTAGCATGGGTTTTTGGGCCCAAATGTGTCTAATACATTCAAAGTATGTACAAGTCACATTGGACTTGATTCATGACTTTGGGTCCCGTATCTGGACTTCGGTTCAATTTCGAATACGTGGACAAAATATTAAATAATTAAATAATTATTTTTAGAAATTGTTACTTGCTGTTTTTGAATTTTTATATATATTTTAATTGCTGTAAATATCTGGGAAAATTTGTATTTAAATACTATGTTAATTTAGCTAATTTAATATAATTTTTTCAGTATTTAAAAAGTAGTTTTGGTATTTTATAAAAATAGAAAAACCGAACTCATTTTCATGATGCATATGTTTGCTGATTTTTAATAAATATCTATGAGGGTTTATAAATTCCAAAAAAATTAGTATAAATTTTTATAATTAACCAGGATCATTGTGGTACATTTATGTAAAATTGAGCATTTTGTCTATCTCAAGAATTATTGGAACACAGTGTACAGTCTGATTTATTTATTGAGTAGTTACGACTTACAAAGTTTTGTGTTGATTTGAGTTATAGTCATTTTGGACCTCACCCTACACTAGTATAAAGATCCTAGAAAGTTAGTTTAGGTTTTGTGTCACCCCACATGGGTCTCCTATGCTAAAGTCATCATTTGGCTAGGTGTCTAGTCAGAAAGTCGTGTCACACAACTAGTGTCTTAATGTTTAACTTAGTATAAAACTAAGTTTATGTATTATTTCTACAGTGACGAGTCACCAGGCATCTATAGCATTTTTATCACTACCTTGCTTTGCTAAAGGCAATTACCTCTACAAACTTTATATACTGCTTTAACAATAAACTGTGATCCAACCATGTTAAATGCTGATCCCTAGGGTAGCAAGTTAAATCATCACATGTTACATTATTTCCCTACCATGCTTAGGACAGTTCTTATATCTCTCATATGTTTAAACAACGAGATTATGGGAAAACTGTTAGTAGAGTACGTGATCATGCCCCCCTTCTCCGTATGTATTTATCGCGCACGGTAACATTCTATATGTAACTTTGCCGTATGTTCTGATCCCGCATTTGTGTATGGATATACACCGATGTCGTTAGTGCACGAATGTGTATTCTAAAAAAATTGATATGTACCGTTGTACATCCTATTTACCTATTGACCGATCACGTACATGCTACGGTTTTAAACTTTTAAACAAACATATGTTGCCATTTCTAAAGAACCAATTAAACCATGATATGCCATGATTCCAGTTTATTACACTTCTGTACATTTCATGTTTCGTATATTTAGTTTGTTAGAATCAGTACTTGCTCCCGTCCTGACAGGATAACGTTGTAGGTATACTTTCTGAGGAGAAGTTGCTTTGTGATTCCTATTATGGAGTTGCTGTCGAGGACCAGGCTATACTTTACGAGGATGTACCTGCGGGAAAACTCGTCTAGTTGTTTATTTACTTGGGACTTTTGAGAGTAGTCATGTATTAGACTATGTAATTTGTAACTGGACCTGTATCCAGTTTTACATTTTAGCCATGTACTCGGAACATACTTTTATACGAGTTGATTTTGTGTTTGGATATATTCTGACTCATTATTACATATAGAACTGTTAGCATACTTTGGTCTTATCTTATTTGTCTTTAGAACAGCTTACTATATTTTATCTCAAGCGTAGGCTGGACATGATTCGGCCCGGCCCAACAATTTGGATAGCGGATCGTGACACATGGAGATAACGTTAAATTCTAGAAAGCTGTCCACTTTTGCTGTGGCTTATATTGGCGGACGTATTAGAAATAGTTTGTACGAGACTGAACTGGCGAAGAACACGATCAGCAGGGTGGTACATGGTCCGATAATCATATAAGATAACCACGTTATAATGACTATTGGAATATGACATCCTTTGGATGTCGGGAGCATCGGCACGTATAATATACGGCATCCACGTAACCTATATGAGATTTTGTCAAGTCAATACATAAGCAGAATTAAACACAAATGTAATATTAATTTTTACCTCGTCATGTGTTAGAGAGTCAAATTTGGTACGATAGATCGAGACAACCGGATGTCCACAATGTGCTTGGTCCACCACATCAGTAGTCCAACGTCTACCTACTGGAAAGACACCTAATTCGTGGCTAATGCTAGACACCGGTCTACCGATCGCAAAATGCTCATATGCCCAGATCGAAGTACAAACAATAATACAAAATTAGATTATGTTAAGTAACGTTAATACTCTCTAGAATGATAAAATACCTGTAGGAGTGACATACATCCAGTTAAAGTTTTGTTCATATCTTGTAAAGAGCTCGCAGTTACAAACTCTGTCAGAGAAGCATACAAGTAAGCCAAGACTGCGGCTCCCCATGCATAGCATGTTGGGTGAACCAAATTTTCTAGAAAAGAAAGAAGTCGAACAGTAATCCGACATCCAGTTGCGTTCGAAAAGAGAACTGAACCACATAGAGCGAGTAGATACGCCCTTGTGCAACAAATAATCTGTAAACGTACGGTACTATGAGTTCCATATTCTCAATATAAATACATTAATAAACAAGTGAAGTTAAATACCCGCTCTTCGTCAACGTTAACTGGACCGTCAATTGTACGGTCCAGATCCATGAAGTTTCCGCGCAACCAGTTTATAGTGACGTCGGATCTTGTGTTTGTATCTTTGGACGGATCAATACCGAGATACCGTCTAATTGTAGTAGCAGCGCTTGGTTGATTATCAAAAAATATAGGCTCATCTGTAATTTTAAATTAGATTTCTATATAAAATTTCGTCCCAAATTAATATTTAACAATTATTTTACCTGCAATAGGTAGCCCTAAAATATTGTCTACATCCAGTAAAGTTACGGTCATCTCTCCTACCGGCAATTAGAAAGTGTTGCGTTGGGGCCACCAATGTTACACTAGAGAAAATATTAAATCTCTGTCATGCAACAAGAATCGAAGCTCATCTACATATCCAAAACCAAATATGTTAACTAAGCCCTTTTGATATGTATTTATCTCCCATGTGGCGTAGTTTGTAGCGCTACGCCATTGACCACATTCATGCAACCGTACGTTCGGCTTATAATCAAATAACTACAAATGAAACGAATGACAAAAATTAACTCTAATTCAATATATAAGAAAATAACGAATAAATATGAACTTTTGAAATATTACCTCTCCGGTAAACACCAATCGCGATATGTCATTTTTTCGTTCTTGTTTCTCTCTTTCAGTCGTCGGCCCGCCGGGAATACGATCATCGTTTCCAGCATTCATCTTCTCCAACTCTTAGCTCTTCAATTCTTCTTCCTCTATGTGAATGTATATGTTCTCCTACTCTTACCCTCTTATATACATCTACTTGCACCCCAACCACCCGTGAGGAATCTAAGAAAGCAAATAAAATCATAATTACATGGGAGAAAACTATATAGGGGGGAGAGAAAGTTAGCATTGGGGGAAGAGAAAGAGGATATGGACAAATGAAACGGGGGGGGGGGGGAATAATAAAGATTTGAAAGAGGGAAGGGAGAGAATAATGTGCATGTAAAAGAGGAAGAAAAGGGGGGATTGTACTCTGGGAGGGGGGCCCTCTGGCGCCAACGGAGATGTCACCAGGGGGAGGGGAGGCCCTCTGGCGCCATCTCCAATGTCGTATCATCCCCTTTCATGTAATTTTGTTAAAACTATCATCTTTCTTATAATTACATTAAATTTTACCCCCCCCAATGAAATTACCTCCTAATTAATTGTTAAATGTTTGTAGATATACTTGTTTTTAATATACATGTAGTTTGACGGGAGGAGGACCAGTACCCATTATAGCTATCTATAGATGCTCTATTACTATAGCTGGGAGAGAATTTAGGGGACGATTCTTTGTGATGCCACTCCCCGGGTATGATATCATATTGGGGATAGACTGGCTTAGCTATGCTCACGCAGCTATAGACTGTCATGAGGGTAGTATTCTGTTCAGTCCCCCAGGCACGGCACCATTCAGTGTCAGGAGGACTGGGCCGGAGATCAGCCTAGAGCCGAACTATTGTGCGACAGTTGGGGAGATAGCACCGCCACACCCTATCATTATGGAGTTTATGGATGTATTCCCAAAGGATCTTCCAGGACTTTCTTCTGACTGAGATGTGGAGTTCACTATGATTTAGTACCGTATTCATCACCAGTATCCCGGGCTTGCTATAGAGTAAACCCCAAGGAGGCCGTTGAGTTGAAGGAGCAGATTGATGACCTGTTAAAAAAGGGTTTCATTCGATCTAGTGCTTCTCCATGGGGAGCGCCAGTGCTCTTTGTGCCTAAGAAGGATGGTACAGTTCGGTTGTGCATTGACTACCGGGCGTTAAATACCATCACCATTAAGAACAAATATCCTCTGTCCAGGATAGATGATTTGTTCGACCAGTTGAGTGGGGCAAAGGTATTTTCTAGGATAGATTTGAGATCCGGTTACCACCAGATGAAAGTCAGGGATGCAGACATCCAGAAGACGGCATTCAACACGAAGTACGAGCAGTACGAGTTTTTGGTGATGTCATTTGGTCTCACAAATGCGCCAGCTGTCTTTATGAACTTGATGAATAAGATATTTCACCAGTATCTGGATAAGTTCGTCATGGTGTTTATCGACGACATCATGATATACTCGAAGACGCCAGAGGAGCACGCAGAGCACTTGCGGACAGTTTTAGGGATTCTGAGGCAGGGAAGGTTGTTTGCCAAATTGTCGAAGTGCGAGTTCTTTTTGGACCGAGTGGAGTTTCTCGGTCATATAGTCACTGGAGAGGGGATCTCGGTGGATCTCAGAAAGATTGCTGCCGTTGAGACATGGAAGGCTCCGACGTCAGTTTCAGAGATCAAGAGCTTTCTGGGTTTGGCCGGCTATTATAGGAAGTTCGTCCAGGACTTTGCTAGGATAGTTGAACCCATGACAAAACTGACGCGGAAGGACGCAGAGTATATCTGGTCAGAGGAATACCATGCAGCATTTGAGGAGCTATAGAGGAGGCTGACGATCGCTCCAGTTCTGGCATTACCTTCAGGGTCTGGAGGTTTCACCATATACAGCGATGCTTCGAAAAAGGGGCTAGGATGTGTCCTACAGCAGCATGGAAAAGTGATTGCTTATGCATCTAGGTAATTACGGACTCATGAGCGAAACTATCATACCCATGACCTAGAGTTAGCTGCGGTGATCTTTGCACTCAAGTTATGGAAACATTACTTATACGGAGAGCGTGTGGAAATCTTTACTGACCACAAGAGCTTGAAGTATGTGTTCACGCAGAAAGAGCTGAACATGAGGCATAGATGATGGTTGGAGTTGATAAAGGACTTCGACATCGATTTACAGTATCACCCCGGAAAGACAAATATGGTGGCGGATGCGCTGAGCAGGCATCCGATGGCATAGTATCTGATGATAGATCGGCATTTGCGGGAAGATCTGGAGAAGCTCTGTCACGCTCCGAGTCGACAAACTGTTCGTCCCCGGTGTTACTTTGCCGACTCGATCGTCCTCGCTAAGGCGTGATGCCGTACGAGTCTGGAATTGCACTCGTACAAGGCAAGAACGTTACGTTGCTTTACATATTAATACGCCAAGTTGAAACTTCACAAATTACATCAGAATTTAAGACGCAGTATAGGAAGATAGAAATGCATTTCATTCATAGCTTGCAACGAAGTGCAAGTCGTAATTACATTGGATGCCGTCGCGGCTATATTGATTGAAAAACAGAAAGAAAATACATTCGACAAGTTGCCTGAACTACGCTTGTCGTCCCATACATTCGTCCCTTTATACAAAGTCGTCGACTAAAATTAGCTTCAAAATACTTCTGCATAGGAAGAGCTTCAAAACGCCTCTCCGTACTCCAGCTGCAGTTTAGTTGGGAACGCCGTCGCACCTGGGGAAATTGGGGGAATGGGATTAGCACACTTGCTAAGTGGACGAGACGAACCCACTCGTCTAAACCGACTCTAATTGTTAGGGTAGGCATGCTTTAGAGTTGTCTTTCTATTAGAACTAAATAAATTCAGTTCATATTCGATAGCCATTTGAGAAATGAAGCATACAACGAAACATAGCAGTTTATCATATTTCTTACCACGGTCGTGCTCGTCCCTGCATGAAAACAGAGAAAATATTTACACCTGCATAAGACAATAGGTGAGCATGCTACTATCTTATATACGGTCATTGATGTTACACATCACGTGGGACTATCTCAATAGCATTTCGGCCCGCTCAGTCTAGGTTGCAAGCCTGACTGACGGTCCCGAAATGCATCAGTGCCGAAGCACGATTAATCATTCCCCCTAGGTCGAGTCGATTCCGATGTCCCGGATATCGATTCGAGGAAAATATTAACTTGTGCACAAGCTGTCCATGACCATGCCAATGCGTGAACAGTTTATATATGCACCCAGTTTTGTATTGCGCGGACAGTATTGAACGACATTATCATTTCCCCCAACTCATGCAACGTTTTATTTTTCCCAAGCCGTACTCCGATTTAGCGTCCGTAGGCACCAAATTGTCCGAGACATCATAACCCATAATCGACGTTTCGTATTATTTTGTAGCACGTGAAATAGTCTATCTTTTTACGAGAACCTTAAACTTTTTCGACTATGTGAGAAACTTGTATTTTTCAGAGTAAATCGATACATTTTCTCGAGTTCTTGACTTAGTGGATTGGCATGCAATTAACTTGGCATCGTTCGATTTGAATGAATTCGATACAAGGAATTAGTTTGCGGGACAGAGTAGAAAAGAAGGGGCCGAATCACCCACCAGTTACTTTGCTTTGTGCCGGTCGTCGAAGCGCTACGCAACGTCAATCCTTAGTTACGCGAGCTCCTGTAATGGCACCAACGCTTTGTTAGAATTCCTTCTTTTCCACTTGCATCGAAATTTGTAATTGCATCCATGAAAACGACGCGAAAGCACTTCATCAAAACCCAGCGGCAAAAGCTCCAAGAAAACCATACAGCGGTCCGGCCCTGTCGAAGGGACTCTTATATAGAGCTCACTCGTCGAGACGCAGCCCGCTGCATCTAGGACTTATTCCAACAGAAGTCGTTCCATTAGTTGGATCGATTCTCGTGTCGTCCGTCCAAATCGATTTAATCGATGCCGCAAGGTATTATCGTTTAACAAGCTTAGCGATCGAGTCGGATGGCCAACTAGGTTCCCGGCCGATCCGACTCGGCGTAAGCATATTATGAAGTCCGTTGCCTATCGAAAGCGGGGCGCTACATAATATACCACTAAGAAAAAGTTTCGTCCCGAAACTTAAGAACAAGGGTCTGACCTTAATTTATACAAACAACGCAGGGTACTTCTCTTTCATCTCCGTCTCCATCTCCCACGTCGACTCTTCCCCTGAATGGTTCCGCCAAAGCACTCGGACCAAAAACATCGACCAATTTTGTAGCACCTTCTCCTTGCGGTCTAAAATTTGAATAGGCTCCTCCGAGTAGGACAAGTCAGTACGTAGCTCTAACTGATCGAAGCAAACCACATGACTTAGATCGTACACGTATTTTCGAAGTTGTGAAACGTGGAAAACATCGTGCACGTCGGCCAAGGTAGGAGGGAGTACGATCCGATAAGCAACCATTGCAACTCGCTCGATGATCTCGAAGGGGCCTACAAATCTCGGGCTCAACTTGCCTTTAACGCCGAACCGTATAACACCGCGCATGGGCGTTACTTTTACAAACACATGGTCCCCGACCAAAAACTCTAGCGGTCGTCGACGAAGATCTGCGTAACTCTTTTGCCGACTTTGTGCGATGCGGAGTCTATCTAGAATCAAGCGGACCTTTTCAACGGCCTGCTCCACCAGTTCCGGTCCCAGCACTTGTCGCTCTCCGACTTCGTCCCAGCATATTGGCGAACGGCACTTCCTCCCGTAGAGCGCTTCGTATGGAGCCATCTGAATGCTCGACTGATAACTGTTGTTATACGCAAACTCCGTAAGTGGCAAATGCGTATCCCAACTAGTCTTTAGGTCGATCGCACACAGATACATCATATCTTCTAGGATTTGATTTATCCTCTCCGTCTGACCGTCTGTTTGGGGATGGTATGCCGAACTAAAGTTCAGTTTGGTCCCCATTGCCGCTTGGAGGCTCATCCAGAAATACGATAGGAATCGCCCGTCTCTGTCCGAAATTACTGAGGCCGGTACCCCGTGCAGTTGAACAATCTTATTGACGTAGATTTGCGCTAACCGATCGACGCTCCATCCTACTTTAATTGCGATAAAGTGAGCCGACTTGGTCAATCGATCAATAATGACCAAAATCGCATCATTCTCCCGCGACGTCTTCGGAAATCCCACAATAAAATCTATCGAGATTTTGTCCCACTTCTACTCGAGAATGGCGATGTTCTGCAGCTCTCCGCCGGGCCTTTGGTGTTCTGCCTTTACTTGCTGGCACGCCATGCACTGCGATACGAAGGTAGCCACGTCTTTCTTTATGCCGTGCCACCAGAAGTTTGTGCACAAGTTCTTGTACATCTTGGTGCTTCCAGGATGTAACGAGTACTTCGCATAATGTGCCTCCGTCAGAATTTCTTTCCTGAGTTCGGCAGTTTCAGGGATGCAGAGCCTTCCCTTTAGTCGTATTGTCTCGTCTCCGTCTTTCGTAAAGTCAGTCGCCCTTTCTGTTGGAATCAGCTCGCACATTTTCTTCAGGAATGAGTCGTCCTCCTGTGCGGTCTTTATCTTGCTAAGCAGGCTCGATCATAACTTCAGCTAAGCTAGGTGCAAGTGTCGATACTCAATCCCGAGTTCTATACCATCGCTTCAAGGTCTCGCCGTATCTCCTTGTTTATGGCCAGTGTTCCCATAAACATTCTGCTAAGTGCATCGGCCACCACATTTCCCTTCCCCGACGTGTACTCGATCGTTAGCTCGTAATCTTTTATGAGTTCGAGCCAACGTCGCTGCCGCAGGTTGAGTTCTCGTTGCGTAAATAAGTATTTCAGACTTTTGTGATCTGTGTAGATTCTGCATGCCACACCATAGAGGTAGTGCCGCCATAACTTCAACGCAAAGACGATCGCCGCCAATTCTAGTTCATGCGTCGGATAGTTTTTCTCGTGCTGCTTCAACTGCCGTAAAGCATAGGAGATGACTTTGTCTCTCTGCATGAGTACGCACCCGGGGCCAGTTCCCGACGCGTCGCTGAATATCTGAAAGCCTTCTGGACCGTCTGGAAGTGCATGGATAGGGGCTAAGACGAGCCGTTGCTTCAACTCTTGAAAGCTGGATTCACAGTCGTCGCTCCATTCAAATACTACTCCCTTCTAGGTGAGGCGAGTCAGAGGCGACACTAGTTTTGAAAAGCTTCGCACGAACCTACGGTAGTAGCCCGCTAAGCCCAAAAAACTCTGAATATCGCTAGCCGAGGCAGGTCGTTTCTAATCTACCACCGCGTCAATCTTCTTTGGTTCCACCGCGACACCTTCGACAGAGATTACGTGCCCGAGGAATGTCACGCTACTCATCCAGAACTCGCACTTACTCTGCTTGGCGTATAGTTTGTTTTCACGCAGAATCTGCAGTACCGTCTTCAAATGTTCCGCATGCTCTTCCCGATTCTTTGAGTAGACAAGGATATCGTCGATGAACACGACTACAAATTTATCTATTTGAGGTCAAAAAACTCGGGTCATCAAATCCATGAACGCGGCTGGAGCATTCGTCAAACCGAACGGCATGACGAGGAATTCGTAATGACCATATCGAGTACGGAAGGCAGACTTCGATACGTCGTCGGACTTGATCTTCAATTGATGATAGCCTGAATGAAGATCGATTTTTGAAAATATTGCCGCGCCTTGTAGTTGGTCCAACAAGTCGTCGATTCGCGGCAAAGGATACTTGCTTCGCACGGTCGCCTTGTTGAGTTCCCGATAGTCGATGCATAGCCGTAACGACCCATCCTTCTTCTTCACGAACAGTACAGGAGCTCCCTACGGAGAGACGCCAGGGCGAATAAATCTGCGGTCTAGCAACTCTTGTAATTGTACCTTTAGCTCCTTCAGTTCTGCTGGAGCCATTCGATAAGGCGCATTTGATATCGGCCGTGTACCCGAAAAGGTGTCAATACTGAATTCAATTTCTCGATCCGGCGGCATCCCGGGCATCTCGTCAGGAAAAACGTCGAGAAAATCTGCCACAACATCCATCTGCATTGTGTTTGTATTATCCGTTCGCGTGTCTCGAACTGATGCCAAGTATCCCGTACAGCCGGAACGCAGTAAACGCCTTGTCGAGATTGCCGATACCATCATCGTCGTCTTCGAGACCGTACCGCACGAATATGAGAACTCTGTCTTGCCAGGAAGACGAAACACCACTCTCTTCTTCGCGCACTCGATCGTTGCATGACAAGCACCCAACCAATCCATGTCCAGGATTATGTCATAATCTTTGATGTCTAGCACGACGGTATCCGAGGATAGATATCTTCCCCCGATGCAAATGTGGCCATCCCTACAAATAAAATTTGCAGGCATATCGACTCCCGACGGAGTGCTAACGCGAATATTTATATCTAGTGATTGCATAGGTATTTTATTTTCTTTCGTAAAATCAGCAGATATAAAGCTATGCGTCGCACCCGAATCGAATAGTACTCGAGCAGGTATATCGTTATAGAGTAATATACCTGTTACTACAGTATCGGACGCAAACGCCTCGTCCTGAGTTAAGGCATAAAATCGGCCTTGAGCTCCGTGGCGTTGATTCTGTTGGTTGACGGGTACCGCATTTGCGCCTTACAGTGTCGGCGCTTTATGCGGATTCGGAATGTTACTTGGTGGGTTATGTTGATTCTGAACTTTCTGCGGGCAATACGTTGCTATGTGGCCTACCTCGCCATACTTGAAGCAGGCTCTTGTCGAGCAATCGGTGGTTCGGTGCCCATGCCTACCGCATCTACTGTAATGTGGTCCGCCATGGCCCCGGTTATCAAATGTGTTCGGATGTTTAGATATTCCCGATCCTCCGACGTCGTTAGGACGCTTGTTGAAGTTGTTACGAACGACAGGCACCGCCCTTTACGGCCAAAGATCCGGTCGCTAATAAGTACGGCTTCGTAAGATTCACGATAAGTTTGGCATCGTTGGTTCATGACGTCCTTACGCAATTCGTCGTTGAGGCCCTGTTGAAAACGCTCGCACCGTTCTTCTTTGTTGGGCAGGAAGGCGCCGGCAAATTTTGCAAGTTTCGAGAAGCTTGCATCATAATCTTCAACACTCATATTCCTCTGCCTCAACATCATGAACTCATCCCCCTTCTGTCGACGGATGGCACGAGGAACGTACTGCTCAAGGAAGGCTGTCTTGAACATTTCCCAAGAAATCTTTTTGTTGGAATCGGTTTCACAGATCTCTTGTTTCTTCGCCGCCTACCAGTCATGTGCTCTTAGTTGTAACTGCAGCATCGCACAGGCCACCCTCTGGGACCCTTCGATGCAGAGGAGAACGAACAAGTCCTCCATCTCTGCGAGCCATCCTACTATCACGTCGGGCTCTGCTCGGCCGTTGAACTTCGCGGGTTCATTTTGCGAAACTCCTTCACTTTGAGCATGGAAGGAGAATTTATCATTTACGGAAAGACTTCTTCCTCCTTGTCTTCTTCTTGATCACCGTGCTTTCCCTCGAGTACCGCGTCCGTCTCCTTGGTATCGCCCGCCATCCTGCTCACTATCTGAGTCAGGGCGGCCATCTGCTTCTGCTACGCATCAAATTGGGCTTTGAATTGCATCTGAAGCTATTGCTGCTGCAGTTCCATCAACTGTAGCATCTTCTCCATAGTCGTCTCGCTTGGGCCAGTGCTTTTTGTGCTCGACGTACTATCCACGGTTTGGGTTGTTGCGCCGACGATTTTCTTATCTCGCTTAGTCATTCCTACAAATAGTGTAAACCCGTTAGTATTTTTTAAAAATATCTACGGGCTTACCTGTATGGAACTTGTATTTCATGCAGCATGTCGACAAGTATTCAATCGAGCCATCGCAACGGACATTCTAACAATGAAACATATTTCGAAAATCTGAGGAAACATAACTGTGCTCTGATACCAATTTGTCACGCCCCGAGTCGATAAACCGTTCGTCCCTGGTGTTACTTTGCCGACTCGATCGTCCTCGCTAAGGCGTGATGCCGTACGAGTCTGGAATTGCACTCGTACAAGGCAAGAATGTTTCGTTGCTTTACATATTAATACGCCAAGTTGAAACTTCACAAATCACATCAGAATTTAAGACACAGTATAGGAAGATAGAAATGCATTTCATTCATAGCTTGCAACGAAGTGCAAGTCGTAATTACATTGGATGCCGTTGCGGCTACATTGATTAAAAAACAGAAAGAAAATACATTCGACAAGTTACCTGAACTACACTTGCCGTCCCATACATTCGCCCCTTTATACAAAGCCGTCGACTTGAATTGGCTTCAAAATACTTCTGCATAGGAAGAGCTTCAAAATGCCTCTCCGCACTCCAGCTGCAGTTTAGTTGGGAACGCCCGCCGCACCTGGGGAAATTGGGGGAATGGGATTAGCACACTTGCTAAGTGGACGAGACGAACCCACTCGTCTAAACCGACTCTGATTGTTAGGGTAGGCATGCTTTAGAGTTGTCTTTCTATTAGAACTAAATGAATTCAGTTCATATTCGATAACCATTTGAGAAATGAAGCATACAGTGAAACATAGCAGTTTATCATATTTCTTACCATGGCCGTGCTCGTCCCTGCATGAAAACAGAGAAAATATTTACACCAACAGGTGAGCATGCTACTATCTTATATGCGGTCATTTATGTTAGACATCACGTGGGACTATCTCAATGGTATTTTGGCCCGCTTAGTCTAGGTTGCAAGCCTGACTGACGGTCCCGAAATGCATCAGTGCCGAAGCACGATTAATCATTCCCCCTAGGTCGAGTCGATTCCGATGCCCCGGATATCGATTCGAGGAAAATATCAACTTGTGCACAAGCTGTCCATGACCATGCCAATGCGTAAACAGTTTATATATGCAACCAGTTTTGTATAGCGCGGACAGTATTGAACGACATTATCATTTCCTCCAACTCATGCAACGTTTCATTTTCCCCAAGCCGTACTCCGATTTAGCGTCCCGTAGGCACCAAATTGTCCGAGACATCATAACCCATAATCGACGTTTCGTATTATTTTGCAGCACGTGAAATAGTCTATCTTTTTACGAGAACCTTAAACTTTTTCGACTACGTGAGAAACTTGTATTTTTCAGAGTAAAATACATTTTCCCGAGTTCTTGACTTAGTGGATTGGCATGCAATTAACTTGGCATCATTCGATTTGAATGAATTTGATACAAGGAATTAGTTTGCGGGACAGAGTAGAAAAGAAGGGGCTGAATCACCCTCCAGTTACTTTGCTTTGTGTCGGTCGTCGAAGCGCTACGCAACGTCAATCCTTAGTTACGCGAGCTCCTGTAATGGTACCAACACTTTGTTAGAATTCCTTCTTTTCCCCTTGTATCGAAATTTGTAATTGTATCCATGAAAACGACGCGAAAGCACTTCATCAAAACCCAGCGGCAAAAGCTCCAAGAAAACCATACAGCGGTCCGGCCCCGTCGAAGGGACTCTTATATAGAGTTCACTCGCCGAGACGCAGCCCGCTACATCTAGGACTTATTCCAACAGAAGTCGTTCCATTAGTTGGATCGATTCTCGTGCCGTTCGTCCAAATCGATTTGATCGATGCCGCAAGGTGTTATCGTTTACCAAGCTTCGAGTCGGATGGCCATCTAGGTTCCCGGCCGATCCGACTCGGCGTAAGCATATTATGAAGTCCGTCGCCTATCGAAAGCGGGGCGCTACAAGCTCGGTATCAAGATAGTTCAGCCAAGATCAGTGATACAGATGACGGCACTTGACATTCAGTCAGGTTTGATGGAGCAGATCAAGGAGGCACAGTCTACAGATGAGAGCCTTCGCAGACTTTGAGCCCAGGCTTTAGCTGGATTGCTAGATGACTTCACCGTAGCAGAGGATGGATCCTTGAGGCATGGCAGCCGGTTATACGTGCCAAAGGGAGAGCTGATAGAGGCAGTCTTGCAGGAGGCACACCGATCGAGATATTCTATTCATCCTGGTGCTAACAAGATGTACCGTGACTTGCGGGAACATCTTTGGTGGCACGGAATGAAGAGGGATGTATCACATTTTATTACGAGATGCCTAGTTTGCCAGCAGGTCAAGACAGAGCGCCAGAGGCAGCTGGTCTATTGCCAGCCGTTACCCATTTCCGAGTGGAAGTGGGAACATATTACGATGGACTTCATCTCAGGACTTCCTCATTCCCAAGGAGAGAATGATGCCATTTGGGTCATCGTGGACAGGCTGACGAAGTGTGCGTACTTCATACCCTTCAAAGTGGGGCTTTCTATCGAGAAGTTGGCGAAGCTATACATGCAGCAGATAGTTCGCTTGTACGGAGTACCAGTGAGCATCGTGTCGGACCGAGACAGCAGATTCACGTCCCACTACTGGAGGAGCTTGCAGGAAGAGTTAGGCAGTCGGCTCAAGTTCAGTACAGCGTACCACCCACAGACAGATGGGCAGTCCGAGAGGACGATACAGACGCTAGAGGACATGCTGAGGATGTCTTTCATGTGTCTCAGCTGAGGAGATATGTTCCGGACCCCAGCCATGTGCTAAATCATTCAGAGTTGGAGATCGGACCGAGCCTTGCAGTCACTGAGCAGCCAGTAGAGATATTAGACATGAGAGAGAAGAGGCTGAGGAACAAAGTCATACCCTTAGTACGAGAAGCTTAGAGCCGGAGCCGTCACTCGCCGGGAGAATCTACTTGGGAGAGGGAGTCGGACATGAGGGAAAGATATCCTTACTTGTTCGACCCAACAGCTGCGAGGGAACCACCCGTTCCCGCTTGATACCTTAGAGGTTAGTTTTGATAGTAGCCTTAGTCATTTGTTGCATTGCTTGTTATGTTAGAATATTTGTGGAGTCTTCTAAACTTGTGAATTTCGAGGACAAAATTTTTCAAGGAGAGAAGATTTGTAAGCCCCTAGTTTGTAAATATTATTTTTATAAATTTTTAAATAGTGTTTATAGCTTTAAAATAAATTATTATAATTATTAGGAATTTTTCTAGAATTTATAAATGATTTTTAAATAATTTTTAAATCAAAATATATCATTTTATAATTAATTGAAATGTTTTAATATCAATTTGTAATAGTTTTAATTGTTTCAATATTATTATGCAATTTGTTGAATTATTATTATATCAGTTTGTAATTTAATGATTTGTTTTAATTAAAATTATATTTGCAAACTGATAGGCATAGGGCAAATCTGCAAGACCCCAAACTGTGGGGGCCTTGCTGCAAATTACCAGTCACCCCCTCTCCGACATTCTCTCTCCTCTCTCACCTGCCCCCGACGACCGACGACCGAGCGGCGACCGCCACCGTGACACCGACCTAGCGCCCTTCTCACCGCCCTACCCTCTCTATAAATAGCCCCAGACCCAAACCCTAACCCTAGTCTATTTTCCGACCACCATAGCCCCATCTCTATCCCATTTTACCTCGCCGAAACCCTAATTCCGGCAACCCCTAGCACCACGTCCACAGCCACCTTCACCGCCATCGATCACCACCGAAGTGTTCGTCGAAGCAAGGCGAGTGCAACACAACCCCAGCGCCGCGACCACAACGTCCCTAGCCGCCAGAAGCCCCCCTCGACTTCAAACCCCGACGCCGGACACGAAGATAACATCCCTAAATCGTGTTGTACGTGTCCCAAACTCACGCATGGTTCGCCTGGACACGAGGAACCTAACAGTAGGATTGGACACGCGTTAGCAGTGTCGTACGTGTCGTGCTGGGCACGGACACACGACACTGGGTTAGATCTCATTGCTCGTGTCCTTAACAGTATGGACACGAAGCCGAACTGTTATTTAGATTAATGGGTTAACGGGTTTAAAACGTGCTATTGGGTTTAGAAACCCATTAACCTAAACCCTAATTAAATTAACTAAAACCTAACCCTAACAACTGACCCGGACTGACCCCCTGGCCATCCCGACCGCGCTAAAACCCCCTTGCCCCTGGCCGAGTTCGAGCCCCCTTTCCTTTCTTTTGGGTTTTGTTTTGTTTTAGTTTATTTTATTATATATATGTATAGATGTATTTTATATATATGTATATATGTATATGTATTTATGTAATTTATGATATATATATTATTATATATATGCTATTATATATGTATATATATACTTTTGTGTATATATATAATATATATATATATATTTTATATTTAGTGTTTATATTTTAGTGTTTATATATATATATATATATATATATATATAATTATAGATATATATATATATATATATTTTAAATATATATATTATATATATAATATATTATATAATATATAGATATTATATATATATATAATAAATATAAATAAATATAAATATAAATATATCTATATATATATATATATATATATATATATATATATATATATATATATATATATATATAGTTTATTAATTTATATTATATATATATATATATATATATCTATAATATATATATATATATATATATATATATATATATATATATATATATATATATATATAAAATATTGTTGTGGATATTATATATGTATTTCAAATTCTACTTTGTACAAATATTGTTGTGTATAAATTACAAGTTATTTTATTAGGTAATTTTATGATTTATATATTTTACCACTTTAAATGTATATTTGTATTTAAATTCCTGTATTTATAAATTATGGCCAATTGATGTCCAAACCTAGCATGGATTTTTGGTCCAATTGTGCCTAATACATTTAGAGTCTGTACAAGTCATATTGGACTTGATTCATGGCTCTGGGTCCTGTATCTGACTTCGGTTCAATTTCGAATACATGGACAAAATATTAAATAAATAATTAATTATTTTCCAGAAAATGTTACTTGCTATTTTTGAATTTTTTATATATTTTAATTTTTGTAAAATTTGGGAAAAAATTGTATTTTAATACTATGTTAATTTAGCTAATTTAATATAATTTTTCCAGTATTTAATAAGTAGTTTTATTATTTTATAAAAATAGGAAAACAGAACTCATTTTCAGGATTCTTATGTTTGCTGATTTTTAATAAATACTATGAAGGTTTATAAATTTCAAAAAAAATTAGTATAAATTTCTATAATTAACAAGGATAATTTTGGTACTTTATGTTATGTAAAATTGAGCTATTTGTCTATCTCAAAAATTGTTGGAACCAGTGTACAGTTTGATTTATTTATTGAATAATTATTACTTGCAATATTTTGTGTTGTTTTGAGTTATAGTCGTATTGAAACTCACCCCGCACTAGTGTAAGACCCTAGAAAGTTAGTTTGGGTATTGTGGCACCCCATATTGGTTTCCTATGCTAAAGTCATCATTTGGCTAGGTGTCCAGTCAGAAAGTCGTATCACACAACTAGCGTCTTAGTGTTTAATTTAGTATAGAAACTAAGTTATGTGTTATTTCTACAGTGACGAGTCACCAGGCTTCTATAGCATTTCTATCACTGCTTTGCTTTGCTAAAGGCAAGTATCTCTACACAACTTTACATACTGCTATAACAATAAACTGTAATTTCTAACCATGTTAAATACTGATCCTTGGGATAGCAAGTTAAATCTTCACATGTTGTATTACTTTTAGTCTCTACCATGCTTAGGACAGTTTTCACATCTCTCACATGTTTAACAACGGGTTAAGGGGAAACTGTTAGTAGTGTACGTGATCATGCCCCCCTTCTCCGTATGTATTTACCGAGCACTGTTACATTCTATATGTAACTTTGTCGTATGTCTGATCCCGCATTTGTGTATGGACTTACACCGATGCCGTTAAGGGTACGTATGTACACTTCAGAAATTTGATGTACCACTGTACATCCTGATTACCTATTGACTGATCACTCACCTACTACAGTTTTAAACTTTAAAACGAATAATTTGCCATGATAAATGTATCTAAAACTGGATAAACAAGATATGTCTTTTTATTTCTTTCCACCACATGATCAGTATTATATGTTTGTTAGAATCAGTACTGCTCCCGTCCTGACAGGATAACCTTGTAGGTATACTTACTGAGGAGTTGCTTTGTGATTCCTATATATGGAGTTGCTGTCGAGGACCAGGCTTTATCTTACGATAATGTACCTGCAGGAAAACTCGTCTAGTTGTCTATTTACTTTGGACTTTTGAGAGTAGTCATGTATTAGACTATATTTTTATGATTGGACCTGTATCCAGCTTTACATTTTGGACTTGTACTTGGATCTTATTGATATACGAGTCGACTTTGTGTTTGTGACATTTATGACTCTTCATTACATATAGAACTGTTAGCACATTTTAGTCTTATCTTGTTATCTTTAGAACAGCTTACTACGCTTTATCTCAAGCGTAGGCTGGACATGACTCGGCCCGGCCCAACAATTTGGGTAGCAGATCGTGACAAGTTGCTTCGACCAAGCGGACTTCGATCAAGCCGTTGCATGGCTAAGTCCAAACGTTGTTGCATTTCGATTCCTCCGTTGAACTGAGCGGAAATGAATTGAAGTTGAAATGATCCAAAAACATTGAATAAAATTAAGTTTAAATGATCCAATAAAATTCCAAGTGTAATTGCCAATTCCAATGTCGACTGCAAATCCCAACCATGCACTCCAACGTGTTGAGTCAATACAAATCCAAACCATGCACCCCAACAGTGCTGCGTCAATTTTAAAGAGCACACATGATAACATTTTCATAATTATACACACAAAGTGAAATAAATATAAAGTAGAAGATTATTTTCATAAGATTCTTCTTCTTATGACCTTTTTTTCTTCTTCGTCTTTCTTCTTCTTCTTCACCTGCATGGACGGATTCAGAAACCATAGTCAGTAGGGAATCATTGTATAGTTACAAATGACTTCCATCACACACACACACACACACACACACACACCACACACCACACACACACACACATATATATATATATATATAGCTCAATACAAAAAAAATATATAGCTCAATACAATAGCATATCGTAGCAGTGGGTAGTGTAGGATTGATGGTGGTGATGGAGGTTGTGTAATATGTATACTAGAAAGTTTGGTCCTGCAGAAACTATGCACACATGAGCACATAAATACAACAGAGTATAGGGTTTGAGGATGAGCACATAAATGCACAATATGAGCACATAACAACAGCTGTTGCAGCAAGTTGGACTGCAGGAGGGAAACTGTAGTAGCAGTTTTGGGTAAGTGCAACAGTGTGTTTCTACATCCTATAACAATTTAGGTATGTACCCTGCAGTTGGTAGGAACTCTATGACAGTTCGAGTGAATTAGTGTGTTCTGCATATTGTTATCTGAGTGTCAATGTGTTTATTAGATTGCAAAATGTACAAGAGAAGTAGAATAACCAAAATTTGTAAATAGCACTAATAATATTGTACTTAGAACCTCCAAAAATCCAACAGTAGGGAATATGCATCCGCCTATGTTCAACTTCTTCTTCTTCTTCTTCTTCTTCTTCTAACTGTTGCGGCTTATTAATAATCATTTTTTGATTATTTGATATAGTCTTTATCTTGATGAAGACTTTCTTAAAGTTTGTAGCCACAAAGTTGTACAGATCATCGACCTTGTCCTTAAAGTTTAGGATTCTTGATGTTGATGGGTTGCTTGCAGCTGGCTGCATCAATGGAAGATTGAGGAGCAAAAGATTCTTCTTATTGTGACAATATTCTACTGAAAATTAGTTTCAGATGGGTCCTTTATTATTCGTATAAATATCGCCTTTCAATGTTGGGACACCATACTAGCCATTGACATACAAATCCCCAAAAGGAAGGGTTGTCCTTACAGTTGATTTTGCCACAAAATGCATCATTCTACTAAACATGTAAAAATTATATCATTTTTTTCTAACCCATATAATACATAAATTTTACTCTATCACGATGGATGTAATTTTTATGTCCAGTAGGGTTGACTGTTTGAGAAATATAGACATGCAACATTTATACAAAGTTCTCAATTGATCTATATATCATATTGTGAGATCATGCCGCCAATAGACTTGTAATCTTCAAGAAGTTGTAGTTTGAAGTTTACGTATACAAATTTTTGTAACTGGGGATAACAATTTCATATTTAGGGTGCACTTGGTATGCATAATACAAATAGTCAGAAGATTTTATATTCTTGGAAATTAATTTTCAGAAATTAATTTGTGCAAAATATATTTCCATATTTGTTGAATATAATATTTTTGGAAATATATAGTTCATAAACAAATAAAACACTTTAGGTTGATGATTAATATATTTAGTAATTGTTATTCTTTGTTTGTAACTTTTTATAGTGTAGTTGGCTAAGGTGATAACTCTTATTTAAGAGATTATAACTCTTATTTAAGAGATTATATTCTAATCCTATAGATATCATATTTTTTTTAGTTATGAATTAATTTTTAAAATATTCAAACTGAATTAACCCATAATCACCATCGAACCGGACCAAAACCGAAAAAAAGAAGGAAAAAAAAGATATTAAAAAAACGAAGGAAATTTTTTTTTTTAATATACCGGTAGGGTTGAACCCTCCGAAATTGGACCCAAACTTAAGCTAGATCTAATTTATTCCCATTAAAAAAACCCAACTATTGGGACGAATAGGATTTTCCATCATTCATGCGAATATTGTTTCCCAGAAATTCAAATTTTTCATAAATAAATTTTATAGCTCAAACTAAACATAATAATTTTTCCATATTAAAATTTTTGAATACAAATATTTACGTACCAAATGCACCCTTAAAAGTATCTGATAAGAATGTGAGTGATTCTTTTTATGTACCTCTAAAAACTTCTCTCATTGCTCTAAATGTTTAGAGAAAAATTAAAGGGAACCTAATTGTCAAGGAAATTTTTATGATAATTACAAAATTTTAAAGTGGGCTATTAAAATATTCTTCATTTATAAAAACATATAAATTTTATTTTAAAAATTATAATAAATTAAGGTCAATTTGATAACATTTTTAAAACTTTGGCAATGGTAAAAGCTGTATATTATAATTCTAAATTAAAATAAAAAATATTGTAAAAAATAATCATTATTTCTTCTGGGAGTACTAAGGTCACGTTTGGTTTCACGAATTATGATTTTGGAAAAGAAAAGTCAATCTTTTCCTATGTTTGAATGCATGAAGAAAATGAGGAGGAAGAAAAATAATTCATAAAGGGAGAAAAAATAGGAAAAAATGGTTCACCCCACCTATATAAGAATTCACTTTCTCGTTGTGAATGATTCAATTTACCTTTTTTTTTAACTTTTCAAACACAAAAAAAATTGATAAAAATAATAATTTTTCAAAGAATGAAATGATTTCCTTTTCTTTCGTTCAGGGGCTTTTTGGATAGATGGAACTCTTTGAAAGTGTGAAAGTGGCACTTGCAGCAAGTTGAGTTTCCGTGGACTTGCAGCAAGTGGCACTTTTCAAAATGTGTTTGGATAGAATATTTTTGTCTGCTGCAAGTGGAAAAAAAATTGGTTTGGTTTTGGATAGTTATGTAAGAGAAAGTGAAAGTTTTTTTGGAGATGGTAAAACCTAGGTATGGTTACCCCCCAATAATTAAATTAGTTTATCATAATTAAACAAAAAAATAATATTTTTTAACACAAATAATTAATTCTAAATAAACAATTATATCCTCTCTCTCTC
>JANAVB010004585.1:0-35019 GCA_029216955.1 Iris pallida | reverse complement strand
TATAGTACTGAGAACGGTGGGTCTCCTACATAACCTGCACCGAAGGTCTCACTAGGCAAGGCAGTGGAACTGTGCCTCAATGTGCCTCCTATGCAATACAAACTCATCCACAAGTCCTGTTCGAACCTGCTCTCGAATACACCGTAGAGCAATATCGTCGAACTGAGTCGACTTAATCTCTATATCAAGTCTGACTGAATCTGCAGTCCCCACATCTGTATCTCAACTCCCGGCACTATCACCTCGATCCAGGCTCTCTAGATCTTCTAACAAGTGAAGATCTACCGTCAAACACATGGCCACTGGATACCTACTCAAGGCATAACATCAACCAACCCGTTGGCCTTCATGGATGTACTGTAACAAAATGTCAAAGTCGTTTCATCAACTCCAACCATCTCCTCTGCCTCATGTTGAGCTCCTTTCTGTGTAAACACATACTTCAAGCTCTTGTGGTCTGTGAAGATCTTCACACGCTCTCGTATAGATAGTGCTTCCACAACGTAGAGCAAAGATAACTGCCGCCAACTCAAGTCATGGGTAGGGTAGTTCTTCCATGCGGACGTAATTGCCTGAGTGTATAGGCAATTACGTTCCCATGCTGCTGCAAGACACAACCTAGACCCTCCCTGAGGCGTCACATGTAGATAGTGAAACCCGCCTGATCCTGATGGCATTGTCAAAATTGGGGCGTCGTCATCCGCTTCTTCAACTCATCAAAGCGACTGATACTCCTTTGACCAGATAAAACTTTGCGTCCTTTCGGGTCAGCCTAGTCAATGGCTCTGCAACCCGAAAGAAATCCTGTACAAACCTCCTGTAGTAGCCTTCATATCCCAGAAAACTCCTGATCTCTGAAACTGAACTCGGAGCTGTCCACGCCTCAACTGCTCTGATCTTCTTCGGGTCGACTAAGATCCCATCCCCGGTCACAACATGACCTAGGAAATCAACTTGATCTAGGAAGAACTCACACTTCGAGAGCTTGCCATAAAGCTCCTCCTTCCTGAGAGCCTCCAGAACCACTCTCAAGTGCTCCTCATGCTCCTCCGGGGTCTTCGAATACACCAAAATATCGTCGATGAACACCACTACGAACATGTCCAAGTAATAGTAGAACACCTTTTTCATCAGGTTCATGAACACTGTCAGGGCGTTAGTTAACCCAAACGACATCACCATGAACTCAAACTGGCCATACCATGTACTGAATGTTGTCTTTGGAATGTCCTCCTTCACCTTCACTTGATGGTAACCTGACCTCAGATCAATTTTGGAAAATACCCTTACTCCGCTCAACTGATTGAACAGATCATCGATCCTCGACAACGGGTACTTGTTCTTGATCGTGAGGCTGTTGAGAGCCCTGTAGTCGATACCCATCCGTCCGACCCATCCTTCTTCGGTACAAAGAGTACCGGTGCACCCCACGGTGAAGAACTCGATCGGATGAAACCTTTGTCCTGCAACTCATCCACCTGCTACTTCAACTCCACCAGATCGCTGTTGTTCACTCTATAGACGTGCTGAGATATCGGCTCTGCGTCGGGCACCAAATTTATAGAGAACTCCACATCTCTGTCCGGAGGTAACCCTGGCAACTCCTCCAGAAATACATCCATGAACTCAGCTATCAATGGATATGTGGCACGCTCTGTTCCTTTACTGAAACTCCCCAGAAGACTCTGTTGCTCTACTCCGCCTCCCGTCTGGTGAACTCGAATTCTGCCTCTCCTGGCACTATGAAAAGAACTCTACCACCACAATAATCTATACTGGTATGGTGCCTGCTCAACCAATCCATCCCAAGTACAATATGGTAGTTCGGTAATGGCATTACTCACATCCAGTTCTCAGCCTTCCAAAACTACTCTATGATCTTTACAAATATCACGAACGAGGATGATACCACCACAGTCGTGATTTTACAAGTCCTAGGCAATAATTCAGAAGAAAGATGGTGTCTAATGGCAAGTGATACAGACACAAAACTATAGGAAACACCTGAATCAAACAAAGCAAATACGGGAAACAGTATAATCAAAGGAGGACAGTTATTTCAAATGAAGGCGATTAGCAGAAAGAATTAGATAAGATTTTTTCCTAATGTAATTGGGTACCTTAAACTTACATCATATATCCTATATCCTACTGCAGGCTGTAGTGATACTCTAGTTTGAGTACCACTACAAAATTATACTAGTTGCGACTCTCTCGACCTGCATGGGCCACCACTAAAAACGTGTCATGACCCGCACCCAGTGTAAGGGTACGATAAATGGGTACGTACAGCCTACGCCGCGGTGTCTACAGTAGAATGATGTCCTAGGTCACGATATCAAACAATATATAAC
Organism: Iris pallida; assembly: GCA_029216955.1. Classification (NCBI taxonomy): domain Eukaryota; kingdom Viridiplantae; phylum Streptophyta; class Magnoliopsida; order Asparagales; family Iridaceae; genus Iris; species Iris pallida. The sequence goes on along the minus strand of JANAVB010004585.1, from coordinate 32,665 downwards.
TGTACCTGTACAATGATATACTCTCCAAAAGAAGGACAACATAGAAGGTACAACTCAATCACAGAATCTAAGATGGAAATAAAGGAATAAAAGATGGATAATAAATCTCAACAGAGAACTACAAGTAAAAGAAATAAGTTTGGATGTTTAAACAACATCAAAATCCAATAACTGAAGTACATCTCAAGACAAAACATCTAAATAGAGATAGCTAGTCTAGAAGTCTAAACTAGACAATAAGCAAGTCCTCAGCAGCTACTGGATCCTTCTGAGGGTCCAAGTCACCGGTGTCATCTAAGCCTACTCTATAGTAAGTAGGACAGAACTCCTCCTCGTCCTCTGTAATATTTTTAACGGTCCAGTCAGGATAGGAACGAATACATATCTCTCACACAGTTCATATCGTAACAGAAAATATAAAGCATGCTATAGAATAAAGTACATAAAAAATATAACACTATAAAAAAATAGGCTTTTATCGACGACGGTATCCGTCGCTAAAAGTCAATTTTTCGTCGCTAAAGCCAAATAGCGACATATCAGCGTCGAAAACGGTTTGTCGGGAAATCACGTGTCGCTAATTTCAATCAGTCGCTAGTTTGTCGGAAATAGCGACTGATTAGTGACGGATTTAGTGACACGCTATAAACTACAAATTGCAACGTATTAGCGATGAAAATTCCGTCGCTACCTTTACCAACTAACTACCGACGGGTCCGCGGTGTATTCCAGGATTAATGTTGTGACGGTATAGCGACGGAAAAGTACGTCGCTAAAGTGTTTCCGATACGATATTGGTATCGAACAAGCTTGTAGCGACGAACCGGTTATGTCGCTGTTCCGTCGCTATACTTTAAATCTATATTTTCTAGAACCTTAGCGACGAAATGTTCCAGATATTCCGTCGCTCTTCCGTCGCTATACTGCAATTTTCCAGATATTCCGTCGCTGTTCTGTCGATGTCCCGTCGCTAAATACAATTTTGTCTGTCTATATTTGTGTTTCCTGCACTCCACATCCATGTTGACAGTTACACACACAATATACAGTCATATAAACAGTTTCTAATACAGATATATAAACAGTTACACACATACCAAAAAGTTTACAAACAGTTTCCAAATACAAAAAGTTTCCAAATACACACATACCAAAAAGTTTACAAACAGTTTCCAAATACAAACAGTATCCAAATAACACACACCAAAAATGTTCCAAATTGTTCCCAAGTACAAACACTTTCCAAACAAAATCTACGTCGACGGTGACGGAGGAGGCGGCGGGTGGGTGTAGCTACCCAGCACATTTCGCATTGCTTCTGTGAAATCCTTTCGAGACAGAGGAACTCTCGGGGTCGGTGCTGGATCCGTCGGTGTTGTAGCCGGAGGTGCTGTAGTCGGATGTGCTGGAGTCTGTAGCGGAGCTGAATCGGTCGAAGTCTGAACCGCCGGAGCCGCAGTCGGAGCCGGAACGACCGGTACTATAGGTGTCGGAGCAGAAGCTCATGTACTACCGCATATGTAATTTTATAAATCCCATAATATATGGGTAATAGTGACCTGGTCGTAGATGGCAGCACCGCCGGCGGGAAGTACCGGTACAGTTAGAGGTGGAAGTGGAGGTTGAGCTCTGGAAACGACGGACGACTGGGATGCAAACGATCCAATACCGTATATGCTGCCGCATTTCCCTACTCCGACCGTATCTACCCATAGTTTGTTCCTATCCGTCGGCTGGCTAGGTCCAGCCCCCTCACCTCCCTCACCCCCTGTTGGCCCAATGATGGTATCATGTTTTTGAATATGGTTAATATGTTAAGTTTAGCATTTTATTATCATTAATCTTCATACTATCGCTATAGCATTTCTACTTATACTTATACCTTTGGTGATATGTGCCTATTGGTTTACATATTAGTGATATGAGCTTATCTATCTTAAATTTAATCGGGTTGCCAAAATCAAAACTATGTTTTTGATTGTGGTCATTCAATTAAGTTTAATCATTATGTTATCACTAACATTTATGCTATCACCTTAGCATTTATATTTAAACTCAGTATTGTCCTGATGTGCATTAAACTTATCATACTTGCTACTATGTATATTGCTTTGTTCGTCTAACCTGTATATGCAGAAAAGCAATAAGCAAGATCAATGTGGACATATGCAATAAAGAAATCATGGTGGGCCAAAGACGATGGATCCCACAAGATTTCTCTGAACCACCCGACGACATCTCCGGAGCCATGCACTCGGGGGTTCCGCTGCCCGGTCAGCGAACGGGGGTCGAGGGGGCAGCGCCCCTCGTCGGGGGTTCCGCGGCGAAGCCCTCGTAAGGTATTCAGTTTTTGCAAACTGGATATCTTTGGACTGCAGCCGCCAAGGAAAAAAGCCAGCACCTATCAAAGGAAGAAGCCAAGCCATGCCATCATTATTTCAAGACTCTGAAGAAGCCTGCACCTGCTACAGTATATCTGGAGTCTGTAATGAGTCTTAGGAATAATTGTAAACATAAGAAATGGATGGCAAAATCGAAAGCTAGGGTAGAATCTAGCCCAGGATCATTTTCGGCTGAAAACCGACATACCGACGGTATACCGGTGCATACCGACGGTATACCGATTTTGTTCACAGAAAGTTTCTGTCTACAAAATTGGTATACCAACGGTATACTGGATCATACCGACGGTATACCGATTCCGTAACGTTTAAAATCCAACGGTCGGATTTCCAGCATTAAATGATCCCAACGGCTATATTTCGAGCCGTTGCAATCCCAGACCGGTATATCGGCGGTATGCCGACTCATACCGGCGGTATGTCGGTCGCTGTCTAAAAAGTTGCCTTTGGCTCTTTTCAATGCTTTGGTTATAAATAACCTTGAACTCCTTCATTCAAGGTTGATGCTTTGAGCCTAAAATTTCTAAACCACCAAAGCCTATCCACATACAACTCTACAAAGCTTTTATTTGCCATCCACAAATTGTGTTAGAGTTATTGAGTTGAAAAGTGAGATCTTCATCTTATTGTATAAGGAGATCAAAACCTATTGTGAAAGGTTGAAGTTGGAGAGTCTTCGTATCCAAACTCTCGGTTGAAGTTGGAGAGTCTTCGTATCCAAACTCTCGGTTGAAGTTGGGAAGTCTTCATATCCAAACTTTCGGTTGAAGTCGGAGAGGCCTTCGGATTAAAGCTCTCGTGTAAGAAGTTGGCGAGTTCTCCGTATCCAAACTCGTGTGTAACTATTTACTCAAATAGTGGATTAAAGCCTGAGAGAGTTCCGGGACTGGAGTGCCTCTTGGGAGGATACCAGGATATATCGTGTGTCGGTATTGTTATTGCTTCTTCTCTTGCACTTATATTTTTAAATTGCCCATTAACTTGTGTTAAGTGCTTGATTAGTTAGCTTAACCCTATTAATCCCTCCCTCTAGGGTTCCTACACCCCCCTCACCGACCTGACTCTCAAACTCCTCCTATATTATATAAACGTAAATAAATTTAGAGTTAATACAAAGACTCATAGTAATGTATCGATACCGATATCAATACTCATAGTAATGAGCCGATACCGATACTCATACAAATATAGTAATAGATCGATACCGATACTCATACAAATATAGTAATAGATCGATACCGATACTCACATTGGAATGGCCCGATACCGATACTCTGAGTATCGGACCATTCCTATTAGTATTGGTATCGCAATCGATATCGGTATCGGCCCATTACTATATGAGTATGGGGTACCGATATCGATACTCGTAGTCCGATCATCTACAATTATAAAAATGTAATACATATAAAGAATAAGAAAACTTACATAAGCTTTGGCGGCCTGCTCATCTACGAGCTTCCCATCGCTCTTGCGCTTGTGGGTATGTGCAAAGACTGTGGAGAAATCGACGGTGTCCGGATCTCCGCCTTTCCCGGCGACCTCCACGCACTTGTACAATTAAACATAAATTAATACTCATTTTGTAGAGTTTAAGACTTAAAAATTTGATAATTTAATAGAATACTCACCAATCGACGCATGTGCTCCGCACACGGGATCGAACCACCCGTGTGCTGACCAGCCTTAGCACGGGCAGCCTTCGCCTTCTCAGACTTGGCCAGATAGGTCGGGGTCTCCATTTTCTTCTTCATCTCCACCCAGAAATCCGCTCTGTGCCACTCCTTGTACCCATGTTCTGATCCACTACCTCTCAGGCTCTCCAGCACCTTCTAGTCGTGGATCATGTCACATATCCTTTTGCTGGATACGGTCTTGTAGTACCTCCGGATGGCCTGGTCCCTATGCTCCGGCCACCAGTACGACGCCTGCAAATAAGATAAACGCACATGAATGAACAAATTTTTGATACATATTGTAAAGAAAGACCATTATACATACCCTCAACGCATCAAGCCAAACGAACCGCATCTCTGCCAGGATGTCGCCGAAGTTCAGGTACGGCCCATGGAAATTACGACGAATTAAGTCGCCTAGATCTCGCCTGGCACGGATCAGAAAAAACCTGAGATAAGAAAATAATGTACGGCATCAGCTACTATGAAGAATATATGAATAAATATATGAATTTACAATAAACTAAAATACATATACTTACGTCTACCCATCGGCCCACAGCTCCAGAAGATGGACGTCGGCTGGGCGCTCCGGTAACGTCGGAGGATCTCCTATGCGTCATATGTAGACTCCGCGCTCGACCACCAAGTTCGAATAGGGATTGGCCATTATGGGAGCGGCCGTAGGGGTAGAAGCGGCCGGAGTGGTCGTAGGAGTAGTCGTCGGAGTAGTCGTCAGAGTATTGGTCGAAGGAGTAGCTCCCCCGACCGATGAACGGGCCGCGCCCGGAGATAACCCTTCATGAACATCTAGGAACTTGTCCTCATCAACAGGTGGATGGCCTGGACGCTCCAAAGGAGCCGGACGTGAGCCAGACCCATACTGCAAACATCCACGTCCACGTCCACGTCCACGTCCACGTCCACGTTCGAGTCCGCGTTCGCGTCCCGCCATAGGCAAATCTAAAAATGCATATGTAATACACATATTTTCAATTCTGTATACTTCACACTTGCTCTATGTAACCAAGATATGCATATATTTCCGATACATAAAACCTAACTACTAATACATACACATTCCCTTCCTGTCTGAGACTCTGTCCCTGGATAAGCCCTCATACGTATACTGCCCCCTGAGCCTGATACTCAGTCCTAACTCGACTCTTAGACACACACACACCCTGACACATGATACTATCTAATTTTTTACACTTTCTTAACCGGGATACTATCAAATGATTATACACACAAACTCGACTCTTAAACGTCCTCAAAAGGCCCCCTCTCTGACCCCTCTCTACTTTCCTGCTTCTCATTCGAATCTCTCATATGATATCCATCTCAACCAAAGAGTAGAGAAGTGTGAAAATATTAATAATAACCAAGGATTGGTATCGGAATCAGTATCATCATGAATCTCATGGCTTGTTCTACCAGAGCATAATATAAAACCAAACGTGTGAATCAGAGCTTCACATTCTATATTGTGAATGTGAAGCTCTGCTTCACGTTTGGTTTTATATTATGTTCTGTTAGAACAAGCTATGAGATTCATGGTGATACTGATTCTGATACTGATCCTTGGTTAATATTAATATTTTCACACTTCTTCATGCTTTCATTGAGATGTATATCATATGATGCGGAATAGGATGCCTCATGACTCGAATGAGAAGAAAAGGAGTAGGGAGGCTCACTCTATACACTCATCCGCCTACGATATACACTCTTACTTATGCAAGCCTTTTGAGGTAAACAATATTATACTAGATTTCCGAAAAGATCTATAACTCTGATAGGCCCAAAAGATTTGGCATAAGTAAATTTAATTTTCAACACTTACCTATCTACTACTAAGATATCTTATATATATCCTTCTATGATACTCACTCTATACCGATATCTTAAATTTGATTTTCAACAATTACCTATCGCCTAGACACCGTCTAGAGTAGCCAATTAATTACGAGTACTGATGTCTTGTCCACATAAGTATTAATCTATATATGGAGTGTACGTAACTCGTACATGAGTGCCCTAGAGATGGATACAACTTAAAATGGATACAACTTTTAGCTATAAGCAGTCACCCATCACCTTAAAACCTATCAGACCCTTCTAACCACATTTCCTTCCTCAAGCTAACTTATGAGATTAATCTAGTATACACATTCTAAAATGTAACTAACTCAACTAGTTCAAATCCTAACTAACATGTCACCTCCCCTTAACCCTTTCTCACTAAACCCCTTGCCTAGTCTAAAGGGGAACAAACCCCTGCTGCCTAGTACAGCCGGGAAACTAGGATATTGCCCTAAGTTGTTGCTGCATGCTGCTGCTATGAGCTAAAGCTCAAACCAAAAGCCAAGCTAATTTAGGATACTCCAACATCACTAAGGTTAACCCTAAAACTCAGGTACATATAGCCCCAATCCCTGGAACCAAGCCCTATACTAGTAACCAGACCCAAATCTGATACACATGCCCAAGCCAATAGACAAACTCAATGCCACAAGTTCCAAATCCTCTGCAGGGATCATGGCCAAATAAAGGCCATATTGCTCTGAATTTGCAGCTGATGCTATTTCAAAGCAATTACTTTTCCAAGAAACCACTACAATGCCACTGGCCATGCCCAAAATCTAGGTCCAACAGGACCTGTTCACCTGTCTGTGCACCCTCTCCTCTACTTAACACATACACTAACACTATCAAAACTAACCAAGCTAACAATCTCTATTACTCTCTGACACTTCAAGCCAGGGGCCCAAACTCTACCCCTCTGGGATTGGCTTGATGGCCAAGTGCCCCTCTTATAAGAATAACATAAAAAAAAAGAGTTTGATAACAGGAAATATTTAGATATGGTAATAAAGAACTGTAAATGACTAGTGATTTAGAGTACAAGATAGACATGTGAACGGCTTGATTTGTACATGATTACACTACAGAGTTTATACATGATAACACTACTTTAGAATTGTTCACATGACTATTTCTACTCCACCGTACCCCAATCAATACACAACGATCTAGACAGGTTATGCTATAGTACATAAAAGTTTATACATGAAGCTCATGAGATCATGAGAGTACATGAGAGCACATGAGTGTACATAAATAATAAGAGTCCATGAAATACATGATGTATACATGATGTGTCACTACCATATTTTAGTCTTGAGGGTATTTTAGTCATTTTGATTTTTGTGAATTATTTTATTAATTGTTGCATTGGTGTTGTGATTTTTGACCTTTGCTAGTTGTGACATTAGAGACTAGCCTAGAGTTTGACTTTGACTTTAGTGACTTAGTTAGCATGGTGTGGGACCCTAATGTGACTTAAGTTAGTCTTAGTTGACTTGAGTGTGGCTAGGGTCTATGAGAGGATTGGGAGAGTTATGTATTTTGGACTTATAGCTAAGGGGTTGTGCTAGCTAGCTTATGAACTTAGGCTCAAGCCCATTTACATGAAACCCTAACCCTAACCCCCTAAATGGCCGGCCACCACAGGCCATTTCTAACCTAATTTCAGCCTATATAATGTCTCCGCATAACCACTTGCCTCTTTTAGAAACTTTCCTTTAGGAAGCCCTAATTTCTTTCCCATTTCATCATTTCTCCACCAAATTGATCCCAATCTTTTGCATTGGAATCTAAATCTGGAGTAGAAGGAGAAGGAGGCTAGCTTACAAGAAGGAGAGCTCATTGGGACATAGCTTGGGGAAGGTGACTTCACTACTTGGGGCTTTTTCTTGGAGATTGGATCCCTATAGGTAATCCCTACAAATCACCCTAAATTCCTAATTTTATTCCATAGATGCATCCATCTAGGTGTCCCCTAGCTGTAGGAAAAGTTTGATAGAAATTCGTGTTGATTTGATGTCCGTATCGGACACGTATCTATGTGTATGAGTAGGTGTTTGATGAAATACCCAAGAGAGGTTTTATTGATATTTTTTAAAACTATTTAAACAAATTTATTGATCTATATGTATACTTTGATTTTTGTAAAGGATTGTATGTGTTTTTGTGTCTTTGTCGTGTCCACGAGCAACTGGACACGCTCGCACGCGAGCCGTGCCCATGCCCTGCTGTTCGGCCTCTCTGTAGGATACGACACAGCACTTGGTGACACACTTGGTGGACGCAAGGAGGCCATGGTCCGCGAACATGCCCCTTGAGCTTCGTATCGATTGGTGTCGTGTCAGACACACACTCATGCGTGTACTGGTATTGCACTGCACTGCTACTTGCAGAAATCCCCTACTGATACGTACTTCGTGTAACACAGGTACACATCATGGATACAGTGTAGACACATGTGCACGAACCTTGACACCTGGGCTGCCTATTGGACATGTGCACGTGACTCAATGTGGAGTGTGTCGTGTCCTATAGGGCTCGACACCTCAGTACGAGCCTGTGCACGAACAGGTTCTGATACCATATTTTCTTGTATTTGGATACTTCGTGTCCATTATGTGGACACAAAATCCTTTCCTCCTGACACGTATGCATTTGTGTGACACCTATGCACACACTGATTTAACGTTTATTGAATTTTATTTCAAATTTCGGTTTTCCTTGTTTGGACTGAAATGAGATCGGGTAAATAGCTGAAACCTGGGTTTATGTGATTCAAAATGTATGATTCAATGATAATGTCAGATTTGTTATCATGACTGGTATATGTGGATTCATGTCTAGGTTGTATGTTTGGTTTACATTCTTTGCAATTGGGTTGATTTTGAAGAACTGTCATTCATTGAATGCTTGAACTGAATAGGGGATAATGAATGGGGTTATGTAAATAAATATGTGTTGAATTGAATGAGAGTAGCATGAAATTTTTCCTGAGATAACCCTACCACTGCTGTACATACTAAAATCTAAGAATACACACACATACACACATATTTTACTACTTGACTGAAATCTGAGAACACACACACACATATTTTACTGCTATTGATTGAAACCTTAATACACACACTATGTAACTAACACACATACACATCCTGTCACCCTCACTTATCACTCTCATCTCACACGCACACAAACAGTTAACACACACACAAACACCTTGTCACACTGTGCACTGATACACATACACACACGCACACACACACACATCCTGTCACACCCAACTGAACACACACACAGAGTTGACACTCACATACACATGTCACTCACAGTACACATACGCCCTCATCTCACTAACAATGTTGGCACACACACTCACCCCTACTTACCTATATGTGTACCAAGTTGTGCCTTGTTTGTGTATTAGGCACTAGCCTATATGAATACCCATGTATATATTGTATAAGGATGAATATGCATAGTTTGTATTTGCGTTCGATAACTTGCTAGGAGTTTGATTGTGTTTGAGTGCTAGCCTAGGCTTGGCTAGGCTTAGTGAGACTTGATTGGACTAGGATTGGCCTAGTTGACCTAGTTTCACTAGTGAAGTTGACTAAGAGTCGACTAGAGTTGACCAAGAGTTGACTTTAGTCTATAATAACCTAAAATTCATATAGAATGATTATAAAGTTTAATATTACTATTCTGGACATGTTGTGACCTGTGTTGATCAAAATAGGACTCATCTACTCTGTCTGGACATATATACTCATCGGATACTCAGGATACCAGGCGAGTACATTTTTTGACCGTTTTATACTTGATAGAATTTACATTTATGCCCTAGATTACTTTACTTGATGCTGTCACGTTGTTAACACGGATTGGTACTATATGGATCCCTTCATGAGATATTATCCCCCTCGGGAGCATCGGGTTACATCATGTCATGTGCGTTTCACTTTCATCATGTACTCCGGTGCTTTCACCATTCATGTGCACTCTTGTGATTCATGTACTCTCATGTTCACAGAGCCCCTCATGTATACTTCATGTGCACCCATTTATGGGCTCCCATGTAAAATCATGTACAATAACATAACTTGTCTGGATCCTTGTGTATTGATTGGGGTACGGGGAGTATAAATGGTTATGTGAAAAATTCCAAAATAGTGTAATCATGTGCAAACTCCTAGAATAATCATGTGCAAATTCAAGCCGTTCATATGTCTATCTTGTACTCTACATCACTAGCCACTGTTAGCTCTTTACTTATAGTAGATATTTCTTTACAGTCCTCTCTTTTATATTATATATATTCTCCAACGTTTTATGTACCTTATTCTATAGCATATTTATATATCGTGTCATATTATGAACTGCGTAAGATGTATTGTGCTCGTTTCTGTCCTAACTGGACCTGTTGAAATATTACAGATGACATTGAGGAGTTCTGTCCTACATACTATGGAGCAGGCCTAGATGACACCTGTGAGCTGGACTCCCAGGAGGACCCAGCCCTTGCAGAGGACATTACCCCAGTAGTCTAGGCTAGTTAGCTAGACTAGTTATCTTACTTATTGTCTTGTCTTATTTTGGATACATTATGTACTTATTTGGAGGTTTTGTTATTCTGGATGTTATGAAGATGCTATCTTAGACTATTAGACTTCTTCTCTTATTGTATTTCATTTGGCGACTTTTATATCTATCTATCTATCTATCTATCTTATCATACTTTCTACCTTAGCTGTGATTGAGTTGTACATTTCTATATTGTCCTCTATTCGGAGCGTATACATTGTACAGGTACCTTATAATTGTTAGATGTATGTGACCTTGGACAACATTCTACTACCGACATAGCAGCGTAGGCTGGACGTACCCACTTCTCATGCTCCTATATTAGGTGCGGGTCGTGACACATTTTTAGTGGTGGCCCATGCAGGTCTAGATTTGTAGTGGTATTCGAACTAGAGTATCACTACAGCCTGCAGTAGGATATACTATATAGTTTTGAGGTACTCAATCACATTAGGAAAACTCCAATCCAATACTTGCCATCTAAATTCATGTTGATTAAATGTTTTCTTTTGAATAAATAACCTGTCCTCCTTTGATTTTTTGCTTCATTCTCAATAATTGCTTCTTGTTTTGATCTGTCTTCAGGATGGTTATGGAGATACGATGTCATCGCTTCGGTCCGGGGGATACTATCGAGAGGTCAGCCACCTCTCGTCCTGTTCAATAGGGCCTCCAGACCGTGGCTCCTGTTGTGCCGACTCAGGTTGGCATTTCTGCTGTATTTGGAGGTGCACCTCCGCCATTACAGAGACCTTCCCCTATTATTCCTAATTTTTCTCGGCAGCAGCCACCTTCCAGATCAGTTGACGCAGGGCAGTTGTTCGACTTCTTTCAGAGGATGGTGGAGGCCCAACGACAGCAGTCCGCTTATTTCCAGTAGGGCATAGAGAATTCCTATCAGCTTGCCCTGACAACTGTAGAGAGAGTTATTGTACAGCCACAGGCAGTCCAGATGCAGCCATATCAGCCGAGGACACCAGGGATCCAGGACTTCCAGAAGATGCGTCCGCGGGACTTCCGCGGCACTGAGGGGATTCTGTATGCGGATGGCTGGATAGAGCACATCGAAGATATCTTCCGAGTGGCAAAGATTCTAGCACGAATGCAGATTGAGGCGACAGGTAGCCAGATGCAGGACCTGGCCCGCACATGGTACCAGACGGACCCGAGGGTCGGCACAGAGGGGCAAAATTGGACAGCCTTCAAGAAGCTGTTCAAGGAGAAGTTTTTCCCTGACACAGCTCTTGGCGCCCTGGAGACGCAGTTTGAGAGCTTAGTTCAGGGCAGTCAGACTGTCGATGAGTACGCTGGGGAGTTCTCTCGTCTGGGCAGATTTGTTGAGGGGCTCAGTGAGACGACGAAGGCCCGAAGATTTCGGAAGGGGTTAGTCAAGGTGGTCAAGTCCTTGAATAAGAGTGACCGGAGTGCCACTTTTGAAGAGATTCTGGTGGGTGCCCTAGCAGCAGAGGATGATCTTGAGCTGAGGCTCAAGAGGGGACGAGACGCTCTGGGGGCCAGTGGCAGCGGAGGACCGGCCAAGAGGCCGCACTTTCAGCAGCAGCATCAGCATCAGTAGAGGCCGTTCCAGCCACAGCAGTTCTAGGGTCAGGGCTGTGCACCTTTCCAGCAGGTGCAACAGCAGCCGAGGGTTCAGCCACAGGCACTCAGACAGTAGCCCGTTTGTTATGGTTTCTACAAGAAGCCAGGGCATGTATGGAATGACTGGAGGAAGAGGCTCGGAAGGTGCCTACTCTGTGGTTCGACAGAGCACCAGCTGAAAAAATGTTCCATGTCTTCAGGACGAGCAGCTCAGGGAGCGGGAGCAAGAGCTCCAGCAGTGCAGCAGAAGGGACCCTTGCAGACTCAGTAGCAGAGGTTCGCTCAGCATCAGCAGTAAGCCAGGAGAGGTTAGCAGGGACGAGCTTTCGCCATGGCAACTGAGGACGCAGAGGCTATCGGGGGGCTGATCGCAGGTTCTATATATTCTTCTCGACTCTATTACAGCTTTTGCATTGTTCGATTCGAGTGCTTTCCACAGCTTCGTGTCTATATCTTTTGCTATTAGACACCACCTTGTATCCGAATCATTGCCTAGGACTTGCAAAATTACGACCGGGGGTGGTATTATCCTTGTTAGTGATATTTGTAAGGGTCGGAGAGTTGATTTGGGAGGCCGAGAGTTGGATGTGAGTATGCTCGTGATGCCATTGTCGAACTATGATATCGTACTCGGTATGGATTGATTGAGCAGGCATCACGCCAGCATTGATTGTCGTGGGTGTAGAGTTCTTTTCAGAGCACCCGGAGAGCCAGAGTTCGAGTTCACCCGACGACAGGCGGAGCAGAGCAGCGAAGTTTTTTTTATGGAGTATCAGTTGAGGAGTAGGCAATGCCAGACCCTTTGATAGCAGAGTTCGTGGACGTCTTTCCGGAGGATTTTCGAGGACTACCACCGGACAGAGACGTAGAGTTCACTATGGACTTAGTGCCCGGTGCAGAGCCGATATCTCAGCACGTCTATAGGGTGAACAACAGCGAGCTGGTAGAGTTGAAGAAGCAGGTGGATGATCTGCAGGACAAGGGCTTCATCCGATCGAGTTATTCACCATGGGGTGCACCGATACTCTTTATACCGAAGAAGGATAGGTCGATCATGATGTGTATCGACTACAGGGCACTCAACAACCTCACGATCAAGAATAAGTACTCGTTGTCGAGGATCGACGATCTTTTCGATCAGCTGAGTGGGACGAGGGTATTTTCTAAGATTGATCTGAGGTCAGGTTACCATCAGGTGAAGGTGAAGAAGGAGGATATCCCGAAGACCGCATTCAGGACACGGTATGGCCAGTTTGAGTTTATGGTAATGCCATTTGGGTTGACTAATGCCCTGGCAGTATTCATGAACCTGATGAACAAGGTATTCCACCAGTACTTGGACAAGTTCGTGGTAGTGTTCAACGATGATATCCTAGTATGCTCGAAGACTGAGGAGCATGAGGAGCACTTGAGAGTGTTTCTGGAGACTCTCAGGAGGGAGGAGCTTTATGGCAAGCTCTCGAAGTATGAGTTCTTTCTGGACAGAGTTGACTTTTTGGGTCATGTGGTAACTGGAGATGGGATCTCAGTTGACCCGAAGAAGATTACGACAGTTGAGGCTTGGACAACACCGAATTCAGTAGCAGAGATTAGGAACTTCTTGGGATTGGCAGGCTATTATAGAAGGTTTGTACAGGATTTCTCCCGGGTTACAGAGGCATTGACTAGGCTGATCCGGAAGGATACAAAGTTTATCTGGTCAGAGGAGTGTCAGGTCACTTTTGATGAGTTGAAGAAGCGGTTGACGATAGCTCCGATTCTGACATTGCCATCAGGATCAGGAGGGTTCACTATCTACAGTGACGCCTCAGGGAAGGGTTTGGGTTGTGTCTTACAGCAGCATGGGAAGGTGATTGCCTACGCTTCCAGGCAGTTACGTCCCCATGAGAAGAACTATCCTACCCATGACTTGGAGTTGGCAGCAGTTATATTTTCTTTGAAGTTGTGGAAACACTACTTATACGGGAAGCGGGTGGAGATCTTTACAGATCATAAGAGCTTGAAGTATGTGTTTACATAGAAGGAGCTCAACATGAGGCAGCGCAGGTGGTTGGAGTTGATGAAGGACTTCGATATTTTACTGCAGTATCACCCAGGGAAAGCCAATGTGGTTGCCGATGCCTTGAGTAGGTGTCCGACGGCCATGTGTTTGACTATGGATCGTCACTTGCTAGCAAATTTGGAGAGCCTGGGGATCGAGGTGGTTGTGCCGGGAGTTCAGATGCAGATGTGGGGCCTTCAGATTCAGTCAGACTTGATGGAGAGGATCAAGTCGACACAGTTCGAGGATGTTGCTCGGCGGTGTATCTGAGAGCAAGTTCGTGCAGGGTTGGTGGATGATGAGTTTACTCTTACAGAGGATGGTGCATTGAGTTACGATTCCAGACTGTGTATGCCCAGTAAAGAGCTCCGGAAGTAGGTCATACATGAGGCCCACCGATCTTAGTAATCTGTACATTCAGGTGGCAACAAGATGTATAGGGATCTGAGGGAGCATGTTTGGTGGTATGGGATGAAGCGGGAGGTAGCTTGCTTCGTAGCCAGATGTTTGGTCTGTCAGCAGGACAAGACAGAGAGACAGAGGCCAGAAGGTTTGTTGCAGCCATTGACCATTCCAGAGTGGAAGTAGAAGCAAATCACGATGGACTTTATTTCTGGATTGCCGTATACACCAGGAGGGAAAGATATGATTTGGGTCATCGTAGACAGGTTGACAAAATTGGCCCACTTTTTGCCGTTTAAAGTGGGTACGTCTACTGATAGGATAGCAGAGATGTATATGCGGCAGATTGTCAGGATTCATGGAGTTCCGGTGAGTATTGTCTTAGATCAGGATAGTCGCTTTACTTCCTATTTTTGGCGGAGTCTGCAGACTAGTTTGGCCACTCAGCTCAAGTTTAGTACTGCATACCACCCTCAGACAGACGGACAGTCAGAGAGAACTATTCAGACACTCGAGGACATGTTGTGGACTTGTGTTTTAGATTTCAGAGGATCATGGAAGGATCACCTGCACTTAATAGAGTTTGCATATAACAACAGTTTTTAGGCCAGCATTGAGATGTCACCATTTGAGGCACTGTACGGGCACAGATATCGTACACCCTTGTCTTAGGATGTTGTTGGAGAGCGAGCTTTATTGGGACCTGAGATGGTTGTAGCTGCAGCCGAGAAGGTGAAGCCCATCAGAGACCGGATTCGTATGGCGTAGGACAGACATCGGCACTGGGCCTATAGCCACCGCAGACCTTTGGAGTTTGAGGTACAGTTTAAAGATAGGATTAGAATTTGGAGTTGTTTTGTTTGTGATTTTGTTTGATCATGTTTTAATATATTAGTAATTGAGACCTTGTTTGTGATTAGGTTGTGTAGAAGCATGGAAATGAACAGGAAATCCTATGCAGCTCAAGACTAGGAGAGTTTCATGCGGCTCAAAAGTTCATTAGAGTTCCATGCGGCTCAGAAATCCCCATAGCTCCATGCGGCTCTATGCAGCGGCCTCATTCAATGCACATTTAATGCCACGTGGCCCTATGCGGTTCGCCTCTACAGCTGGCCACAAGCAGTAGCCTCATTTAATGCTCTGACGTAACACGTCAACTCTGACATAAATGAGCATTGACAGCTCTGAAATAAAGCTGTAATGATGATTCTGACGGAATGACGCGCTCCTAGGAAAACGAAGAAAATCTTTACAGCTGGCACAAATCTACCAATTCCAAAGCTCATTATGCGATTACCTACTTTAATGCGGCCACCACCTCCATGCGGCTGCCATCTCCATGCGACCGCCATCTCCATGCGGCTACCATCTCAATGCGGCCGGCATCCCTATGCGGCTGCTACTCTCATGCGGCCGCCACCCCCATGCGGCTGCTACTCCTATGCGGCTCGGATCATGGGGCCACCCCGATGCGGCTGCTACCCCTATGCGGCTCAGATCATAGGGCCACCCTCATGCGGCTCGAATCATATGGCCACCCCTATGCAGTTCAGATCATAGGACCATCCTCATACGGCTCAGAATAAAAGATTGCCATGCAGTTCTGACACGAGGCCACACTCATGCGGCCCAACCGTGACGGTCCTCCATGCGGCTTGCAGCAGTTGGGACACGTGGCAGGAGCTGATCGAATCTCAATAATTCATATTTATTACAGTCAATGAGGGACACGTGGCGGGAGGTGATCGAATTTCAATAATTTATATTTATGAAGGACACGTGGCAGGAGTCGATCAAATCTCAATAACTCAGATTTGCTGCAATCAACATAACCGTCTAGATTTGGTCAAATTCCAAACAAATTAGATTAATTGCAATCATCATAATTACCCGGATAAATCCCCAACAAATGATGCAGATTTGTTACAATCAACATAAAAGCAAGATCAGGGTGAATCTTAACAAATCCTTGGCCGCCCTCTGTTTAAAGTGCAATCATTGCACACCCTAATGATCATGCCCCACTCCTATAAATAGCAAGGTGCCATTCCCTTACAAAAGAGAGCAGAGAAGACAGAGAGAGAGCACAGAGATATACGCACAGAGCCAGACACAGAGCGATCCACATTCGAGCAAGAGCATTTCTTTGTCGGAGCCGAAGCTGCGTCCGATCGAACAAGGAGTAAGGCAGAGCTTCTGTCGCTTTCCCGAGCCTCTACCGTCACCCCCCAGAAATAAATAAATAATTGTACTTAGATTGTTGTACCTAGGTTTTCGTCCCTAGGCTTTCTTTGTACAAGCGAGTTTGTATTGTGAGTCTAAGTTCAGTTGTCCCATAAAACTGTTCTGTACTTTTACAATCAATGGCAAACACGATGGCGACTCTGCTGGAGACTAACTTCTCCACGGCTGAGGAGTTGGTGACGTAATCGGACGCAGCCAAACTTGGCTCCACTCAACAAATGCTGGTCGCCCGGTTCGACCAGCAGGCGTTTGAAGAAATGGTCTCCGACGGGAGCGCTGGCCCGGTCCAGAGGCGAACCCGTACGAAGAAGGCCCGCAGGGAGTGGAGGCCCAAATCACTCGCTCCTCCCCAAGCTCTCGAAGGAGTACTCTCTGTTGCCCAAGATGGCGGAGAAGACTCTCTTGCGGCCCCACTTCAGACCATAAAGGACTATGCTGTCCCCAAGTCCGACAGAGGAAAATACTAAGATGCTGGACTTGCAGGGGCAAAGTGTAACTCTAAACGGTCCAGGAAGAAGCCGCAGAAGGACGCTTGCCGCATGAAGACTCATGCGGCCACAAAAGCCAGCCACAGACAGAAGGCTCATGCGGCCAGAGCTGCCAGCCGCATGGAGGATGCTCATGCGGCCACTACGACTTCCAGCCGCATAGAAGAGGCCCACACGACCACTACAGCTCCCAGCCGTATACACATTGCCAGCCGCATACAGACCGCTTATGCGGCCACAAATACCAGCCGCATGCAGGCAAGCTGTGCGGCTAACAATCTCAGCGTAGGCCATCTACTTCATACGGCTCGGTTTTGGTCTTCGACCGCCTCTCAGGTGGTCCTGACCCCAGATGCTCTCATGTGCCAGTCTCCCTGGACTCTTCCTACTATGCATTCTCAGGTGCTAGAAGGAAGAAGTCTCGGGCAGCGCGGGCTCGCCAAGCTCAGTCAGCTGTCCTAACTTTCGACTATTAGGGCGTCCCGCTGACTATTATGCGGGCCTCGGATAGAAAGTTATACCGAACCACTCGAGTCCAGCCCCCGACGGCAAATGGACGGAGTGGTTCCCAAATGTCTTCCAACAATTAGGGAGCAAACATGGTGCCAATGCAGTCAGATGCTCGAGTTTCCCGGGCCCACAAATCGGGTGTAAAGGTTGCTCGAGACGCACCTGACTTACGTGACGTGATCCTACACAAGCGCAAAAAAAGAGAAGAAGCCTCGGTGTGCAGAGAATCCTTTCCTGGATATCACTGCACTCAAGTCATTGTCAACTGCTGCTGTAGCAATGCGGCCACACAAGAGGACTGGCAATCCTTCTTCCGACGACTGCAACACCCAAGCTCAGAAGACGAGGCGCTTCTCGTCGCCTCCTGCAATTCTGCTCAGAGGATCCCTGGCAGCGGGAGAGGGAAGAAAACAAACGTCTCCAGACCTAAAATCTTAACCAAGAAACTCTCTTCTAAGCGGTTGTCCACGACCATTATGAGAGGAGTTTTCCAAGGTACTCGCTTAAAGACAAAAGCTGCCACACTTGAAGATTTGTCGTCCACATCTTTGGGAGGCACTGGAGCCGGGGGTAGCACTCCTCCAAATATCCATGACAATCCGATGTTCCAAGAAGATAATCCAGGGAAAAAGATTCCCTCAACAGATGCAGCAGGTTTCGACGTCCCCGACAATGTCCACAACTCTCGAAATGAGGCAAGCTCTGAAGCTGGGGGTACCACTCCTTCTAAGTCCGAACCAGAGGAGAACATTCCCACATACCCTGACGACTCTCTATACAAGGGTATGACTCAGAGGGTACGTCCTCCACCGTTCCTTCCATCTCTCCTCATGTGAGGACGGTGTTCATGACGGACAGCAACCAAGACAGTTCCAGTGATCGCCAACGCATCGACACTCTGGAGGCCATACTGTATGCCTTGGTCAAGTCTGTGGACGAGATCAAAGTGGCCCTTCCAACTCTGCAAGGAAGGACGCCTGGCCAGACAAGCTTGGCTCCCGCGGTCAATGCAGACTCAAACTCGGCTATACCAAACCCGAGCGACAATCCTCCAACAACAACGGCTTCCACTGCTGCAGAAGAGGCCAGGAAGGCGAGACGAGAGGTCCAAGAGCTCCGGGCCATGTTCCATGCCCGAGAAACTTGCCAAGACCTCAGGATACGACAACCGTATCCGGCTGCATGGAGAGATGTTCCCTTCCCACTAAGATATAAACCGTTCAACATCAATCTGTATGATAGAAAAACATCTGCAAGCAGGTACATCACCTACTTCGAAGTCAAAACCAACCATCTGCGTCATGATGACGCCATCCTTACGCAGTTGTTCATTGGAGCGTTGGAAGGGGTCGCCTTCAACTGGTACCGCAACTTGCCGGACAATTGCATCAATTCCTTCGTCGGCTTCAAACGTATGTTCCTGGAGAGGTTCAATAAAGTAGGATAAGACGTGACGATGTTCACTCTCATGGATGTTGTTCAAGAAGAAAAAGAGCTGACAAGGAACTATATCGAGCGGTTTCGTCAAACCGCGATGAAGTTGCCTTCCGGTAATCCTGATTCCTCCTTAATTAAAATTTGCCAAAAGAGGCTGCTCCCCACAATCAGCCTCTGGATGGGCAAAAGTCAGTTTAAGGATTGGAAGACTTTCATTATCAGTGCCACTAGCGCAGAAGACAAATTGAAGAAAGCTCGCCAACTGGGATTGCTCGTCTCGGAAGGAGAGGACAAGGACAAACGCCCTAACACCAACAGCAATAATAGTGGTAACCCCTCCAACAATCGAGACAACAAGGGCAAATAGGCTATGGTGGCCGACACAGCTCCGAAGCCTGAACCGAAGCCGACAGAAAAGCAGTGGCCTCAGATGACTTACTCCTTCGAGGACGGCCATGTCAAGCCCATTTTGGACATGCTCATACAAGGAGGTCGAATTCAGCTCCCTTTTCCAAGGCGTGAACCTCGTCCTGCAGAGATGGAGAGCCCCAAGTACTTCCACTACCATCGCTATATTTACCATGCTACACAAGACTGCTACCAACTGAAGCGATACATCCAACATCTCATCGATTCTAAGGCCCTAGCCATTGATTTCGAAGAGGTAACCATGGCAGCCAACATGGTGTCAGTACAATTCGATAGCTTTTTTCCGACAAAGACTCAAGATGGAGTAGTACCCGTCCCCAGAGCAAAGATGGAGGTCTCTAACCTTCCACCTCATCGAGACCAGGCTGCTGGTCTAGTGCCCCTTACCACATCTCAAGGGAAGGTTATGTGGGTCCATCTAGACTTGGTACCTGAAGTGACTCAGTCCACACCACCCTCCACCAGCAAGAAGAAGAGTGGGAAAGTCAAATCATGTCGCACAATCTCGGCAGAGGTCGAAGAAGCTACGACTGTCGTCACCTGGTTAGGGGCACAATCCCAACCTATACCTGGTAACTCGGCTGAAGATCAACAGCCGGCTACTGCTGATGCTCCAGGACCTTCTCATCCTTCGACGACCGACAAGCCTAGGCTGAAGGAGACTGGCTTTGACAAACCGCTCCGAAAAGAGACGCCTCATGGACTGGAGAGGCCCTACAACTTTGACATCTTGGCACAATTGGCCAACATACCGGCCAAATTGTCGCTATACGAGCTCCTGAGACTCTCCAAGGATGTTCGCATCGCACTGAGCGAGGCACTCTAGAATGCCGACGCATATCTGGCTCAGTCCAATCTCATTGGGGAGACCTCGCCTGCAGATCTCCAGGACATTGCTTGCACAGGCGCGATGCCCAACATCGTCTTCACTCCGCAGGATATGCTTATCAAGACCAACCTGAATGATCGCCCTCTGTATTATACTGGGTACATTGGCGATATCAAGGTGGATCGGATGCACATTGACCCCGGTTCTTCCATAAGCATCATCCCGAAGAGCCTGCTACACCATCTGCACATCCTAATGCATCGTCTGACACCGACAAGCACCGCCATTAGCAGCTTCAATTCAGGCAGAAGCTATCCGATTGGAAAGATTCGTCTGAAATGCCAAATCGACGATCTTCAATCAGAAGTGACCTGTTATGTCATAGATGCGGATACTTCCTACAATATTCTCCTGGGACGTCCTTGGATACATGATTATATGATCGTGCCTTCTACACAGCACTAGTATTTCAAGTACGTTGATAAGCACAGCTTCGTGAGGACAGAATTTGTTGACATTGATCCCTTTAAAGGGGTCGAATCCTGCTACTCCGACTCATGCTTGTACGAGAAGTCAAAAAGACACCTCGTCGAAGAAGATACTCAAGCTCCAACTGAGGCGGCAACTGGATCGGAAGAACCTCTGACGATCCACCTCCAAGCCCGCAAACCTGGCAGAACTGCACCACTTACAGCCACTCTGCGTAAGGATGCAATCAGCTTCTCTGTACAAGAGGGGCAGATGATAATCCGACTTCCAAGGTCTGACCAAGCGCCAAGACCCATGACAGAGCCACTGGCAATCAAGCTGCCTAGAGCTAGCCAACAACAATCAGAGGAGCTCAATCCCTCCGTCAAGCCGATGATGATTCGCCTTTTCAGAATGAATCGGCAGCCGAGCACTAAGCCAGGGACTGCTAACCAGCCAACAAGTCCACGCCTAGCTCCGAGCACCAAACTGGGGGTCGCTAGTACGCCAACGACTCCAAGTTCAGCTCCATCTATAGAGCCCCTGATGATTAAGCCGCCCAAGTCATCCTCTCAGTCTTCATTGACACAGGGGGTGGCTGAAGAAGAGTCAGAGCTGGCCAAGTATGTGGCTGCTCACACTGGTGTTCCATCCGCAGATGATGTAATCCTACTGAAAAAGATACCTTACTTTATCAATAAAGGGCTATCTTTGAACTACCTCGAGCTTAATAAGCTTTGTATAATGTATGCTATGGAATACGGTATAGGCACCCACCTACACACATGTGACAAATGTCTACACCGCAAACCAACTTACTCCAGTGGAAGACGCTTACCACATAATCGAGGGAGAGGATCACCCAATCATCTTCGGCCAGAAGAATGATCCACAACCCTTCAGGATAGAGGAAGTTGAGCTTGAACCCGACACCGGGAGACTGCCCCTTTATCTGTATAGTTCCCGATCCAAGTACCTCATACAAAATAGGGGTGTAATCTGGAAACTACGTCAGGCTTGAACTACGGCACTGGACGACGATTACCCTTACAATTGCCGGTCCCGACTGGGAAACCACAAGATTACTACAACAAAACCAGATGTGGGCCAGGTAAGTTACACCTGCAACAACCCCTGAAAGCTCAGATAAGGAATGCGACTGGCATTCACACTCAACCGGATCACCAACTTCTGATTTAGACGTCAGCATTGGGGACATGCTCAGGCAAGTCTGGTCTGTCAATATGGCATTTGCCGACGCCTACGAAGAAGATAAAGACATTCCTAAACTTCTTGAGTTAGAGTCGTGGGCACAACAGCTAGATGCGCAATGGGAGAAACGGTTCGAACAAAGAGAGCCTCCCACCGAAGATGAGGTTGTACAAGTTGATCTCGGTGATGAGTCCTCTCCAAAGCCCATCTTCGTCAGCAAGAATCAGACAGATGAAGAGCGGGAATCGCTACTGCAACTCGTCAGAGAATACATCGACGTGTTCGCCTGGAGCTACGAAGACATGCCAGGATTGAACCCAGAGATGGCACTTCATAAACTCAATATTCGTCCGGACGCAAAACCGGTCAAGCAACAGCAACAACGGTTCTGCCCCGATATCATGAATGCCATTAAAGCTGAGGTCAACAAACTGATAGCTAGCGGCTTCATCCGCGAGAAACAACATCCAGATTGGGTAACCAATATAGTACCAGTCCTCAATAAGAACGAAAAGATACGAATCTGCATCGACTTCCAGAACCTGAATGAGACATGTCCTAGGGATGAGTTCCCCCTCCCTATCACAGACATCATGATTGACAACACCTGCGACTTCGAGCGTATGTCATTCATGGATAGTTTTTCGGGGTACAACCAAATCAAGATGTTCCCTGATGACGAAAAGCATACATCATTCCGAACACCAATTGGCACATACTGCTACACAGTCATGCCTTTCGGTTTAAAGAATGCTGGCGCCACCTATTAAAGAGCTATGAGCGTCAACTTTAGATACCACTTGCGCAAGATAGTGGAATGTTACGTCGACGACATCGCCGTCAAGAGCCGCTCTAAGGAAGATCATCTGCAGGATCTGAGGACAGTATTCGACCTGATGCGAGCGCACAATTTGAAGATAAATCCCACAAAATCCTTCTTAGGCGTATCCAGCGGGAAGTTCTTTGGTTTCATCATTACTTCCCAGGATATCTACATAGACCCTGAGAAGACGAAGGCAATCATGGAGATGGGTCCCCCAAGAAATCTCCGTGAACTCCGAGGCCTTCAAGGGAGGCTGGCCTATATCAGGAGGTTTATCTCTAACCTCTCCGGACGATGTCAGCCACTCACCCACCTCATGAAGAAGGGCCTTTCATTCATATGGGATGAGGAGTGCCAGCGCGCCTTCGACAACATCAAAGAATACCTGTCGAACCCTCCAGTCCTGGTGGCCCCAGTTGTCGGAAAGCCATTCTTGCTCTATGTACGAACTATGGAGCATTCTCTCGGTGCTCTACTAGCACAAAACAACGATGTAGGCCATAAGCAAGCTATATATTACTTCAGCCGAATGATGATGGGGCCGGAGCATCGATACACTGCCATGGAAAAAGAGTGTCTTGCTCTGGTTTTCGCCATTCAGAAGACGCGACACTACGTCACGGGACAAACCATCCATGTCGTATCAAGAGTCAACCCCCTCAGGGTCCTCATGACTAAGCCAGGTGCACTCAGCTCTCGCCTCGCTACCTGGGCGATATTACTGTCCCCCTACCACGTGATCTTCGTCCCACAGAAGGCGGTTAAAGGTCAAGCTCTGGCAGACTTTTTAGCAGCTCATCTAGGTTCGGAGTCAACCAGAATATACGAAGAGGTTCCAGATGAGGTCGCTAATTCAAATGCGGTCTCCCATGATGCCATCTGGCGAATGTTCTTCTACGGCACTTCCAAAACTGGGCCCAAGGGCAATATTATCGCTGGAGTCAGAGTGGTACTGATTTCTTCCTCCGGGCTGGTGATGAATTGGGCTTACTCCCTCATGGAGCCCAATTCAAACAATATGGCTGAGTACAACGCTTTGGTCATTGGCCTTCGACGTGCAAAGGAGCTGGGGGTAGAGTATTTGGAAGCATACGACGATTCGCAGTTAATCGTCAATCAGATCCGAGGTCCATACGAAGTTCGCCATGAAGATATGATCCCTTATCACCAAATAGCGATCGACATCATCTCGTCCTTGGAAGGATTCTTTATAGAACATATTCCCAGGCTCCAGAATATTGAAGCCGATGACCTAGCAGGTCTTGCCGCTTCCTTAGCAGTTCCGAATCATGCTCACCACTTGGTTGACATAATAGGCCATAAATTGGTCTGTCCCAAGAATAATGTTCAATATGTTGAGAGTTACTCCGCTCGGATAGTCGATGAAGCACCAGACTGGAGACAACCATTCATCGACTTCGTAGTCTACGACATTCTGCCAGAGAATCCGAAGGAAGCCACTTCCATCAGAAGGCGATCCCTCAGATTCTTCTACGATACGGAGACGAAAATGCTGTATCGGCGATCATACGATGGATTACTGCTTCAATGTCTGTCAAATACAGAAGCCAAAGAAGCTGTACATGAAGCTCACGACGGCGTCTACGGGGCCCATCAGCCTGACCCGAAATTGTAAGACCGTCTTTGCCGAATGGGCTATTACTGGCCCACGATAGTTGCAGATGCGATAGACTATGCAAGAAAGTGCAAAGCCTGTCAAGTCCATGCAGATTTCATCCACCAGCCATCCGAGTTTCTACATCCGACAGTGGCATCCTGGCTATTTGAAGCATGGAGAATGGACATCATTGGTCCAATCACTCCACCTTCATCCAGAGGACACCGCTTCATACTCGCAATCACAGATTACTTCTCCAAATAGGCGGAAGCTGTTCCGCTTACAGAAGTGAAGACATCAAACGTGATCAGCTTCCTCAAGCATCACGTAATCTACCGGTATGGACTGCCACAAAGGATCATCTACGACAATGGTCCGCAGTTCACAAGCCATGCCTTCTATCGGTTATGTGACAAACACCAAATCTAGAATGTTGCTTCAACGCCATACAATCCGACAGCAAATGGGTTGGCAGAAGCATTCAATAAAACTATAATCAAGCTGCTCAAAAAGTTCGTGTCCTCAAACTAATGCGACTGGAATGAGAAGCTTGGTGAATGCTTATAGGCGTACCGTAGTACAGTATGGACAACCACTGGGAACACACCATTCTCTCTGGTGTATGGGAGAGAGGCAGTTCTTCTACTGGAGACTCAAATCCCCTCACTCCGCGTTGCCCTCACCTACCGATTGACGATGAAGGATAATCACCACCGTCGATTACAAGAGTTAGAGGATTTAGATGAGAAGTGCCTGTTAGCTCAACAACGAATCGAGCTGTACCAAGCACGTATCTCGGGAGCTTTTAACAAGAAGGTTAAAATTAGAACATTCCAAGTAGGTGATATCGTTCTGGCAGTTCGGAGGCCGATGGTTGTGACTCACAAAACCGCCAGCAAATTCCAGCCAAAGTAGGAAGGCCCATTTATCATCGAGGCTGTATTCGCCAATGGTGCTTACCGCCTTGCAAAACAAAATGGAGACTTGCTCATGTTGCCCATCAACGGCAAGTTCCTGAAGAAGTATTATGTCTAAAAACGACATCCTCCAAATCTCTCAGATTGTTGAGTTATGTACCCTCTGGTACCGTTGAACTCACACTCTAACTCAAAATCCCAGATTATTGAGTTATGTACCCTCTGGTACCGCTAAACTCACACTCTAACTCCAAATCCCAGATTGTTGAGTTATGTACCCGCAGGTACCGCTCAACTTACACTCTAGTCACTCCAGATGAATCTATATCGCATCTTCTAGGTAGCAAGTCACGTATGATCATACCTCTGAACTTTCTTTCTAGAAGAGCCCTCCCTCCCTCATGATCCAATACACGCACTTTCAGTGCATAAATAGGATAACAGATCCCCAAATTTCCTGAAACAACCACGTCGATGTTACCTCTGAGTTGTTTCCTTTCCATCAAAAATAAATCGCCCCTCACGTAGAACTTCCATGTCCTCATTACCTCTGAGTTGTTCTATGTACCCCTTCATGGTGTCCACTCCTACCACGTCCTCATTACCTCTGAGTAGGAAGATTCCATCGAAAAAACCCTCATATTTACAACGTCCTTATTACCTCTGAGTAAGTATGTTGGTCCTCTCCCGACTTATTATCCGTACCCAAAACCAAGATACGCCAAGGATAATAGGCCCACAAATGTCCTCCGTTGACCACAAATGTCTTCAAGTTGACCATAAATGTCTTCTGTTGACTACAAATGTCTTCAGTTGACCACAAATATCCTCTGTTGACCAAAAATGTCCTCTGTGACCGCAATATTTTGTACTAAGTCCTATAGTACATACAGCTCCTTTTTATTCATGCCTCTGGGGCCCAGCTGCCCTATGGCACTCTTTCGCTCGATACCAAGAACTTCCATGGTCACCTTACCGTGGGATCGTTCTAGGTATCTCTAATCAAACTTATTATCCGTACCTAAAACCAGGGTATGCCAAGGGCAATAGGTCCACGAAAAGTCTCCCAATAGGGCAAATACTACAAGCAAAGAATAGAGCGAATGTATTTTATTCATTCAAAATCAGCTACATTCACAGGACTCTTCATTCAGACAAGAAGTAAAGGATTGCATTGATATCCGAAAGAAGCGAAACATGAACTACAGCTAAATACAGACAAAAATATCAAGACAAAATACGGACATTTATGGGAACCCACAAATCCTAGTTACGGCGACGCATATGCCATTCCCTCAACCATTTTGCATATGAAGGATATATTGGATTAAGATTCTCGTCCAGAGCAGGAGGACCAGAACTCCCAGTACTACTACCCTCAGACTCGGGATCCTCCTTTACAGTAGCTTCAATATTGGGAGTGTTCTCCTCCCCGATGGGCGCCAGCTCTTCTTTTTGTGCCTCCATATTTGGTATTACCTCCTCCTTAACGAACAATGACTCTTGTTTGACGAAGGGAGGCAGCATCTCTTCCTTCACAAAGATCTCAGCCTTCGGTGGGGATACTGCAAGAATCAAAGACAAAAGAAACAAAGTTTGAAGATGGCCAAGTGAAACGAACTTAGTGCTTCGGGGCTTATGCGGCTCTATATTGGTAGGGCCTCACGCGGCCAAGTTCAGATGAGCTTATGCGGATCTATTTAGTAGGGGATTATGCGGCACAGTTCAGATAAGCTTATGCGGCTCTAATCCGTTGGAGCTTATGCGGTCCAGTATATCAGGAGCTCGTGCGGTTCTATTTTAGTGAGACTTCATGCGGTTCAGTTTTAAAGGTGCTTATGCGGCCCAATCATTCTCATGCGGCTCAAACATGGAGTATACCCTATACGGCTCGGACATGAGAAGTTCATGCGGCCCATACGACATGTGCGGCTTCCTCGTACTAAATTTGGGCAGTTCGATGAAGACGAAGGACGTATTAAAGGCTTGTGCATAAAACATGCAACAGAGCCATCTTTGTTAGGTTTTTGAAGCATACGATCCTCCCAAAATCCTTACACACAATAGCGGGGTGAACGTCAGAATGAACTTCAGGCGCCGCAACTGACGTAGAAGCTACCCCTTACCCTTCGCCGCAGCCTTGGAAACTTTGGGGGCTATCATTGATCGAAGAAGAAGAAGAAGAAGAAGAAGAAGAAGACGGCAGCCTAGGGCAAGAGAGGTTCGAATAAAAGAAGAAAGTAAAGAGTTTTTCTAAAAAGATTACTCTTATTTATAGGCGGACATGGGCTCATAAACCGATGGACGCTTCGATTCGTGTGCTGCCTAAAGAACCAAATCGACGTTTCGGTTATCGAGGCAAATCTAACCCTTGGGATCCTGCCCCAAAAAGCGGCTTCAAATTCGAAACAAATTAAGACAAAATCAAGGGTCATTAAGTGAGATGCATACGTAGCAGAAAGGACAGCATGCGGCCAGAGCGGTCTATGTGGCTAGGAAATCCATACGGCCAGGAAGTCCATGCGGCTAAGAAGTCCATGCGGCCAGGCAGTCCATACGGCCAGGCAGTCCATGCGGCCAGAAAAGCCATGCAGCTAGGAAGTCCATGCGGCCAGAATATCTTATGCGGCCAGAAGAGCGTAGGTGGACATAGCCATGCTTCTTATTCAAAGTATTTTAATTTTACAAATTGAAAACTTTGAAGGGGGTCTTGTAGAAGAATGGAAATGAATAAGAAATCCTATACGGCTCAAGACTAGGAGAGTTTCATGCGGCTCAAAAGTTCATTAGAGTTCCATGCGGCTCAAAAATTTATTAGAGTTTCATGCGGCTCAGAAATTCCTATAGCTCCATGCGGCTCTATGCAGCGGCCTCATTCAATGCTCATTTAATGTCACACGGCCCTATGCGGTTTGCCTCTACAGCTGGCCATCAAGTAGCAGCCTCATTTAAGGCTCTGACATAACATTGACAGCTCTGACATAAAGTTGTAATGATGAATCTGACAGAATGACACGCTCCTAGGAAAACGAAGAAAATCTTTATAGCTGGCACAAATCTACCAATTCTAAAGCTCATTATGCTGTTACCTACTTTAATGCGGCCACCACCTCCATGTGGCTGCCATCTCCATGCGGCCACAATCTCCATGCGGCTGCCATCTCCATGCGGCCGCCATCCCCATGCAGCTGCCACTCTCATGCGGTCGCCACCCCCATACGGCTGCTACTCCTATGCGGCTCGGATCATGGGGCCACCACCATGCGGCTGCTACTCTTATGCGGCTCGGATCATGGGGCCACCCCCATGCTGCTGCTACCCCTATACGGCTCAGATCATAGGGCCACCCTCATGCGGCTCGGATCATATGGCCACCCCTATGCGGTTCAGATCATAGGGCCATCCTCATGCGGCTCAGATCAAAAGATTGCCATGCGGTTCTGACACGAGGCCACACTCATGCGGCCCAACCGTAACGGTCCTCCATACGGCTCAAAGCAGTTGGGACACGTGGCGGGAGCTGATCGAATCTCAATAATTCATATTTATTGTAGTCAATGAGGGACAAGTGGCGAAAGTTGATCGAATTTCAATAATTTATATTTATGAAGGACACGTGGCAGGAGTTGATCAAATTTCAATAACTCAGATTTGCTGCAATCAACATAACCGTCCAGATTCTGTCAAATCCCAAACAAATCAGATTTATAGCAATCATCATAATTATCCGGATAAATCCCCAATAAATGATACTGATTTGTTGTAATCAACATAAAAGCAAGATCAGAGTGAATCTAAACAAATCCTTGGCCGCCCTCTGTTTAAAGTACAATTATTGCAAACCCTAATGATCATGCCCTACTCCTATAAATAGCAAGGTGCCATTCCCTTACAAAAGAAAGCAGAGAAGACAGAGAGGAAAAGCAGAGAGATATACGCACAGAGCCAGACACAGAGCGATCCACGTTCGAGCAAGAGCATTTTTTCTCCGGAGGCGAAGTTGCGTCCGATCGTCCAAGGAGTAAGGCAGAGCTGCCGTCGCTTTCCCGAGCCTCTACCGTCACCCCCCAGAAAAAAAATAAACAATTGTACTTAGATTGCTGTACCTAGGTTTTCATCCCTAGGCTTTCTTTGTACAAGCAAGTTTGTATTATGAGTCTAAGTTCAGTCCTCCCATAAAACTGTTCTGTACTTTTACAATCAATGGCAAACAGGTTGGAGATCTGGTTTTTTTTAACAATATCTCTGACACGTGGTACGATACATTTTAGTGGAGGTGGAAAGCTTAGCCCGCGCTTCATCGGACCTTTCGTGATCAGCGGAAGAGTCCGTGATGTAGCTTACAGGCTAGATTTGTCACATATACTAGTGGGAGTCCATAACGTATTCTACGTAGCACAGCTGAGATGGTATGTGGTAGATCCTAGCCATGTACTCGATCACTCAGAGATTGAGGTGGGACCTACTCTTAGCTATCCAGAGCAGCCTGTAGAGATTCTGGATCGACGAGAGAAGGTTCTGAGAAACCAGGTGATACCCTTGGTTCGCATCGCATAGAAGCATCATTCTCTAGGAGAGTCTACCTGGGAGCGGGAGGATGAGATGCGCGAGCGATACCCATATCTTTTTGGACCTTGAGGTATGATTGTCTATCCTTCTCACCAGTTCAGTTTTGTCTTTCAATTTCGAGGATAAAATTCTTTAAGGAGGGTAGATTTGTTACTACCACATTTTAGTCTTGAGGGTATTTTGGTCATTTTGATTTTTGTGAATTATTTTATTAATTATTGCATTAGTGTTGTGATTTTTGACCTTTGCTAGTTGTGACTTTAGAGACTAGCCTAGAGTTTGACTTTGACTTTGACTTTAGTGACTTAGTTAGCATGGTGTGGGGCCCTAATGTGACTTAAGTTAGTCTTTGTTGACTTGAGTGTGGCTAGGGTTCATAAGAGGATTGGGAGAGTTATGTATTTTGGACTTATAGCTAAGGAGTTGTGCTAGCTAGCTAATGAACTTAGGCTCAAGCCTATTTAATGAAACCCTAACCCTAATCCCCTACATGGCTGGCCACCACAGCCCATTTCTAACCTAATTTTAGCCTATATAATGTCTCCTCATAACCACTTGCCCCTTTTAGAAACTTTCCTTTAGGAAACCCTATTTTCTTTCCCCTTTCATTATTTCTTCAGCAAATTGATCCCAATCTTTTGCATTAGAATCCAAATCTGGAGTAGAAGGAGAAGGAGGCTAGCTTGCAAGAAGGAAAGCTCGTTGGGACATAGCTTGGGGAAGGAGACTTTACTATTTGGGGCTTTTTTTTTGGAGATTGGATCCCTATAGGTAATCCCTACAAATTACCCTAAATTCCTGATTTTATTCCATAGATGCATCCATCTAGGTGTCCCCTAGCTGTAGGAAAAGTTTGGTAGAAATTTATGTTGATTTGGTGTCCGTATCGGACACGTATCTATGTGTATGATTAGGTGTTTGATGAAATGCCCAAGAGAGGTTTTATTGCTGTTTTTTAAAACTATTTAAACAAATTTATAGATATATTTGTATACTTTGATTTTCGTGAAGGATTGTATGTGTTTTCGTGTCTGTGTCGTATCTACGAGCAACTGGACACGCTCGCACGAGCCGTGCCCATGCCCTGATGCTCGGCCTCTTTGTAGGACACGATACAGCACTTGGTGGCACGATACTTGGTGGACATGAGGCGGCCATGTCTGCGAACATGCCCCCTGAGCTTCGTATCGATTGGTTTCGTGTCGGACACACACTCACGCGTGCACTGGTATTGTACTACACTGCTACGCGCAGAAATCCCCCACTGACATGCACTTCGTGTAACACAGGGACACGTTGTGGACACAGTGCAGACACATGTACACGAACCTTGACACTTGGGCTACCTATTGGACACGTGCACGTGACTCAATGTGGAGTGTGTCGTGTCCTATAGGGCTCGATACCTCAGCATAAGCCTATTGACGAATAGGTTCTGATACCATGTTTTCTTGTATTTGGACACTTTGTGTCCATCATGTGGACACGAAATCCTTTCCCCCTGACACGTATGCATTTGTGTGACACCTGTGCTGTCACTCCCAGTTTTCAAGAACAGGGATATTTTGGTCATATTTGAATTTTCAACATTTTTGAAATTTTATAATTTTATTAAATATTTTAAATGATTTGTGTAGTGTGGTTCGAGTTTCGTCTCGTTCCGACTTGTATCGAAAACCCGGGGTAGCTTTGACTCTAGTGGAACCCACTTATTAGTTAGACATGGCCCACATATGATAATATTTATGTTAATATAGTTAGACTAAATTTCATGACTAGGTTTTGTTAATTAGAGATTTAAACTTGACTAATTTAGCCCCAAACGAAAACCTATTTTTAATTTAAACCAATAGGAGCTAGAGGGGGGCATTTTAGTCTTTATCAAATTGGGACAAACCTCCCGTTGTGGCCGGCCATAGATAGGAGAGGTGAGTCACTTCCTTTATTTCATTTTTATCCACAAATTTCTCTCTCTTGTTCTTTCCCAAATTTTGAGAGGAACCACCATTGATTTTATCTCCAAATCAATCCCTTCTTCCACCAAATCTTCTTTATTTCTTCTCTACTCCATGAAAAGAGGGTTGCTAGCCAAGTTTGGGAGGATTTAACTTTGGTTCTGTCCATTGGAGATTCTTCGTTGTCGGTATTGTATAGGGAGGAGTTTCTTGGGTTTTGATCTCCCAGAAGTATAATTTCCCTCTAATTAACTCCTAAATGCATTTAGGATTATTTGACATAGGAATGACCCCCATGGTTGGTCTCCATTTGTGTCCATTTCGGTGTCAAATTTGGAGTTAGGAGTGTCCTTGTTGTGTGGGTTGTGTCCATGTGGGAAAACCCGCAATTTGGACACACTTGTGTTGTCTTTACGTTTAAATAATTTATTTCATGTTATATTCAGATTTTGTGTCATAAGATGTGTTCTTGTGTGTCCATGTATATATTATTTGTGTCTATATGTATACTTTCATTGTGTGTGTTGGGTGTATCTTATATATAGATATTATATATTGAGTGTCTCTCTCTCTCTCTCGTATATATATATTAT
>JANAVB010004584.1:0-62205 GCA_029216955.1 Iris pallida | reverse complement strand
CTGGATTTAGGACAGCGGGGTCCTCTGCAGTCAGAAACAGAGCCACAGGAGAGTTTCTGGTCACCGTCTTTGGCTGCAGAAGGAGCTTCTTCAAGAACTTGGTCGGGGGCAACAGTTTTGTGCACCGACGCCTTGCGAGTCCTCTTCGGGTTAGCTCGTTTCTGAGACGGGTTGGCGCTCCCTTCAGAGAGCAATTCTTCGAAGGCTTGTTAGTCGAAGCGGACCACAAGCATCTGCTGTGTAGAGCCGAGCTCGGACACATCAGATTGCGTCACCAACTTCTCATCGAAAGAGAAGGAAGACCCCAGCAGAGTCGCCATCGTGTTTGCCATAAAAATCAACAACAGGTATTACAGAATACTGGAATTGATTGCAAACTCACTTGTACAAAGAAAGGGCCTAGAAAAAAGCCTAGGAAACAATCTAAGTACAATTTTTTAGTTTTGATTCTGGGGGGTGACGGTGGAGGCTCGAGAAAGTGCTATCAAATCTGCCTTACTCCGTGGACTATCTGATGCAGTCTTTAGCTCGTGAAGATATTGCTTTTTCTTGAAGGTTGCCAGCCTTTTGCAGGGGTGTGGCACCCTGCTATTTATAATAGGATGGATTTTGAGCCGCATAAACGGCTTGCGGCCACGTGGCTGATTAGCACGTGAAGACCCGCTCTTGGGCTGCCATCTGTCGGTTTGTTGGGATTTTGTTGCAGCAAATCTGGGTAGTTGAGGAATTGGTCAGATTGCCACGTGTCCCGTTGCGTATAGCATTCTCAGTCTTCGATCATGCAGGGTCGTATGAGACTCATGTATGCGGCCTGGATCACAGTTACTGCCGACTGCCTGTAGTTCTAGAAAATTTGGGGCCGCATGAGGTTCATGCGACTTGGATGACGCTTTTTTGGCCGCATGGAGGCATACGAACCC
This sequence comes from Iris pallida, assembly GCA_029216955.1. Classification (NCBI taxonomy): domain Eukaryota; kingdom Viridiplantae; phylum Streptophyta; class Magnoliopsida; order Asparagales; family Iridaceae; genus Iris; species Iris pallida. The sequence goes on along the minus strand of JANAVB010004584.1, from coordinate 61,285 downwards.
TACTTTTGGGCGACGTCTCACGTCTTATCTTTCTTGTCGAAGTGTCAGAACTGTCATGTTTTGCCAGGACTTGTCAGCTTTATCATTCGAACTGCTCCTCCTTGGCCACAAATTTTCCTTCTATAGCTGTTCGTCGATGGGCGCATATGTCTTTGAACAGTTATGCGTCCTTCCTTCATGCGGGCTTGTTGGCCCGAAGTACCTATGCGGTAATTTATAATCTGCATGAACTCCATATTTTTCATGTTTCTACATGGAGATCGCAAGATCATTGATGAGTTATTCGGATTTACCAGATTTGTTTTAGAGATATACCTTAGAGACTACAGCTTATATTTTGAACTTGGTTCCTTCTAAGTCAGTACCTCTTAATCCCACATAGCTATAGATTGGGCGTAAGCCTAGTTTGAAATATGTTCGAATTTGGGATCGTCCAGCACATGTGCTGAATGGGAAAGCAGATAAGTTGGAATCTTGTACAGAAGTACACTTGTTTGTAGGCTATCCAAGAGGAACGAAAGGAGGTTTATTTTATAGTCCTAAGGATAAGAAGGTCAATGTTAGCACCAATACCCGATTCTTAGAGGAAGACTATGTGATGAACCATAAACCCATAAGTAGATTTGTTCTAGAAGAACTGAGAGGTGAGACACCAAGTACTTCAGTACCAATAGTACAAGAGGATGAACCACAAGTAACTACACAACGTGTCATAAATGTTATACCACGACCGATAGTGCCTCGTCGTAGTGGGAGGGTTGTGATACAACCTGATAGATATATGTTCTTGGAAGAGACGTCAGACTTCGTCGCTAAGGAACAAGATTATGATCTATGTACCTACAACGAAGCACTCCATGATAAAGATGCAGAGTCTTAGCAAAAAGCAATGATATGTGAAATAGAATCTATGGATTCCAATCAGGTCTGGGAGCTTGTAGAACAACCCGTTGGTGTAAAAGCCATTGGATGCAAGTAGGTCTATAGGAGAAAAAGTGGATCACACGGTAAGGTTGAAACCTTTAAAGCTCGGCTTGTTGCAAAAGGTTTTACTCAAAGAGAGGGTATCGATTATGAGAAACCTTTTCGCCAGTAGCCATGCTTATGTCTATCCGTGTCATTCCCCAGAACCAGAATAACGGAGAGCGGGGGAATGACTCAGCCAACTACGTATTACGGGTTGATGAATACCGTATAATACGATCAATGCTGTCTAAAAGATGAGGGGGTGCATACTACATGAAAGTCTCAGTAGGGTTACTCAACATCTATTGTCTCAATCATTCAAGCAAGAAGCAGTAATAGAGAACATGTAAGATAAAGCAGTAAGGCTTCCCAAATGCTCAGTCAAAATATTCTTGAGATCTGGCTATAGAAAATATAGCCAGATGATATGACAAGGTATACACAATCGTTATCAACTATAGTCTGACTTAGTTACAATTATGCAAAGTAAGCGCAAGATAGTCCAACTAACATGTCGGTGCCAAGCGGCAAAATATAAAGTAAGTAGTAAAACGAGCAGGGAAGCAAGGAACCCACTCGTGTCCTCCTGCGATCATCCCTCTAGTATTGACCATCTTGGAGGTGGAAGTACGCTGAGTCCTCGGAAGCTGGCTCTAAATCTGGCCATGCAAAACCAGAGAGGTTAGACCTCAAATAGCAAGTACCACAAAGGAAGCACGACATGAAGACTTAGAACCAGTAGTAAGAGTTAAGAATATGATAAATAGGTCTCTGCTTGCTACTGGGGTTCACACAACATCACGACACTTTAAGCCAACTTTCCAACCAAATAAGGACAGAAGTTGACCCGTCATGTTCTGACATTTTGATCAACTCAGTAGTTAACAGAGTAGGTACAGCACACAAACAAATTAATTTAAACGGCAATACAACTACTACGGCTTGCTAACTGTAAGTTCCAAGTTGCCATAGAAATATGCAATAAGGGATTCCTCAGTTCTTACAATGTACAAGCAAGGCTAGTCTACCCAATAATTAATTGCACCAATCATGAATTAGACGTGTCCCAGCGGGATGCCCGTCATCAATTTATAAAAATATAAACAGATACCACTCCCCGCCCGTATGGCAGGTTTGCAGTACCTGTGGGAACCAGCCGGCATGTCGGGGCACTAATTATCCCGAGATGGCTGCCCTGTAAGAACTCGGGAATCCATTCTCTCCATGCAATCATTATTTTTTTTAGCTTACTAGTCCCTATGTTAATTGAAATCTCATACCGTGGATCATGGTCATTCAGAATGAGTACTTTCGTACAGAGTACGATATGCATAACTCTACAACGATGCCCGTGCGGTTAGGTTGTAGGTCTTACATAGCGTAATGCAACAATCAAACCTAGCCACGGAATAATTATGCCATGACTGTAAGGTACACATGCTGTATTTGTAGAAAATATGTTGAAGTCTACACGTATCCATATGCCAATGTTCGGGATCGGCTAGTCGATTGCGATGGTTCATGGTTAGTATATGAACGTGTCTCATTCAATTCGCTAAGACGACTAGCCAGTCTTTTAGTTCCAACTAGTAACGCATGATCAATCATTTAGTCAATGTAACAATCAATGTCAATTCGTGACAAGCATGAAAGTCAAACTAGTATTTAGTATGGTCGAGTTTATAACTCTCAGGGTTAAGTTCTAGTCATACTGGGTATCCATAAACCAATCGAGACACAGTGCACACTCCACACAACAATATGTATTAAAATATTAACATATCATGATTATATCGAGTTCATGTCAAAAAGGCGTAAGGATATAATAAGGGGTGCCATACGCCCAATAAAGGTAAACTTAGGGCAATGGATGCTAGGGCCATACTCCACCGGGCAAGGGGGTAAGATACGCTTGTGCTAGGAAGCCTCCGGGCAGGGGAGTACGCCAAAGGAGTACGCTAGCCAAGGAGTACGCGTAAAGGAAATACGCGTAAAGGAAATACGCGTAAAGGAGGTACGCGTACAGGAATACGCATGAAGGAATACGCGTGCAGGAATACGCGTAAAGGAATAAAGTTTACGCGTAAGGAAAGTACGCGTAAAGGAGTATGCATGAAGGAGTAAAGTTTATGCGTAAGGGAAGTACGCGTAAAGGAGTATGCATGAAGGAGTAAAGTTTACGCGTGAACTTGTTTTACGCCAAGGCAGAGTAGACGTTGTTTTACGCATAAAACAGTCTTGACTTGCGTAATCCAGATTTCGTGCTGACACGAATAAACGTAGGCGTAGAGTTTGATACTACGCAGGCACGTATAAATATGGGCATAAAGTACTCCAGAACTCCAAATTCTATGGAACCTTCAATCTAAGCCAAAAATGGAACTTCCATAGATCAAAATGGGGTATAACAGAAATCTCAACAACCTGGAACGATCAAAACTTGAAAATAAGGAAGTTTGATAGATCGAAACCACCAAAATCCAAAAATGGAAAATTTCTAGATCTACAAAAAATAAAACTTTAAAATGCAAAATTTCAAGTTCTAAACTATCTTAGAATCACGAGAGGAAGATAAATGAACCATAAAAATAGGTTCTTATATGGAAGCAAGATGCACTTGCCTAAGCTTTTGGTAGGTGGAGAGAGTTATGAGGAAGAAGAAGGGAGTAAATGAGAATAAGTGAAGAGAGAGAAAGTAGTCGCTTTAAATGGAAATGGTGGTAGGTAGGGGGTTAGGTTCATGATGAATCACCCTAAACCAAAACAAACCAACCCAAGCCGAACCCAAGTCAAAATAAACCAAAAGCTAAGCAAAAGCAGAAAATAAAATACAGAAAAATAATTAGCATAAAATTAAAGGAATTAAATACAGAACAAATGCATGATAAATATTAAATAAATACATTCAAGCAGTACACTTATTAAAATACGTATTCTGGGAACGGGGAGTGACATCTCTACCCTACTTAGAAAAATTTCGTCCTCGGAATTTCAAATCCAAGCAGGCCAGAAACATCAGAGCTAGACTATTCCAGGTACAAGCAATTCTAGCGAGCAAGCAGTTATTCTACAATATCAATTGTAAGTAATATATATATATAATATATATATTATATATATATCAATCTACGATATCAAGCAATTTCTACTCATAGGGTGATAAGCATGAGGAATCAAGACAATCAAGGTACACGGAAAGAAATATACCTTGTGAGCCAAATAGGTGTGGATACCGTGATCGGATATCATCCTCATGTTTCCACGTCGACTCTCCTAAGGAGTGATGACCCCAAGCTACTCGGACAAGGCTAATTGTTCGGTTCTTGAGTATCTTCTTCATTCGGTCCCAAAATGGATACCGACTGTTCCTCGTAAGACAAGTTGGTACTAACAACCAGCTTAGAATGATCGAGGATATGGCTTAGGTCCGATACATACCTACGCAACTGAGATACATGAAACACATCATGCACCTCTCGTAACGAAGGTGGAAGGGACAAACGATAAGCAACATCACCTACCCTATCGAGGATAGCAAATGGGCTTACGTATCGCGGACTCAACTTCCTGCGAACGCCAAATTTAATGACTCCACGGGTAGGTGAGATCCGCAAGACCACGTGGTCCCCAACAAAAAATTCTAGCGGCCTACGATGCTGGTCTGCCCAATGACGATGCCGATCTTGCGTAACTCGAAGTCGCTCTCTAATCCCCTTAACCACTTCAACCGTCTGAACAATCTTATCTAGGCCTAACATCTTCCTCTCCCCGATATCATCCCATGCTAGTGGCGACCTACACTTCTTACCATATAGTGCTTCGAATGGCGCCATCCGGATACTGGCTTGATAACTGTTGTTGTATGAGAATTCGACTAAGTACAGGTGACTCTCTTAAGATCCTCCAAAATCTAGGGTGCAAGCTCGTAACATATCTTCTAAAGTCTGAATTGTTCTTTCTGATTGCCCGTCTGTCTGTGGATGGTAGGCCGTACTAAATCTTAACTTGGTACCCAGGCTATGATGTAGACTCTTCCAAAAATGTGATGTAAAACGTGTATCTCTATCTGATACAATACTGACAGGGACCCTATTCTGCCTGACTATCTGCTGCATATACAACTCTGCCAACTTTTTCTGTAGATTGCCCTACTCTAAAAGGAATAAAAGTGCCACCTTCGTAAGCCGATCCACTATCACCCAAATAGCATCCTTACCACTTGGTGATCTCGGTAAACCGGTCACAAAATCTATTGTGATATACTCCCACTTCCATTTCGGGATAGGAAGCGGTTGTAATAATCCAGCTGGCCTCTGTTGTTCTGTCTTCACTTGTTGACATATTAAGCAACGAGAAATGAATCTAGCTATCTCCCTCTTCATTCCGTTCCACCAGAAGTGCTGCTTGATATCTTTGTACATTTTGGTCCCTCCGGGGTGTATAGAATACTTTGAACTGTGGGCTTCTGTCATAACCTCCTGTCTGATATCTCCACTTGGCACACATAGACGTGATCCAAATCTAAGTGTGCCATCTTCGTGAATTTTATCTCCTTCCTGAGTCCTGACTCACATTGTGTCCTAAGCTTCTGAATCCTTGGGTCCCGTGCCTGAGCTGCCTTGATCATATCTACCAAGTCAGATTGAACTCGTAGACTTGCCAGAATTCCGATATCACTAGGAAGTATAACCTCGATGCCCATCTCTTGAAGATCTTCTAAGATATATTTTTGTGATGTCAACATAAATGTACCGCCTCTCCTGCTAAGAGCGTCCGCTACCATATTAGCCTTGCCTGGATGATACTGAGCTTTACGTCGTAATCCTTGATCAACTCTAACCAACTTCTCTGTCACATGTTCAGTTCCTTCTGAGTAAAGATGTACTTCAGACACTTATGGTCTGTGTACATGTCCACTCGATCACCGTACAAGTAATGCCTCCATAGCTTCAAAGCAAATACTACTGCTGCCAACTCTAAGTCATGAGTCGGATAACTCTTCTCGTGGTCTCTAAGTTACCTAGATGCATACGCTATCACCTTCCCATGTTGCATTAGGACACACCCAAGTCCCTTTCCTGACGCATCATATATACAGTAAAACCTCCGGGTCCAACCGGTAATGTAAAAATAGGTGCCATGATCAACCTCTGCTTTAAATTCTCAAATGATTCTTGGCACTCTGCCGACCAAATGAATGTCACATCCTTCCGTGTCAAGCGGGTCATGGGTGTGAGAGTCTTGCAAAGTCTGATACAAACCTTCTGTAATATCCTGCCAATCCTAAGAAACTTCGTACATCTGCTACGGTCTTAGGTATTGGCCAACTTTTACTGCTTCTACTTTCTTGGGATCCACTGCTACTCCAGCCCCTGATATGATGTGCCCCAAGAATGAAATGCGATCCGTCCAAAACTCATACTTGCTGAGCTTGGCGTACAACTGGGTCTCTCTCAGAACCTGTAACACTTTCTTGAGGTGATCTTCATGCTCTTCATCACTAGATGAGTATACGAGAATGTCATCGAGGAACACAACGACAAATTGATCTAAGTACGGCATAAAGATGCGGTTCATCAAATCCATAAATATTGTTGGAGCATTGGTCAAACCAAACGGCATTACTAAGAATTCATAATGCCCGTACTTCGACCTGAATGCTGTCTTGGGAATATCCTCTTTCCGAACTCTCACTTGATGATACCCTGACCGAAGATCTATCTTGGAGAAAACTCTTGCTCTACTCAATTGATCAAACAAATCGTCGATCATTGGTAGTGGGTACTTGTTCTTTACTGTTGCCACGTTGAGCTTTCTATAGTCAATGTACAATCTTGATGACCCATCCTTCTTCCCTACAAGTACCTCTGGTGTTGCCCATGGTGATTCGCTAACTCGAATGAACTTCTTCGCCTTCAGTTCCTCTATGTGCTGACACACCTGGCCTGCTCTGAATCTGCCATTTTGTAAACTCGATCTGATAATGGTTTAGTTCCAGGTGCCAACTCTTTACTGAACTCAATATCCCAAACTGATGGTAGACCTAGAAGTTCTTTGGGAAATACATCAAAAAACTCTTCAACTACCTTCGGGACTTGAACTTCTTCTATTGCCGTCACTACTCTTTGTTTATGTTGGTATATCTCTGATCTGACTAAGGTGAACCGCTTCATGCCTAGAATATTAAAAGATACACTCCCTCTACGACAATCTATTATCACATGTCTGTCTTTCAGCCAGTCCATGCCTAAGATAACGTCGAAATTTCTTATAGGAAATTCTATCAACCTGGCGGGTAAGGGACGCCTGCATACTACAACTCTATACGCTAGAATAACTCTAACTCCTATGAGCCCATTACCAGTGAGTATATTCAACCTCCCTGGCAATGTCTCGAATTCCATTCCTAGTCGTATCGTAAATTGTACAGATATAAATGAGTGTGATGCTCCCGAATCAAACAATTCTACTGCGGGATATGAGGAACGAGAATGTTACCTGCCACAACATCTCCCGATGCCAATGCTTCTTCCAAGGACAGATTGAATGCCTGCCCTTGGCCTCCTTGTTGGTTCCCATGCTGCGGCCTGCCTGGTGCTGCTGCTGGCCTCTGCCTTGGTGATGCTGGGGTGGTCTATGTTGTTGCTGCTGCATCGGCGGTCCTGCTGCCGAAACATCTGAGCCTGTGACATCAACGGACGTTGTGCCAACGGTCGTACCGCTACCGCTGGTCCTTGATACTGGCCTGCCCCTGCTGCAGAGCAGGAAATTGTTGTACTGGTCCTCCTGACCTCGAATTCATAGGACGGGTAGAAACCCGATGATCTGGATTTCCACATATCAAACACTGTCCGTTCAATATCCGACACACACCTCTAGTGTGCCTTGCCTTCCCACAATATGTGCAGCCGCTGGGGGTTGCTGGTTCTTCCTCTGCTGCTGTTGTTGCCTTGCTGGCGGTGCTGGCCCTCGCATTGCCATCGTGAATACGAATGCCAGGGGGTTGTGCTGTAACTCGGGGCGCTGCTCCCCCTCCTCCTTCAATCTGATTGTGAGATCTCTTCTGACCTCCAGTCCTAGATGTGATCCTCTGGATTGTGATCTCATGCCTCTGGGTTGCCTTTAATATATCATCGAAAGTCAGGTAGTTGTGTCCCTCTATCAATTGAAAGAGTTCAAGAAGAAACCCTTTTTGAAACCTCATAGCCCTCTGGCTCTCTGTTGCTACCATCTCCGGGGTGAACCTACTCAGTCTACACAACTCTACTGCATAAGCATCCACTGTCTTGCCAGCCTGCTTGAGGTTGATAAACTTCTGCTGTAGCTCGAACTGTGCCACAACTCCATAGTACTTCGTCTTGAACCTCGCAAGAAAATTATCCCAAGCTATAGGACGTCTGACGCCCACTTCTTCTGATTTCCACCAATTACGTGCAAGGTCCTGAAGTAACTGCTTCATTTGAACCACACTTTCTTCTGTCGATACCTTAGCTGCTGTCAGAATAGCCTCGATGTCCTTAAGCCATGCCATGTATCTGCTGAAATGGCATCTTCGTGTCCTCGAAATGATGGGGGTTGTACTTGCAGAACCTGGTTGACGCCACTGAGTCAGTCCTCACTCCCCTTTCCAAAGCTGTTTGCAATCCTTGGTTGAGCAATACATTCTGCTCTTGCAGCTGAGTGTGCATTTGTTGCTGGGCCAACATCTGATGTTGCTGAGTAGCCATCATCCCTCTTATGATTTCCAGAAGGGCTGGTGTCTACTGCCATAGGGGTAGGCGAACTGTTGGTAGTGTTGGAACATCCGGATACTGCGGTCCAGTGTTGGTTCCACTATCACCTCTTCGTGGATGGTCTCTTAAGGTAGTACTGGCCTTTGTTGCTGACCAACAAGGTCATGTTGTTCGTGTTGCCCTTGTTGTGGCTGTACAGAACAGATCGAATGAGGTGCCCCTAAGAAAAGGGCAAAGAGTAATCAAATGATCGGACAGAAAAGATCAATGAAGTCAAAGTATACCGGAATGTCAAGCTAGGTCGAGGAGTAACGAAATCATGAGATCAAGGGGGAACATGTGTGATTAAGACATCCTATAAATTAAAACACCCCACAAGTCTGAAATTAGACCTGCATGGGCTACCACTAAAATCTTGTCACGCCCCAGAACCAGAATACCGGAGAGCGGGAGAATGACTCAGCCAGCTACGTATTACAGGTAGATGAATACCGTATAATACGATCAATGCTGTCTAAAAGACGAGGGGGTGCATACTAATGAAGTCTCACTAGGGTTACTCAACATCTATTGTCTCAATCATTCAAACAAGAAGCAGTAATAGAGAACATGTAAGATAAAGCATTAAGGCGTCCCAAATGCTCAGTCAAAATATTCTTGAGATCAGGATTTACAAAACATAGCCGATGATATGACAAGGTATACACAATCGTTATCAGCTGCAGTCTGACTTAGTTACAATTATGCAAAGTAAGCGCAAGACAGTCCGTCTAACATGTCGGTGCCAAGTGGTAAAATATAAAGTAAGTAGTAAAATGAGCAGGAAAGTAAGAAACCCACTCGTGTCCTCCTGCGATCATCCCTCTAGTATTGACTATCTTGGAGGTGGAAGTAAGCTGAGTCCTCGGGAGCTGGCTCTAAATCTGGCCATGCAAAACCAGAGAGGTTAGACCTCAAATAGCAAGTACCACAAAGGAAGCACGACATAAAGACTTAGAACCAGTGGTAAGAGTTAAAATATGATAAATAGATCTCTGCTTGCTACTGGGGTTCACACAACATCACGACACTTCAAGCCAACTTTCCAACCAAACAAGGACAGAAGTTGACCCCATGTCCTGACATTCTGATCATCTCAGTAGTTAACAGAGTAGGTACAGCACACAAACAAATCAATTTACGGCAATACAACTACTACGGCTTGCTAACTGTAAGTTCCAAGTTGTCCTGAAATATGCAATAAGGGATTCCTCGGTTCTTACAATGTACAAGCAAGGCTAGTCTACCCAATACAATTGCGCCAATCATGAATTAGACGTGTCCCGGCGGGATGCCCGTCATCAATATATAAAAATATAAACAGATACCACTCCCCACCCATGTGGCAGGTTTACAGTATCTGTGGGAACCAGCCGGTATGCCGGGGCACTAATTTCCCGAGATGGCTGCCATGTAAGAACTCGAGAATCCATTCTCTCCATACATCGTTATTTTATTTAGCTTAATAGTCCCTATGTTAATTGAAATCTCATGCCGTGGATCATGGTCATTCAGAATGAGTACTTTCGTACAGAGTACTATGCATAACTCTACAACGATGCCCGTACGGTTAGGTTGTAGGTCTTACATAGCGTAATGCAACAATCAAAACCAAGCCACGAATAATCATGCCTTGACTGTAAGTTACACATGCTGCTTTTGTAGAAAAATAAGTTAAAGTCTGTACGTATCCATATGCCAATTTTCGGGATCGGCTAGTCGATTGCGATGGTTCGTGGTTAGTATATGAACGTGTCTCATTCAATTCGCTAAGACGACTAGCTAGTCTTTTAGTTCCAACTAGGAACGCAAGATCAATCATTTAGTCAAGGTAACAATCAATGTCAATTTGTGACAAGCATGAAAGTCAAACTAGTATTTAGTATAGTCGAGTTATAACTTTCAGGGTTAAGTTCCAGTCATACTGGGTATCCATAAACCAATCGACAGTGCACACTCCACACAACAATATGTATTAAAATATTAACATATCATGATTATATCGAGTTCATGTCAAAAAGGTAAGGATATATAAGGGGTGCCATGCGCCCAATAAAGGTAAATTTAGGGCAATAGGATGCCAGGGCCATACTACGCCGGGCAAGGGGTAAGATACGCTAGTACTAGAAAGCCTCCGGGCAGGGTAGTACGCCAAAGGAGTACGCCAGCCAAGGAGTACGCGTAAAGGAAATACGCGTAAAGGAAATACGCGTAAAGGAGGTACGCATACAGGAATACGCATGAAGGAATACGCATGGAGGAATACGCGTGCAGGAATACGCGTAAAGAAATAAAGTTTACGCGTAAGTGAAGTACGCGTAAAGGAGTATGCATAAAGGAGTAAAGTTTACGCATAGGAAGTACGCGTAAAGGAGTATGCATGAAGGAGTAAAGTTTACGCGTAAGAGAAGTACGCGTAAAGGAGTATGCATGAAGGAGTAAGTTTATGCGTAAGAGAAGTACACGTAAAGGAGTATGCATGAAGGAGTAAACTTACGCGTGAACTTGTTTTACGCCAAGGCAGAGTAGACTTTTTATGCGTAAAACAGTCTTGACTACGTAATCCAGATTTCACGCTGACACGAATAAACGTGGGCGTAGAGTTTGATACTACGCAGGCACGTATAAACGTGGGCGTAAAGTTCTCCATAACTCCAAATTCCATGGAACCTTCAATCTAAACCAAAAATGGGACTTCCATAGATCAAAATGGGGTATAGCACAAATCTCAACAACCTGGAACAATCAAAACTTGGAAATAAGAAAGTTTGATAGATCGAAACCACCAAAATCCGAAAAAGGAAAATTTCTAGATCTACAAAAATAAACTTCAAAATAAAATGTCAAGTTCTAAACTATCTTAGAATCACGAGAAGAAGATAATGAACCATAAAAATGGGTTCTTATGTAGAAGCAAGATGCACTTGCCTAGCTCTTGGTTGGTGGAGAGAGTTATGAGGAAGAAGAAGGAGAGTAAATGAGAATAAATGAAGAGAGAGAAAGTAGTTGCTTTAAATGGAAATGGTGGTAGGTAGGGGGTTGGTTTCATGATGAACCACCCTAAACCAAAACAACCAACTCAAGCCGAACCCAAGTCAAAATAAACCAAAGCTAAGCAAAAGCAGAAAATAAAATACAGAAAAATAATTAGCATAAAATTAAAGGAATTAATATAGAACAAATGCATGATAAATATTATATTCAAGCAGTACACGTATTAAAATACGTATTCTGGAAACGGGAGTGACAATCCGGACTCTTTTATCTATTAAGCTCATCTCGATTGTGAGATTTGTCAAATGGATGTCAAGACAACTTTTCTTAATGAAGTCTTGAGGAAGACATCTATATGAAGCAACCAGATGGGTTCTTTGAAAAGGGCCAAGAGCATCTTGTTTGTAAGCTCAAGAAGACCATTTATTACTTAAGCAAGCTTCCAGATCTTAGAACATATGTTTTGATCAGGTGATAAAATCTTATGGATTTATCAATGTCCGGATGAATCATGTGTATACAGAAAGTATGACGAAAACGTGGTGGTATTCTTATACTTTACTAGATGACATTGCTCATTGGAAACAATGTGAAGGTGTTATCTGATGTAAGGGTATGGTTATCCAAACAGTTTGATTTGAAGGACTTGGGAAGTAGGTCACATCTTTGGGATCAAAGTTCTACGAGATCGCAAGAAAAGGATGTTGTGTTTGTCCCAAGCTTCCTATATCGATACTTTACTAACTCGTTTTAGAATGCAAAATTCTAAGAAAGATTTCTTACATTTTAGTTATGGGATTGCTCTATCAAAGGAGCAGTGTCCGAGACACCTAAAAAGATAGAAAACATGAAAGGAGTTTATTATGCTTCAGAAGTAGGAAGCTTAATGCATGCAATGCTATGTATGAGACCAGACATCTGCTTTGCCGTTGGCATGGTCAGCAGATATCAGTCTAACCCAGGACAAGAGCACTGGACTGCCGTAAAGCATATTTTGAAGTACCTAAAAAGGACTAAAGAGTATATGCTAGTTTACCAGGCAGATAGTTTAGTTCCCTTGGGGTATACAAACTCAAATTTTCAGTCAGATAGGGATTCCAGGAAATCTACCTCAGTTATGTATTTACTTTGGAAGGTGGAGCCATTGTGTGGAGGAGTATCAAGAAAAAATGTATTACTAATTTTACCATGGAAGCTGAGTATGTGGCAGCCTCTGAGGCAGCCAAAGAAGTGGTTTGGCTCAGAAACATCATGTTGGACTTGGATGTGGTACCTAGTTTGCCTAAGGCTATTATTCTTTATTGTGATAACAGTGGTGCAGTTGCAAACTCGAAGGAACCACGAGCCCATAAGACTGTTAAACACATTGAGTGCAAGTACCACCTGATACAGATTTCATAAAGAAAGGAAACATTGTTGTGATCAAGATAGCATCAGCCGACAACCTAGCTGATCCCTTTACAAAGAGCTTACCAGCTAAGGCTTTTGATAGTCATGTTGAGGGAATGGGAGTCAAATGTGTAGCAACATGGCTTTAAGTATAAGTGGGAGATTTGTAACAGTATACAAAAAAGCAATGCTTTGAGTATAAATGAGAGATTTTTAGGGTTATATACTAAAAGCATCACTTTTGTATTAAATTTATTTCCTTAAATTTTGAATGAGAATCATATGGGCAAATGTTTGTATATTGTATTTGTTTCAAGTGTTAATGCATGTTTGTGATTCTATATTATAGATAATATGGTGTGTGGTGTCACACAGAAGATCATATTATCAATTCCCTATGGAATATATAAATAGTTCACAACCTAGATGGACTTGGACAATCCATTGAAAAGGTTGTAGTGTAATCTGGTATTAGTCTATCTTGACTGTAGGTTTCACTAGTACACTTTGTGTGTATGAAAATGACCACTTGAGGTTATTCTCTTTGTACAGTTGGCATAAGAAAACAAACACCTTTGTTATTATAGATGCTTGTGCTCTTAATTCGGATATAATAACAGACATATATATGCAGTGCGCATTATTTTGACACATAAAAGAGTGGGATTCATTATGGGTGAACAACCTCTATGAATTGGGTAATAATTGTATGTAGGATGGACTGTTGATTATTAAAGGAATCCATATACCGATACGTCGGGTTAATGATGTCCCCTTAAGGAGCTAATAAGGATTGTCATGTAAACCCTGCAGGTGGACTATATCTGATATAACAAATAAAGTTGAGTGGTACTACTGAAGGATAAAAGATGTCGATCAATATAGTTGTCAGTAACTTAATTTGATCGACGGACATTCGATATCTTAACATGGGAAGCCAAACGAGTATATAATAAAAGGAGCCCACACTCATAATTTGGGATTAGGAAGGTAGTGTAACAATAGCTCTTTAGTGGACGAGCTATTGTTAATGGGCATGGGTTGTGTGTTCGGACTGAACATGGGATACCCAGATCCATTATAAGACATAACCCTAATTTCTTCTCATGGTCCCTGTCGTAGCCTTATAATATCCTCTATTCTCTGTTCGTCAGTTATTATCAGAAAGAAGAAGCTTTATCTAAATTCGTAATTCACGTAAGGAGATAAAAGGAAGACTAATAACGGTACGAAAAGTAAAAATAAAAGGAAGGGTTCAAGAAATGAAAGGTTAAGAACGAATCAAATTTTAATCAAGAGTTTATGAAGTTGTGGAACATAAATTCAACAGTCACATGCCAAAAGATGTAGTTTCTACAAATTTAAAAACCACAAGTATATTCAAAATCATTTAACCAAACATCCATGCCTCGCCAATGTACATCTGGCTGCAGTAAACTCTTGATTTATGACTTAAGCATAATATGGTATCGAACACTCTACCAACTCTATCCAAGATTGACATAATAATTCAAGGATTAAATAGGACAACCAAGACATAGTTTTAATAATATTCGACGACCCACACATACTTGAAATTACTTTAACTTAGGGATCATGCCTCGCCAGTGCGCTGCTGGCTGCAGTGAACCCGTAGTCTCCATAATTCAAATAAAAATAAATGATGACAGTGCGGTGCTGTCTTTGCCATTACGAGTCATCAAAAATTATTTAAACTATATCTCCAAGAATTTTTAAAGGAGTCTCAAAAGTCATACATGTTGATAAAATAGAAAAAGATTGCAAGTATTTGTCCTTAAAGTGCGGTATCGATTTTGGAGTTTCAGACGATTGATCAGGAGAAATGGTCGAAGACAAGAGATATAAAATTCAAGATCAAGGAAAATATGTATAAAGCACTATGCTACCTACTATGATTATATTATACACAAGTATATATGTATAGCTTAAATAAATCCCAAAAATTCCAAAATCAATCTAAAGAAGATTATCTATTTCTGAGTAAAATATAAATTTAAATAACAATATTATATCAATTATACAATTTATAGAAATTACTCACGAGACTAAAAGTGACCACAATATATATATATATGCATATCTATATATCTACATGAAGTCGTTGGTCGCTCTACATGACTACCAAGGTTTGGGTTGTGTTCGGACTAGTTTAGGATAACAGGGTCTTCTAAAAGCCAATAATCTTAATAATACGTAATTAAATTATTTCTAGGGTCATGTCACAACTTGGCCTGGTTTTCCTAGTTAGAATACATCTATGATTCGGCCTTCTCTACTATAGCTAATACGTTAGTCAAAGCATGCCATTGCACTATCCGTGCCATCACTTCTACTCATTTGGCGCTCCAAAATTTAACCAAGACTAAGGCATTCTATAATAATAATTAATTAAATATTTATAAAAATTCAAAAATCACATCTTAATTCAAATAAAAGGAATAAATGCTATTTCCAAAATTTTGGGAAGATATTACAAATCCACCCTCCTTAGAAATACCGCCGAATCAAAATGCGATAGTGCGTCCTTCTATGAAGGTCATCTAGTGAGACCTATATGGCAACCTTAACTACCCAAATGTTAAATTAAATTAGGGACTCCTAGTCCTAACCATTCTCTTAAAATTGATTTACTCCTAGTTGTGAATAAGCATTTTCTAGTCGCAGGCTCGCAGTAGTACGACTAATATGGTACTTCCATGAGTTCACACAATTTGCAAATTTTGTCCTACATGGGCCACCACAAAAATTTGTCACGACCCGCACCCGCTTTTCGGATACGAGACGTGTCCAAGCCAGCCTACCGCAGAGTCGACGGTAGAACGCTGTCAAGCCCGCAAGAAATAAGTGCTCAAAATAAACTTTAGTGCTCATTCATATTTCTAAATTTATTACAACATTTACGACATTTATATTTAAAAAAAATACAAGATTCTCACAATTAATGAAAATGATACAACTGCTATCTATTTCTAAGTTTCTGTCTGCAAGTACACCCGTATCTCCCAAAGCTAAGTGAAGACACAGCTAACCTGAAAAATGTTGGTTTCCAGTCAGGAATGGAACGAGTACAATCTCACAACAGAATCAATAAGACAAAATCTATAAATCTGTAATAATACTGAGATACATGATAAGGGATAAATAGAAAATCATGGTAGAAATCATGCGAGTTGTCTCGACCCGTACCCTGTTTAGGGGCACGAGAATGTGGGTACGTCCAGCCTACGTCGCAGTATCGACAGTAGAATGCTGTATAGGTCATCTATAACATCTAACATCTAACAACATGGTATATAAACCTGTCATCTCCGCACGGAGGTATAATATAACATCTCAACTCTATATCTCAATCACAAGTCTAGGAAGATAGAGCACGATATAGAATTAGATAAAAGAAGAAACTGAATATAAATAGAGTTATCACACCACACAAATAGATGTTCAACACAAATAAATACAAGTCCTGAATATAACTAAGTCTCAACTAATCAATCGGAACAATCCGATACAAACAGAAAACTATAAATACTAGACTAATCTAGGCACCCTCTACTGAGCTAGATGCTCCTCAGGCTCCTGAATGTCACCCTCATATGCCCCATAAAAGATAGGACAGGCCCCATCATCATCTGTAATATTTTCAACAGGTCCAGTCAGGACAGGAGCGAGCACAATACATCTCACGCAGTTCATATCATGTTGGAAAATATAAAGCATACAAAAGAGTAATACATGGACTGTAAAGAAATATAGAAAACGAGAGAGATTTAATAACTGGAAATATCTATATACATGATAAGTAAGAACTGTAAGCAACCTATGATTTAGAGCATGAGATGGTTAAATAAACGGGTTAGGACAATGCAAGGGTAACTCCATCATACGTTAATGTACAATGGACATATACATAATTTCATAAGATTTCACAAGATAGGATTTTGATCACATAACCATTTCCTACTCACCCTTTCCAATCAATACACAAGGATCCAGTCAAGTTACGTTACCTTGTACAAGAGGTTTTTATCATGTTTGCTCACGTGATCATGAGAGTACAAGATTGCACAAGAGTATACATGAATAACATTGTACATAAAATACAAGATGTTCGTGAAAAGCACATGACAACTGTATTTGATGTACCCCGAAGGGGATAACATCGCATGACAAGATCCATAAAGTACCAATCTGTGATAATAACGTAGCATCATGTAAAGTAATCTAGAGCAAGAATATAAATTCTAACAAGTATGAAATGATCAGAGAATGTACTCGCCTGTCACCCTAAATGACTGATGAAAATAGATGTCTGAACTGGAGTCTCAAAATCCTAATTAAAGCAATTTACAGGTTATGATGTATTCAAAAATAAGATAATTGAAGTGTGATGCAATCTATATGATTTCTAAGTCAATTTAGACCAAAGTCAACTCTAAGTCAAACCTGGTCAACTTTCTAGGTCACATTTGGTCCAATCAAGTCTAATCTAGGTTAAGTCAACTCTTAGGTCATCCTGGGTTAAAATCAACTCTTGGTCAACTATGGTCAACAGTCTAGTCAACTAGGCCAATCCTAGTCCAAACAAATCTCACTAGGCCTAACCAAGCCTAGTCTAGTATTCAAGGCTAGACACAAGCAAGGCATCCATATCACCCAAGGCATATAGATATAATATATATATATACATCTCAATTGGCATAGCCTATAACTTAATTAGCAATATACATATATATAATACATTGCATATAACACTCATGCCTACATCTATTATTTATCATTGCATTCAACATTGCATTCATACATACATATACATCTTGCATTTAGGCTTGCATACATACATTATACATGCATAAATATATTATCTATCATTGCATATATCAACCTATATATATATACAATACATTATACATATATTAGAGAAATAGAGAGGGGGTGAGGTTGTGTGTGGTAGGTAAAAGTAAAAAAAAAATATTAGAGAAATAGAGGGGGTGAGGTTGTGTGTGGTAGGTAAAAGTGTCAATGTGGGTATAGCATATGTATACCAGTGTAAAGAGTGTGGGAGTGGAAGGTGTTCTCAGTTTCAGGTTTTACATAAAATTTATATAGGATACTTATGAATGAACTCAATAGATTAGGTAACTCAATTAACATTACAACTCAAATCTCAGTCAAACCACCTTCAACCAATCAACAAACCCAATCTCAGTTATGAACAAAACCCCCATCCCCAGTTAACATTTAACCCTATTGCAACATGGAATGCACTATATATTCCATTTCAGAAAACTGGATTTACATTTTAACTTTTCAATTCATTTAAACCCAAACTCAATTAACATATAACAAATTTCAGTTAACAGTTTAAATCAATTCTCAGTTATCATTTAAAACTCAGTTTTCTTAAAACCTGAGAATCAATTTGAAAACCCAAACAACATGGAAGCAAATTTCGAATATAACTTAAACCCAAGTTCAGTCCATCCAAGCAAAATCAGGTAATCATATTATATTAATCTTAGGTTAATATCACATTAGGTTCAGTTTTTCCAAAAACCCTATTTTCATGTATTAGTGAAAATGAAGTTCACATTTCAGTTTAAGGTTTTTCCATATCAGTAGAACATCTAAACAAGTTCATATTATATTAATGCATTAGAGGATCAAACCCTAAGTCAAATCCAAATTCGAAATCCTGAAACTGGAATCATAACACAGTCATGTATCAGAGAAAATGCAACCCGACTAATACAATCCCAATTCATTTCGAAACCCAAAAATAACCCAAACCAGAGGTGCACATACATGTCATGCATGCATACGTGTCATGGGGAGGTGTCTCATGTCCAAACAAGGGGACACGAAGTGTCCAAATCGAGAAAATACACACAGACACGCGCTGTACAGTGCAGCATCGTGCAGCGAGGACACGGTGTCACGCGACACAAGACACATGACACTTCATGCTCGTGTCCATGTGTTTGCCACGTATAGGGCTACACATTGGACACAACACGAGGTGTCCAAGTGAGTCGTCAGGTGTACGAGACACGTATCAGAACGTGTCTCACAGCGTATGCAGTGCAGTGTAAATCCGATGCACGCATGTTTTCTCACTCGACACGACACGACACCTTAAACTTTAGAACAGCCTTGTCAGAAATTGCCCCTACCCCTGTGTCAAGTTTGACGTGTCCACATGGCGTTCCACTGAGAAATCGCATGCGGGTAGCAGGACAGTGCACGTGGGTGTCGTGCAGCGTGTCCAGTCCAATTTTGGACACCAAAATGACACAAAATTCAACTCAGTCAACTAGGGTTGTGATCTACACACTAAGGGATACGCAATGATGTAATTAGTTTTAAAATTTACTAAAATAATTTCCTATGTGGCATTTCATCGAACACCCATTTAAAAGCACCGATACGTATCCGATACGGACACAAAATGGACTCGATTTCCTACCAAACTTGGGCTACACCTAGGAGAACCCTAAATGAATGCATCTATGGGAAGAAATCAGGAATTTATAGGTGTTTGTAGGGTTTTACCTATTGAGAGTTCAAACTCAATGAAAAGGATCCCGAAATGAGAAGTTCCCTTCCTCGAGCGATGTCCAAACGCGCTCCACTTCTTGCAAGCAAGCCCCCACTAGCCTCTACTTCTGAAATGGATCCTAATGAAAGAGAGTAGCCTCAGTTTGGGGTCAATTTGGTTTAATTGGGAGGAATTTGGGGAAGAACAAGTTAGGGTTTCTTGGTAGGTGTTAAAAGAGGCAAGAACAACATAGGAGCATACTTATAGGAGTGGGGGAGTGTGCTTGTATGGCTGGACATAAATGAATTTAGGGTTAGGTTTAGATGTAGATGAGTGGCTAGGGCTTGTCCACCCAATTCTAAGCCTTCATATTGGTTCAATAGTCCTAAGGCTTTTTTTTCACAAATATCCTAAGGGGTGAATATCCTACTATAAAATATCTAGATATTGTTAATCTTGTCATTTCTAGGTTATCCTAATCAAGATTCCAGGCTCAAGGCTAATCTAGATTAGGCTAGGATTCTAGGTTAGTCTCTAACAATTCAATTAGCACAATATTAATTAATCAAAATTCATTTTCATTAATAAGTCAAAAAAGACCAAAATACTCTTAGGCTAAAAAGTTGTAACTAGTCATCCTAATCACACGACTAGGCTCCCTTGGTCATGGTTACTCTCTAGGCTTAGCAAAACTAGGGTTTAACTAGTTAACCATCAAAATCACAAGTCATGGTTTTAAATAGTTTTAAATTAATTAAAAAAATTACCAAAAATTATAACATGGTTTAAATATCATTATTAAATAACTAAAATATACAAAAGTTCAAAATTACCCTCATTTTAGAAACTGGGTGCTACACGAGTAAAAGTAAGGAGACATGGTACACAAGACAAGCAATGACAAGAAACTGTAATACAGCAAGACTATATCTAACAAGTGATTTGAAATATACTTTCGACATGTAAACGGCTAAGGGGTAAATCCGGCACCCCGTACGTGAATTGTGCGACTGCTATCAGGCAAGAATAGACATTTTGGGGATATTTCTGGGTATGTTTACATGTCTACTAATGTACTTCCTCGCCCAGCTAGTACCCATGGATTCAAACAGGTCACGAACACGAAAATGTATTGGTCAAGAATAACATGCAAGAATCCATAACTACTATCTCGTGTGACAAGTGTGTCAAGAATCAACATGATATCAATGTAAAACAATATTAAAAACAAGAAGTATAGAGATAATCAAATACGAAAACTATCAGAGATGTACTCGCCTGGGGTCCTTTGCTAGAGAAAACGATAATTCTGTTGAGTCCAGGATGGTCTGATTAGCCTAGGGTCGATATAAAGTAGTCAGAATCACAAGAATAAGAATGCACAATTGATTAATCATGATCATGATTAATCTTAAGATATAATTTATTTTAGAAGAGGTAATTCTTCTTCTTATTATTATTATTTAAAATATATTTTTAGAAAAATATATTTATTAAAAATCATTTACAAAATACTTATAAGTATTTATAACCTTATATAGGAGCTTATAAGAAGATATACTAATATATACTTATATAAACTTTATCTTCTAAAAGTCTATATATAAAGCCTTATTGTGTCTAGGCCCCTTGGGTTACTCATGAAGAATATGATTTAATCTAAAGTATTACAAATAACAAAAATAGTTACAAAGTTTTTAATAGCTAAATATGAGTACACTACTTGCTAGATATAGTTAATAATAAATTTGGAAAATATTCTTAATAAAATACTAAAACAGTTTTTAGTGAAATACTAGTTAAAATAATTAAACCATCCAATTTTCTAGTCAAGCCCTATTGGGCTCAGTCCAAGCCCAACCCTTCATTTCTTTTTCTTATTTCCTTTTTTTCTCCAATTTACTCTGCTGGGTCGGCCCATGGCCTTTAGGCTTCATGACCCAGCCCAAGTCCATACCATACACCTCAACTCATTTCTCCCTTCATGAGAGAGAACACATCCAAATGAAAAGGAAGAGGAAGAGAAGCGGAAGGATTCAAGAACTCACAGAGAAGGACGCGCTCGCCGGACGAGGCGAAGGAGGACACGGCGCAACAGCGTGGAGGTTCACCAGGTTTGGCCGCGCGCGCATACGGCGCTGGCAGAGCTGGAGGCAGGCGAAGAACGGGCTGGCCGAAGCAGCGTCGCCGACGGAGGCAAGGAAAGGGCGCGGAGGAGAGTGCGGACCGCGTGTCGCCGGGACTGGTCAAGGCTGCAGCGGCCACGTGGACATGCGAAAGTCGATCGTGGTAAAAGGCAACGGAACCTGGACGGAAGATGTCAGTCGCGGCAGATTAGGGTTAGGGATTTTGACCCTCGGAGGTGGCTCACAGCCCGGCCTCGTGCGAAGGATAGGACGCCGGTCACGGCTGAGGGTGCGGGCTCGCGCGTAGACCCGACCGAGGAGTAACTGACAGGGTGGAGTGGTGGCTTCATTGGGCAAGGACCGCTCGATGCTGGCGGAGACGACGGAGGCGCCACTCGCCTAGGCTGGCATTGGCGGACTTGATGTCGCAGTGGGGGCGCTAGCTCGACGGCGTACACCAGCGGAAGAGACGGCGGTCGCACTCGGAGGAGTCTCGCTGGTGGCAATGTACGAGGAGGTTAGGTTTTAGAGTTTCTGCTTGTGTCGTATTTAGACGATGCTATCGAGGTATCCGGAATGTTGGACACAAGATTGTAGTGTGGATGATTGTATTGTACAAACCCGAGATGAAGGAATTGGGTGTTGGCCAGGACACGGACACAAGGACACCAATTTGGTGATGACGGTGATGTTGGTTTTAATGGTGGTGGTCACCTGGTAATGGTATCGGATCGATCGTCACGATGATGATGGCGGGGAAGTTGGAAGGTATGAAGGAGGCTATTCCCAGGTCGACGCTAGTTCGACATGAATGGGGAGATCGATGGAGAGATCGGGATGGAGAGATAGGGATAGAGAGACAGGGATGCGACAGGGTGATGGTGAGGCTTCATCTGGTGGTAGCGTTAGAGGTGGCATTGGTAGAGGAATGTCATGGCATGGGGGGGTTCTGGTATATATGGGTGTGTTAACAGTTATTCTCTTCTACTATAATTGATCAACCACAATAGTTTAAAGATAATATTTGTTACTATCCAAATGATTTGAAATATGATAGTATAATTTAAATCTTACTTCAAATAATACTCCTCATATTAAAATATAATCCTTGAGATAATCAAAATAGTTTAAAGTGTACTTTTATTAATAAAAATCTTATTAAAATAACTTCATAAATCTATTATCACTTGATAATTTAATACAACTAAATTCAATAAACATTTAAATAAAAATCAATCAAATCGAATTCAAGTAAATAATATTTAGAATATATACATTCGATATTATTAAACAATTCACATATATGGAAATATAAATTGGAAAGTTGATTATTACTACAATCTAATATTTATCAAAATCTAAATCTTATTAATTTAAATCCAATTCAAATAGCGTGATTACTTTGAAATAACCTTTAATGCTATCGGAATAGTTTAAACCATATTATTGCTAATCATAACATATTAGTAGAATATAATATCAATTTAAATCAATACTTAGTATTTATCAAATTATTTAAACGTAGACGTAAATAAGTCAAATAACTGTAACTTATGAATTCAATTATTTAATTAAATAATAAACTAGATCATAAAATATATCTTAAGGAGGCCTGGCAAATTAGGGTTAGGGATTTTGTGGAGAAAACTAAGAGGGCTCCCCAAAGATAGATCTTTCCAAAAATCAAATAAAAATTTAAACTTAATCAATCAAATACAATTGATTTAGAATGTTCAATTCGATATCCATATGATCAAATAGCATTTAAAAAGATATCCTATAAATTCAAATTTCTATAATATAAAATATCTATATCATAAAATCTTATATTAAAATAATTTTGACAAATCCCTTCGTCAACTAAAGAATTTTGAATTAAAATTTGTTTTCTAACATCAAAAATTTTTTTACCAAAAATAAGATAAATAATAATTTGGAAATTCGGAGAGAGGGGTTACAAATCTACCCTCCTTAGAAATAAATTTGTCCTCGAATTTAAGGACTACTAGGATAGACGTACTTTGGTCGATCGGTGAATAGATAGGAAATATCGATCAAACGCATAAAAGAAAAGATTTTTTTTATCAGTTAGGGTGGGAAGAAAAGAGGGAAATAGACACGCCTTGTTGTTGGAAACTTAGACTATGATCTTGAATCCCAAAAGGTTCTAAATGTCCCCAAAATTCGTCACAAAAGTTAAAAATAATCTTGAGGACAATTCATTAGTCGAACTCTACCCTCCTTAGAAAATTTCTTCCGTGAAATTCTGAAGGGCACTGATAGTCTTATAAGAATATAACCAAGAAATGATATGATCAATAACCAAAATGAGTTAGATCGTGAATAGAATCGAATGTTTTAAGAAAAAGATACCACGTAGCATGATTAAAGTATAGTCAAAAGGGTCTAGTCAAATCAAAATCTAAGTTTGCCTAAGGATAGAACTGAAGTAGGGTTTGCAAAAGATCATTATGCACGATTAACCACCAATTTAAAATTATGTAGGCATGGTCAACGATCAAATTTTTGACAAAGTCTAAACATGTTTAAAATCACCTAGATACAACTAGAATGTAGTCACGATAAGTCATGCAAGTCACCCAAGCATGATCAAATTAAACGTTGGCATAAGCATGAATATGATCAAAATAGTCGTGATCACAATGGAATAGAATTTAAACATTTAGCAATAATTGATTTGAAATATAGGCACGATTTATGATTACAGTCAAATAGTTTAGTCACGGTCAAGGTCGTTTAGAAATGATCAAAATTCAAGTCTGTTCGGCACGTTTAACTCGATTAACTATTCAAGCAAAATTGTTCCGGCACGATTACCAGTCAAATAATAGGAGAAATATGCTAATTTACTCGATCGAAATATAGTCAAAATGGTCTAGTTGCGATCAAAAAGTCGTATGGATGATCCAAATCAAAATCGTGTTTAGCACGATCAATTTAGTAGGCATGATCGTTGAATCATGATCTTGGTATGTTTATGATTCTAGTGAATAGGTTTAGATGATTTCTAGGAAGACTAATAACGGTACAAAAAATAAAAAGATAAAAGAAAGGATTCAAGAAATGAAAGGTTAAGAACGAATCGAATTTTAATCAAGAGTTTATGAAGTTGTGGAACATAAATTCAACAGTCACATGCCAAAAAGATGTAGTTTCTATAATATTCAAAAACCACAAGTATATCCAAAATCATTTAACCAAGCATACATGCCTCGCCAGTGTACATCTGGCTGTAGTAAACTCTGGATTTATGACTTAAGCATAATATGGTATCGAACACTCTACCAACTCTATCCAAGATTGACATAATAATTCAAGAATTAAATAGGACAACCAAGACATAGTTTTAATAATATTTGACAACCCACAACATACTTGAAATTACTTCAATTTAGGGATTATGCCTCGCCAGTGCACTGCTGGCTGCAGTGAACCCGTAGTCTCCATAATTCAAATAAAAATAAATGGTGACAGTGCACTGCTGTCTTTGCCATTGCGAGTCATCAAAAATTATTCAAACTATATCCCCAAGAATTTTCAAAGGAGTCTCAAAAGTCATACAAGTTGATAAAAATAGAAAATGATTGCAAGTATTTGTCCTTAAAGTGCGGTATCGATTTTGGAGTTTCAGACGATTGATCAGGAAGAAATGGTCGAAGACAAGAGAGATATAAAATTCAAGATCAAGGAAAATATGTATAAAGCACTATGTCTACCTACTATGATTATATTCATACACAAGTATATATGTATAACTTAAATAAATCCCAAAAATTCTAAAATCAATCTAAGAGAAGATTAACTATTTTTGAGTAAAATATAAATTTAAATAACAGTATTATATCAATTATACAATTTATAGAAATTATTCACGAGACTAAAAGTGGACCACCAATGTATAAATATATATGCATATCTATATATCTACATGAAAGTCGTTGGTCACTCTATATGACTACCAATGTTTGGGTTGTGTTCGGACTAGTTTAGGATAACAGGGTCTTCTAAAAGCCAATAATCTTAATAATACGTAATTAAATTATTTCTAGGGTCATGTCACAACTTGGCCTGGTTTTCCTAGTTAGAATACATCTATGACTCGGCCTTCTCTACTATAGCTAATACGCTAGTCAAAGCATGCCATTGCACTATCCGTGCCATCACTTCTACTCATTTGGTGCTCCAAAATTTAACCAAGACTAAGGCATTCTTTAATAATAATTAATTAAATATTTATAAAAATTCAAAAATCACATCTTAATTCAAATAAAAGGAATAAATGCTATTTCCAAAATTTCGAAAAGATGTTACGAATCCACCCTCCTTAGAAATACCGCCAAATTAAAATGCTATAGTACGTCCTTCTATGAAAGTCATCTAGTGAGACCTATGTGGCAACCTTAACTACCCAAATGTTAAATTAAATTAGGGACTCCTAGTCCTAACCATTCTCTTAAAATTGATTTACTCCTAGTTGTGAATGAGCATTTCCTAGTCGCAGGCTCGCAGTAGTACGACTAATATGGTACTACCACGAGTTCGCACAATTTGCAAAATCGGTCCTGCATGGGCCACCACAAAAACTTGTCACGACCCGCACCCGCTTTTCGGATAAGAGACGTGTCCAAGCCAGCCTATGCCGCAGAGTCGGCGGTAGAACGCTGTCAAGCCCGCAAGAAATGAATGCTCAAAATAAACTTTATTGCTCATTCACATTTCTAAATTTATTACAACATTTACGACATTTATATTTAAAGAAAATACAAGGTTCTCACAATTAATGAAAATGATACAACTGCTATCTATTTCTAAGTTTCTGTCTGCAAGTACACCCTGTAAGCCCCTAGATTTTAAAATATTATTTTAAAATGCATTTATATCTCTAAAATAAGTTATTATAATTATTTAAAATTTTCTAAAATTTTTAATAATTTTTAAAATGAATTTTATAGTTTAAAATATCAATTTGCAATTTGTTGAATTATTTTCATATCAATTTGTAATTTGTTGAATTATTTCAATAGCAATTTGTAATTTGTTGAATTGTTTTAATATTAATTTGCAAATTAATGATTTGTTTTAATTTTGGTTTGTAAATTATATTTGCAAACCGATAGGCAGTGGGGTTATTTGCTAAACCCCAAACTTTGGGGGCCTTGCTGTAAATCTACCCATCACCACCCCCACGATCTTTCCCTCTTCTCTTACCCACGACCGACGACCAGGCCGACCACTGCCCCGACGACCCGACCGACCTAACCCCCATTTCCACCGCCATACCCACCCTATAAATACCCCTCCCCCGACCCGAAACCCTAACCCTAATCTATTTTCGACCACCACAGCCTTGTCGCAGCCTCGTTCTTCTCCGACCACTTTGCCGAAACCCTAGATTTGACCTAGCCACCACCACTGTCCACTTCCCGAAGAGCAACCACCACTATTCGGTTCGCCTCAACGAGACGAACTCCCCTCCATTTTTCTTCGACTACCCCGACGACTCCTCCGCCGTGCAGCAGCTCCGCTCTTCGACTCAAAGCCGGACACGTACGTGTCACCTCCTTCTTCTTCTCCATTTCATCTCGTCTTCACCTATGTGATTCGTCGAGTAATGACAAATCTCGTGGTAAGTTTGGATACGGCTAGTTCGAGTCGTGCTTGTCGTGCACGTCCCGGACACAGGATTCGGCCATTCTTTGTGTCTTTAACTGACAGGACACGAAGTATATGTTATTAGATTTAGTTTTGGGCTATCGGGTTTCAAACCCATTGCTGATGAGTTTGGGTTTTACTAATATTGGGTTTAAAACCCA
Organism: Iris pallida; assembly: GCA_029216955.1. Lineage (NCBI taxonomy): Eukaryota > Viridiplantae > Streptophyta > Magnoliopsida > Asparagales > Iridaceae > Iris > Iris pallida. Next base: position 33,648 of record JANAVB010004584.1, on the reverse strand, counting down.
TTAACCTAATTCATAATAAAACTAACCCTAACTCTATCCCTATCACATAACCCGAGCTGACCCCCTAGCCAGCCCGAGCCATGTTGAACCCCCTGTTCCCCAGCCCGAGTTCGAGCCCCCCTTTTCGTTTCTTTTGTTTTTGTCTTTATTTTATTTGTTTTATTATATATATATGTATATATATTTATATATATATATATGTATATATGTATATATATATATATATATATTTTTTTTTATTTTTTTTTATATATGTATATATATATATATGTATATATATATATATATATATATTATATTATATATATTTATATGTATATATATATATATATATATATATATATATATATATATATATATATATATATATATATGTTTGTAGTAAAAAAAAAAAATGTATATATGTATATATATATTTATATATATATATATATATATATATATATATATATATATATATATATATATATATATATTATATTTATATATATATATTTTTATTTTTAGTATTTTTATATGTATATGTATATTTATTATATATATATATATATATTTTATTATATATATATATATATATATATTTTATATATATATATATATATATATATATATATATATATATATATATATATATATATATATATATATATATATATATATATATATATATATATATATATATATATATGTTTGTAGTATATGTATGTATATATTCCAAATTCGAATTTGCGCAAAATATCATTATGTGTAAATTCACAAGTTATTTTATTATGTAATTTTATGACTTGTATATTTTACCACTTTAAAATATATTATTAAAATACTTTAATATTTATATTTGAATTACTGTATTTTATTAATCATAGCCATTTGTTGTCCAAATCTAGCATGGGTTTTTGGGCCCAAATGTGTCTAATACATTCAAAGTCTGTACAAGTTATATTGGACTTGATTCATGGCTTTGGGTCTCGTATCTGGACTTCGGTTCAATTTCGAATACGTGAACAAAATAGTAAATAATTAATTAATTATTTTCCAGAAATTGTTACTTGTTGTTTTTGAATTTTTATAAATACTTTAAGTGCTGCAAAAATATGAGAAAAATTGTATTTAAATACTATGTTAATTTAGCTAATTTATAATTTTTCCAACATTTAATAAATACTTTTGGTATTTTATTAAAATAGGAAAACAGAACTCATTTTCAGGATACATATGTTTGCTGATTTTTAATAAATATCTATGAGGGTTTATAAATTCCAAAAAATTAGTATAAATTTCTATAATTAATAAGGATCATCTTGGTACTTTATTTTATGTATAATTGAGCTTTTTGTCTATCTCAAAAATTGTTGGAACACAGTGTACAGATAGATTTATTTATTGAATAGTTACGACGTACAATGTTTTATGTTGTTTTGAGTTATTATAGTATTGGACCTCACCCCATACTAGCGTAAAGGTCCTAGAAAGTTAGTTTGGGTATTGTGTCACCCCACATTGGTCTCCTATGCTAAAGTCACCATTTGGCTAGGTGTCCAGTCAGAAAGTCGTGTTGCACAACTAGTGTCTTAGTGTTTAACTTGGTATGAAAACTATGTTTATGTATTATTTCTAAAGTGACGAGTCACCAGACATTTATAGCATTTCTATCACTACCTTGCTTTGCTAAAGGCAAGTACCTCTACAAATTTTACATACTGCTATAACAATGAAATATGATCCAACCATGTTAAATGCTGATCCTTGGGGTAGCAAGTTAAATCTTTATATGTTGTATTATTTTCAGTCCCTACCATGCTTAGGATAGTTATTATATCTCTCACATGTTTAAACAACGGGTTAAGGGGAAACTGTTAGTAGAGTACGTGATCATGCCCCCCTTCTCCGTATGTATTTAACGAGCACGGGTACATTTTATATGTAACTTTGTCGTAGGTCTGATCCCACGTTGGAGTATGGATATACACTGATGTCGTTTAGTGTAGATATGTACACTTCAGAAAAACTTGATATGTACCACTGTACATCCTATTTACCTATTGACCGATCACGTACATGCTACAGTTTTAAACATTAAAACAAATATATGATGCCATGATAGATTATGATATGACATGATTCCTGTTTATTACACTCCTATTCATTTCATGTTTTGTATATTTAGTTTGCTAAAATCAGTACTTGCTTCCGTCCTGATAGGATAACGTTGTAAGTATACTTTCTGAGGAGGAGTTGCTTTGTGATTCCTATTATGTAGTTGCTGACGAGGACCTGGCTTTATCTTACGAGGATGTACCTGCAGGAAAACTCGTCTAGTTTGCGTAGTTGCTCGGGTTTTCCGAGAATAGTCATATTGTTAGACTATGTATTTTGTGACTGGACTTGTATCCAGTTTTACATTTTGGACTTGTACTTGGAACTTACCTATATACGAGACAACTTTTATGTTTAGAACATTTCTGACTCATTATTACATATAGAACTGTTAGCACACTTTGGTCTTATCTTATTTTGTCTTTAGAACAGCTTACTACGCTTTATCTCAAGCGTAGGCTGGACATGACTCGGCCCGGCCCAACAATTTGGGTAGCGGATCGTGACATGTTTTTAGTGGTGGCCCATGCAGGTCCTGACTAAATTGTTTGGTTACGTCATTATACCAAGCATGCCTACAATTAGGAAATTAAGGTAACTAGACAACACTAGGAATGACGCTTAGAACACCTAGAGGAATACTAGGATTGCAATATAGGAAACACATCACATCATATGCTCGTTATTACAAAATTAGACTTTCTTGTTGTTTATGATTGTTTACTTAAGGGAGTCCTTACAAGTTCTTTATTTATTAGATGGTGCTCACCCGCTCATCCCAGTATGCCACACTTGAGAATGGCACACTTCCTACCCAGTCGGTTGACCAGTTGACCGATGCACCTCCACCTCCACCTACCATACTCCCCCACTCCATAAATCCACCAACCTAGATGACTCCACCACCTTCCACATCACAGACCCAGCAGGACCCGATACTGCCACCACCACCTATCACTATACCTGCCCAGGCTTCTGTCACACTCGACGGGAACTAACTGCTCACTCTGATCCAGGGGTTCCTAACGACCCATCAGGAGCAGACCACCCTACTCCGCCAGAGCATGGAGCATTCTGAGGAGCGTACCGTGGTCCCACCACCTGTAGATCCACGGCAGAGAGCGGGGACAATCAAGGACTTCATGGGTCTGAACCCCAATGAGTTCTTAGGGACTGAGGGCATCGTAGTAGCAGATGACTGGTTAGACTCGGTAGAGAGGAAGCTCCTTAAAACTAGGTTGCCGGGTAACCTCCAGGTCGAGGCAGCAGGATTTCTGCTGATAGACTTGGCAGGAGTTTGGTTCAGGAATGAGCCGCTTTTTGCGAGAGGGTAGGCCACTTGGGGTCAGTTCAAGACCCAGTTCAAGAAGAAATTCTTCTCGACCACCGCCAGGGTAGCCATGGGGCTACGATTCCAGAACATCCAGCAGGAGAATCGTTCTGTTAATGAGTATGCAGCAGAGTTTAGTCGTTTGAGCCATTTTGCTCCTAGTCTAGTTGCAGACCAAAAGGAGATGATGCGTAGATTTTGCCATGGTCTAGTTCCAGACATTGGCACTCTTATAGTGGCAAACGGTACGACTGACTACTACCAGAGCCTAGAGTTGGCCCGAAGCATAGAGGAGCGTCTTCAGTCTTGCAAGAGGTCGGCTCCTGTATACCACGAGGGACCTTCCAGGCGTCAGGCTTTCCAGTCGAGAGCACCGGTGCCGCACCAGCAGACTTACCGTCCTCCCGCACCACATCACCCGATCCCGCCAGTTAGAGCCCCGGGACCCCGACAGCAGAAGGGAGCTGTGTGTTCATTCTGTAGGAGGCTAGGCCATGAATCTTTCGTCTGTAGGAAGAGGTTGGGGCAGTGTTTATCTTGTGGATCTATTGCCCATCAGCTTCGGGACTGCCCAGCCGCCAGGATACCAGGTGCCGGACCACCATCTAGAGGACCGTCACTTCCGACTCATGCAGAGGTTTGGGCAACATCTGCAGCAGCAGAAGGGACCCCAGGGGAAGGCTTATAGTCTGGCTCTTGAGGCAGACCCAGAGCAGGTTTCGGAGCCAGATTATTTGGCTGACATTATCACAGGTTATGTTTATTTGTATACTTTCTAGCTCTATGCTTGTTTGATTCTGGTGCATCGCATAGCTTCATGTCATTAGAGTTTTTGCATAAATATCACTTAGTAGCTACACCTACCGAGGAGGCGAACCAGTACCCATTAGGGCTATCTACAGATGCTCTATTACTATAGCAGAGAGAGAGTTTAGGGGACGATTCTTTGTGATGCCACTCCCCGGGTATGATATCATATTGGGGATGGACTGGCTTAGCTATGCTCACGCAGCTATAGACTACTATGAGGGTAGTATTCTGTTCAGTCCCCCAGGCACGGCACCATTTAGTGTTAGGAGGACAGGGCCGGAGATCAGCCTAGAGCCGAACTGTTGTGCGACAGTTGGGGAGATAGCACCGCCACACCCTATCATTAAGGAGTTTATGGATGTATTCCCAGAGGATCTTCCAGGACTTCTGCCTAACAGAGATGTGGAGTTCACTATAGATTTAGTACCGGGTTCATCACCAGCATTCCGGGCTTGCTATAGAGTGAACCCCAAGGAGGCCGTAGAGATGAAGGAGCAGATTGATGACCTGTTGAAAAAAGGTTTCATTCGATCTAGTGCTTCTTCATGGGGAGCGCCAGTGCTCTTTGTGTCTAAGAAGGATGGTACAGTCCAGTTGTGCATTGTCTACCGGGCGTTGAATACCATCACCATTAAGAACAAATATCCTCTGCCCAGGATAGATGATTTGTTCGACCAGTTGAGTGGGGCGAAGGTATTTTCTAGGATAGATTTGAGATCCGATTACCACCAGGTGAAATTCAGGGCTGCAGACATCCAGAAGACGGCGTTCAACACAAAGTACGGGCAGTACGAGTTTTTGGTGATGCCATTTGGTCTCACAAATGCACCAGCTGTCTTTATGAACTTGATGAATAAGGTATTTCACCAGTACCTGGATAAGTTCGTCATAGTATTTATCGACGACATCCTGATATACTCGAAGACGCCGGAGGAGCACGCAGAGCACTTGCGGACAGTTTTGGGAATTCTGAGATAGGAGAGGTTGTATGCCAAATTGTCGAAGTACGAGTTCTTTTTGGACCGAGTGGAGTTTCTCGGTCATGTAGTTACTAGAGAGGGGATCTCGGTGGATCCTAAGAAGATTACTGCCATTGAGACATGGAAGGCTCCGACGTCAGTTTCAGAGGTCAGGAGCTTTCTGGGTTTAGCCGGCTATTATAGGAAGTTCGTCCAAGACTTTGCTAGGATAGTTGAACCCATGATAAAACTGACGTGGAAGGACACAGAGTACATCTGGTCAGAGGAATCCATACAGCATTTGAGGAGCTGAAGAGGAGGCTGACGACCGCTCCAGTTCTGACATTACCTTTAGGGTCTGGAGGTTTTACCATATACAGCGATAATTCGAGAAAGGGGCTAGGATGTGTCCTACAGCAGCATGGAAAAGTGATTGCTTATATATCTAGGCAATTATGGACTCATGAACGAAACTATCCTACCCACGACCTAGAGTTAGCAGCGGTGATCTTTGCACTCAAGTTATGGAAACACTACTTATACGGAGAGCGAGTGGAAATCTTTACTAACCACAAGAGCTTGAAGTATGTGTTCACGCAGAAAGAGCTGAACATGAGGCAAAGACGATGGTTGGAGTTGATGAAGGACTTCGACATCGATTTACAGTATCACCCCGGGAAGGTAAATGTGGTGGCGGATGCGCTGAGCAGGCATCCGATGGCATGGTATCTGATGATAGATCGGCATTTGTGGGAAGATCTAGAGAAGCTCGGTATCGAGATAGTTCGGCCAGGATCAGTGATACAGATGATGGCGCTAGACATTCAGTCAGGTTTGATAGAGCAGATCAAGGAGGCACAGTCTACAAATGAGAGCCTTCGCAGACTTCGAGCCCAGGCTTTAGCTGGATTGCTAGATGACTTTACCGTAGCAGAGGATGGATCCTTGAGGCATGGCAGTCGGTTTTACGTGTCGAAGGGAGAGCTGATAGAGGCAGTCTTACAGGAGGTACACCGATCACGATATTCTATTCACCCTGGTGCCAACAAGATGTACCTTGACTTGCGAGAACATCTTTGGTGGCACGGGATGAAGAGGGATGTATCACATTTTTATTTCGAGATGTCTAGTTTGCCAGCAGGTCAAAGCGGAGCATCAGAGGCCAGCTGGTCTATTGCAGCCGTTATCCATTCCCGAGTGAAAGTGGGAACACATTACGATGGACTTCATCTCAGGGCTTCCTCGTTCCCAAGGAGGGAAGGATGCCATTTGTGTCATCGTTGACAGGATGACGAAGTGTGCGCACTTTATACCCTTCAAGGTGGGGCTCTCCACCGAGAAGTTGGCTGAGCTATACATACAGCAGATAGTTCGCTTGCACGGAGTACCAGTGAGCATCGTGTCAGACCGAGATAGCAGATTCATATCCTACTACTGGAGGAGCTTGCAGAAAGAGTTGGGCAGTCGGCTTATTCAGTACAGCGTACTACCCGCAGACAGATGGACAGTCCGAGAGGACGATACAGATACTAGAGGACATGCTGAGGACTTGTGTGCTAGACTTTGGCAGATCATGGGAGAGCCATCTGCACTTGGTAGAGTTTTCATACAACAACAGCTACCAAGCCAGCATCGGTATGTCTCCTTTCGAGGTACTATATGGACGACGATGCCGTACACCGCTCTTTTGGGACAATATTGGGGATAGAGTTATGCTTGGGCCAGAGATGACCACGGATTCAGCAGAGAAGGTCAGGATGATTAGAGACAGGCTCAGAGTCGTTCAGGACAGGCAGGAACACTGGGCCGATGCTAGTCGCAGACTGATGGAGTTCGCTGACAGAGATATGGTGCTGGTGAAGATATCACCTACGAGAGGGACGATCCGGTTCGGACGAGGCGACAAGTTGAGCCCCAAATACATTGGGCCGTTCGAGATACTTGGCAGGATCGGAGAGGTTGCTTACAGGGTTGCACTTCCACCCAATCTAGCAGGAGTTCACGATGTCTTTCATGTGTCTCAGCTGAAGAGATACGTTCCAGACCCCAGTCATGTGCTAGATCATTTAAAGTTGGAGATCGGACCGAGTCTTGCAGTTACTGAGCAGCCAGTGGAGATATTAGACAGGAGAGAGAAGAGGCTGAGGAACAAAGTTATACCCTTGGTACGAGTAGCTTGGAGCCGTCACTCTCCGGAGGAATCTACTTGGGAGAGGGAGTCGGACATGAGGGAGAGATATCCTTACTTGTTCGACCCAACAGCCGCGAGGGAACCACCCGTTCTCGCTTGATACCCTAGAGGTTAGTCTTAATAGTAGCCTTAGTCATTTGTTTGCATTGCTTGCTATGTTAGAATGTTTGTAGTCTTCTATCCTTGTGAATTTCGAGGACAAAATTTTTCAAGGAGGGAAGATTTGTAAGCCCCTAGATTTTAAAATATTATTTTAAAATGCATTTATATCTCAAAAATAAGTTATTATAATTATTTAAAAAATTTTAGAATTTTTAATAATTTTTAAATGAATTTTATAGCTTAAAATATCAATTTGTAATTTGTTGAATTGTTTTAATATCAATTTGCAATTTATTGAATTGTTTCAATAGCAATTTGCGATTTATTGAATTGTTTTAATATCAATTTGCAAATTAATGATTTGTTTTAATTTTGGTTTGCAAATTATATTTGCAAACCGATAGGCAGTGGGGTTATTTGCTAAACCCCAAACTTTGGGGGCCTTGCTGCAAATCTACCCATCACCCCCCACGATCTTTCTCTCTCCTTTCACCCACGACCGACGACCAGGCCGACCACCGCCCCGACGACCCGGTCGACCACCGCTCCGACGACCCGGCCGACCTAACCCCCATTTCCACCGCCATACCCACCCTATAAATACCCCCCGACCCGAAACCCTAACCCTAATCTATTTCTGACCACCACAGCCTTGCCGCAGCCCCGTTCTTCTCCTACCACTTCGTCGAAACCCTAGATTTGACCTAGCCACCACCACCGTCCACTTCCCGACGAGCAACCACCACCATTCGGTTTGCCTCAACGAGACGAACTCCCCTCCATTTTTCTCCGACTACCCCCGACGACTCCTCCGCCGTGCAGCAGCCCCGCTCTTCGACTCGAAGCCGGACACGTACGTGTCACCTCCTTCTTCTTCTCCATTTCATCTCGTCTTCACCTATGTGATTCGCCGAGTAACGACGAGTCTCGTAGTAAGTTTGGACACGGCTAGTTCGAGTCGTACGTGTCGTACACGTCCCGGACACAGGATTCGACCATTCTTCGTGTTCTTAACTGTCAGGACACGAGGTATATGTTATTGGATTTAGTTTTGGGCTATCGGGTTTCAAACCCATTGTTGATGGGTTTGGGTTTTACTAATATTAGGTTTAAAATCCATTAACCTAATTCATAATAAAACTAACCCTAACCCTATCCCTATCACATAACCCGAGCTGCCCCCCTGGCCATCCCGAGCCATGTTGAACCCCCTGTTCCCCAGCCCAAGTTCGAGCCCCCCCCCCTTTCGTTTCTTTTGTTTTTGTTTTTATTTTATTTGTTTTATTATATATATTGTTTTATTATATATATATGTATATGTATATATTTATATATATATGTATATATATAATGTATTTATATATATATTATTATATATATACTGTTATATATATATATATATATATATATATATATATATATATATATATATATATATATATATATATATATATATTTATATATATATATATATATTTTATATATATATATATATATATATATATATATATATATATATATATATATATATATATATATATATATATATATATATATATATTTTATATATATAAATATATATATATATATATATATATATATATATATATATATATATATATATATATATATATATATATATATATATATATATATATATATATATATATATATATACTGTATGTATATATTTATATATATATATATATATATATATATATATATATATATATATATATATATATATATATATATATATATATATATTATTTTTAGTATTTTTATATGTATATTTATTATATATATATATATATATATATATATATTTTATATATATATATATATATATATATATATATATATATATATATATATATATATATATATATATATATATATATATATATATATATATATATATATATATATATATATCTATAAATTTCAAATTCAATTTTGCGTAAAATATCATTATGTGTAAATTCATAAGTTATTTTATTATGTAATTTTATGACTTGTATATTTTACCACTTTAAAATATATTATTAAATACTTTAATATTTATATTTGAATTACTATATTTTATTAATCATGGCAATTTGATGTCCAAACCTAGCATGGGTTTTTGGGCACAAATGTGTCTAATACTTTCAAAGTCTGTACAAGTCATATTGGACTTGATTCATGTCTTTGGGTCCCGTATCTGGACTTCGGTTCAATTTCAAATACGTGGACAAAATAGTAAATAATTAATTAATTATTTTCCAAAAATTGTTACTTGCTGTTTTTGAATTTTTATAAATATTTTAATTACTATAAAAATATGAGAAAAATTGTATTTAAATACTATGTTAATTTAGCTAATTTAATATAATTTTTCTAGTATTTAATAAATAATTTTGCTATTTTATAAAAATAGGAAAACAGAACTCATTTGCAGGATACATATGTTTGCTGATTTTTAATAAATGTCTATGAGGGTTTATAAATTCCATAAAAATTAGTATAAATTTCTATAATTAACAAGGATCATCTTGGAACTTTATTTTATGTATAATTCAGCTTTTTGTCTATCTCAAAAATTGTTAGAACACAGTGTACAGTTTGATTTATTTATTGAATAGTTATGACTTACAATGTTTTGTGTTGTTTTGAGTTATTATAGTACTAGTCATAACCCGTGCCCATAGGGCATGGTTCATTTAAGGTATTCCCCCTCAAAATCTTGGACCCCCAATTTTAAACGAACAATAATAATTTTGAGGCCCCCATCAAAATATTAAATCCCAACCACTGCGGGATGTGAATTTTCTTTGGATTCCCCATAAAACCCCACTCTCAATAATGCTCATCCACAACCATTATGAGGCCTCCATCAAAATATTAAATCCCAACCATCAAAATATTAAATCCCCATCTTTGGATTCCCCATAAAACCTACTCCCAATAATGCTCTTCCTCATAAAACCCCACTCCCAATAATGCTCTTCCCCATAAAACCCCACAACCGTTGATTCACCAAAATTAAATCCCAACCACTCTTTAACTTGGCACAATCAGCCCTAGGATTCAAAAACCTTTGTGTTTTGTATAATAGATTGGACCTCACCCCACACTAGTGTAAAGGCCCTAGAAAGTTAGTTTGGGTATTGTGTCACCCCACATTGGTCTCCTATGCTAAAGTCACAATTTGGCTAGGTGTCCAATCAGAAAGTCGTGTCGCACAACTAGTGTCTTAGTGTTTAACTTGGTATGAAAACTAAGTTTATGTATTATTTCTACAGTGACGAGTCACCAGACATCTATAGCATTTTTATCACTACCTCGCTTTGCTAAAGGAAAGTACCTCTACAAACTTTACATACTGCTATAACAATGAACTGTGATCCAACCATGTTAAATGCTGATCCTTGGGGTAGCAAGTTAAATCTTCACATGTATTATTTTCAGTCCCTACCATGCTTAGGACAGTTTTTATATCTCTCACATGTTTAAACAACGGGTTAAGGGGAAACGGTTAGTAGAGTACGTGATCATGCCCTCCTTCTCCGTATGTATTTATCGAGCACGGGTACATTTTATATATAACTTTGCCGTAGGTCTGATCCCGTATTGGAGTATGGATATACACTGATACCGTTTAGTGTACGTATATACACTTCAGAAAAACTTGATATGTACCACTGTACATCCTATTTACCTATTGATCGATCACGTACATGCTACAGTTTTAAACATTAAAACAAATATATGATGCCATAATAGATTATGATATAACATGATTTCTGTTTATTACACTCCTGTTCATTTCATGTTTCGTATATTTAGTTTGCTAGAATCAGTACTTGCTGTCGTCCTGACAGGATAACGTTGTAGGTATACTTTCTGAGGAGGAGTTGCTTTGTGATTCCTATTATGAAGTTGCTGACGAGGACCAGGCTTTATCTTATGAGGATGTACCTGCGGGGAAACTCGTCTAGTTTGCGTAGTTGCTCGGGGTTTCCGAGAGTAGTCATATTATTAGACTATGTATTTTGTGACTGGACTTGTATCCAGTTTTATATTTTGGACTTATACTTGGAACTTACCTATATACGAGACGACTTTTATTTTTGGAACATTTTTGACTCATTATTACATATAGAACTGTTAGCACACTTTGGTCTTATCTTATTTTGTCTTTAGAACAGCTTACTACGCTTTATCTCAAGCGTAGGCTGGACATGACTCGGCCCGGTCCAACAATTTGGGTAGTGGATCGTGACACACCCGTATATTCCAAAGCTAAGTGAAGCCACAGCTAACCTGAAAAATGTTGGTTTCTAGACAGAAATGGAACGAGTACAATCTCACAACAGAATCAATAAATGATGAAATCCATAAATCTGTAATAATACAGAGATACAAGATAAGGGATAAACAGGAAATCATGGTAGAAATCATGCGAGTAAAAGCAGGGAGATATGGTGCACAAGACAAGCAATGACAAAAAATTGTAATGCAGCAAGACTATATCTAACAAGTGATTTGAAATACACTTTCGACATGTAAATGGCTAAGGGGTAAATCCGACACCCCGCACGTGAATTGTGCGACTGCTATCAGGCAAGAATAAATATTTTGGAGATATTTTTGGGTATGTTTGCATGTCTACTAATGTACTTCCCCGCCCGGCTAGTACCTATGGATTCAAACAAGTCACGAACACGAAAAGATATTAGTCACGAACAACATGCAAGAATCCATAACTACTATCTCATGTGACAAGCGTGTCAAGAATCAACATGATATCAATGTAAAACAATATTAAATACAAGAAGTATAAAGATAATGAAATATGAAAGCTATCAGAAATGTACTCGCCTGGGGTCCTTTGCTGGAGAAAATGATAATTCCGTTGAGTCCAGGATGGTCTGATTAGCCTAGGGTCGATATAAAGTAGTCAGAGTCACAAGAATAAGAATGCACAATTGATTAATCATGATCATGATTAATCTTAAGTTATAATTTATTTTTAGAAGAGATAATTCTTCTTCTTATTATTATTTAAAATATATTTTTAGAAACATATATTTATTAAAAATCATTTACAAAATACTTATAAGTATTTATAACCTTATATAGGAGCTTATAAGAAGATATACTAGTATATACTTATAAGAAGATATACTAATATAAGAAGATATACTAATATATACTTATATAAGCTTTATCTTCTAAAAGTCTATATATAAAGCCTTATTGTGTCTAGGCCCCTTGGGTTACTCATGAAGAATATGATTTAATCTAAAGTATTACAAATAACAAAAATAGTTCCAAAGTTTTTAATAGCTAAATATGAGTACACTACTTGCTAGATATAGTTAATAATAAATTCGAAAATATTCTTAATAAAATACTAAAACAGTTTTTAGTGAAATACTAGTTAAAATAATTAAACCATCCAATTTTCTAGTCCAGCCCCATTGGGCTCAGTCCAAGCCCAACCCTTCATTTCTTTTTCTTATTTCCTTTCTTTTCTCTAATTTACTCTGCTGGATCGGCCCATGGCCTTTGGGCTTGATGACCCAGCCCAAGTCCATACCATACACCTCAACTCATTTTTCTCTTCATGAGAGAGAACACATCCAAATGAAAAGGAAGAGAAAGATAAGCGGAAGGATTTGAGGACTCACAGAGAGGGGCATGCTCGTCGGACGAGGCGAATGAGGACACGGCACAACAGTAGGGACGTTCACCGAGTTTGGCCACGTGCGCGTACGGCACTGGCAGAGCTGGAGGCAGGTGGAGAATGGGCTGGCCGAAGCAGCATCGTCGGTGGAGGCGAGGAAAGGGCACGGAGGAGAGGGCGAACCGCGTATCGCCGGGACTGGTCAAGGCTGCAGCGGCCACATGGACATACGAAAGTTGATCGTAGTACAAGGTGACGACCACTGGACGGAAGATGGTAGCCGCGGTGGATTAGGGTTATGGATTTTGATCCTCGGAGGTGGCTTACAGCCCGGCCTCGTACGGAGGACAGGACGCCGGCCACGGCTGCGGGTGCGGGCTCGCACGCAGACCCGACCGAGGAGTAACTAACAGGGCGGAATGGTGGCTTCGCTGGGCAAGGACCGCTCGCTACTGGCGGAGACGACGGAGATGCCACTCGCTCGGGCTGGCATCGGCGGACTTGATGTCGCAGTGGGGGCGATAGCTCGACGGCGTGCACCCGTGGAGGAGACAGCGGTCGCGCTCAGAGGAGACTCACTGGTGGCAACGTACGAGGAGGTTAGGTTTTAGAATTTCTACTTGTTTCGTATTTAGACGATGTTGTCTAGGTGTCCAGAATGTTGGACACAAGATTGTAGTGTGGATGATTGTATTGTACAGACCCGAGATGAAGGAATTAGGTGTTGGCCAGGACACGGACACAAGGACACGAATTTGGTGATGATAGTGATATTGGTTTTAATGGTGGTGGTCACCTGGTAATGGTATCGGATCGATCGTCACGATGATGATGGCGGGGAAGTTGGAAGGTAGGAAGGAGCCTATTCCCAGGTTGATGCTGGTTTGACATGGATGGGGAGATCGATGGAGAGATCGGGATGGAGAGATAGGGATGGAGAGACAGGGATCCGGCGGGGTGATGGTGAGGCTTCATCTGGTGGTAGCGATAGAGGTGGCGTTGGTAGAGGAATGTCATGGCGTGGGGGGTTCTGGTATATATGGGTGTATTAACAATTATTCTCTTCTACTATAATTGATCAACCACAATAGTTTAAATATAATATTTGTTACTATCCAAATGATTTGAAATATGATAGTATAATTTAAATCTTACTTCAAATTATACTCCTCGTATTTAAATATAATCCTTGAGATAATCAATATAGTTTAAAGTGTACATTTATTAATAAAAATCTTATTAAAATAACTTCATAAATCTATTATCACTTGATAATTTAATACAACTAAATTCAATAAACATTTAAATGAAAATCAATCAAATCGAATTCAAGTAAATAATATTTAGAATATGTACATTCGATATTATCAAACAATTAGCATATATGGAAATCCAAATTGGAAAGTTGATTATTACTACAATCTAATATTTATCAAAATCTAAATCTTATTAATTTAAATCCAATTCAAATAGCGTGTTTACTTTGAAATAACCTTTAATGCTATTGGAATAGTTTAAACCATATTATTGCTAATCATAACATATTAGTAGAATATAATATCAATTTAAATCAATACTTAGTATTTATCAAATTATTTAAACGTAGACGTGAATACGTCAAATAAATGTAACTTATGAATTCAATTATTTAATTAAATAATAAACTAGATCATAAAATATATCTTAAGGAGGCCTGACAAATTAGGGTTAGGGATTTTGTGGAGAAAACTAAGAGGTCTCCCCAAAGATAGATCTTTCCAAAAATAAAATAAAGATTTAAACTTAATTAATCAATACAATTGATTTAGAATGTTCAATTCGATATCCATATGATCAAATAGCATTTAAAAAGGTATCCTATAAATTCAAATTTCTACAATATAAAATATCTATATCATAAAATCTTATATTAAAATAATTTTGACAAATCCCTTCGTCAACTAAAAGAATTTCGAATTAAATTTTGTTTTCTAACATCAAAAATATTTACCAAAAATAAGATAAATAAAAATTTGAAAATTTGGGGATAGGGGTTACAGAGGGCTGCTACGGGAAGAAAGGTTGGAAGATCGTCGCCCACACAACGTCCAACCCGAGGAAAGAATACGTGCAAAAGATCTTGGGGTCATGACTGCTCGAGGTTGCTGGAAAGTGTCTTCTTCTTTCCGTCGTAGGTATAATTATTGAACCCTAGTTCCGCTATGAATGGTTAGAACACGTCTCAGATCTGTTAAACTTCTATCGATTAATACGCACCCCAAACTTGGGGTCCTAGGAATCCCCAGTTCCATCACTTGTGCCTTGCAAATTTATCTTCAAAATATTCTATGTCACGAGATTCAATGATATGATTTGATTCTATATCAAGAAATCTCTTAGCATCACTCTTCTCGACATATCCCAAGAAGATCATCTTCGTAGTCCTTGTCCCAAACTTTTGAATCTTCAGATTTGGGAGCTTTACATATGACAGACGCCCCCACACTCGAATGATATTTAACACTACCAAAATACACTAAATTAGCGACGGATATTTAGCGACGGAATTTTTTCGTCGACGTTAGCGACGGCTTCGTGGCCGCTCACCGACTGATTACCGACCACACGCCTTTGCCATTTTTATTTTAATTTTAGGGGAAGGAAAGGTCGCATATTCGTCGCTAGGCTGTCGGAATTATAGCGACGGATGTCCAGTCGTCGCTACGTAGTCGATTATTTGGCGAGAATTTGTGTAGGAATTTGGCGGTACATTTCTTCGACTACGTAGCAACGGATATTCAGTCGGCACTTATCAAACAGGGCGACTACTGGACGACGGGTTTTTCTACGTTGCTAGTCTGTCGCTATATATACGTACTAGACTTTAAATGAAACGGCCGGGGGAACTTTTCACATTCCCTCCAAATTCACTCTCTCTCCTCTCTCTCTCTCTCTCTCTCTCTCTCTCGCCGGTGTCGGCTTCGGTGATCGGCGTCGGTGTCGTCGTCGGCGTCGGCATCCTCTCCTCTCTCTCTTCCGAAGGTAACCCCCTCTCTCTCTCTTGATCTCTCTCTCTCTCTCTCTCGTGCGGTGTCGTATAGGGGCTGGGTGGCGCGCTTGGGGCTGGGCCGTCCGGGGCTGGGCGGCTGGCTTGGGTCGGGGGCTGGGCGGTGGGCTTGGGGCAGGGGCGTCGGGGGCTGAGCGGCGGGCTTGGGGCTGGGGCGTCGGGGGCTGGGCGGCTGGCTTGGATCGGGGTATGGGCGGTGGGCTTGGGGCGGGGGCGTCGGGGTCTGGGAGGCGGGCTTGGGGTTGGGGCGTCGGGGGCTGGGCGGCTGGCTTGGGTCGGGGGCTGGGCGGTGGGCTTGGGGCGGCAGCGTCGGGGACTGGGCGGTTGGCTTGGGACGAGGGCGTCGGGGGCTGGGCGGCTGGCTTGGGTCGGGGGCTGGGCGGTGGGCTTGGGGCGGGGGCGTCGGGGTCTGGGAGGCGGGCTTGGGGCTGGGGCGTCGGGGGCTGGGCGGCTGGCTTAGGACGGGGGCTGGGCGGTGGGCTTGGGGCGGCGGCGTCGGGGACTGGGCGGCTGGCTTGGGGCAGGTGCGTCGGGGGCTGGGCAGCGGGCTTGGGGCGGGTGCGTCGGGGTCTGGGAGGCGGGCTTGGGGCTGGGGCGTCGGGGGCTGGGCGGCTGGCTTGGGTCGGGGGCTGGGCGGTGGGCTTGGGGCGGCGGCGTCGGGGGCTGGGCGGCTGGCTTCGGGCGAGTGCATCGGGGGCTGGACGGCTGGCATGGGGCGGGGGCATCGGGGTATTTGCAACCGACGCACAGCCATAAGCACTCTTCATATATATATGCAACCGAACTACTGGGCGGCGGTCTTGGGGCGGCGGGCTTTGGTCGGGGGCGGCGGGTGGCTTTGCTTCTCAAATTCATCTGAGTTTATATATTGGCTAAATAATGTGTTATCCATATTGGGTGTTCCATTAGTTTGGTGGTGTTTGGATTAGTAAATGTGAATATGGGGTTTGGATTCATGGTGTATATGTTCACTGTCTCAAGGACAGTACGAGTTCTATCAATTGTGTGCTTTCTGTATAGATGTATATATCTATACATCTAGCTGTGATATACATATGTGTATGTGACAATCTCAGTTAGCGACGGACTAGTTACCGGTTAGCGACGGATATTTCCAGCTCCATTTGCATTAATCTACGGTACGACATGGTGATCAGGACATAGTCCCTGCAGCCATTCGACTGGCAAGGCAGAAACTATGTAGCCGTAGATAAAGTTGACTGTCTTCCAACCCTCATCCCTCGGCAATGATGATACGACAACCTATCACTATATCTTATATAGTAGATGATGTCTTAGTATTGCATTAAGTGAGTTCATCTTGATTCTGTTATATCCTTCAGATACTAGATACGATAAGAACATATACTACACGATATGTATACAGAATATAGATGATTCACACTAATGTATGCTAGAATGAATTTTGGGTTGTGTTCTGAGCCATCCGTTCTCACACTTAAAATACATAGGAATTAGTAGTGTGAGAGCGCCGGAGAGAGTGAGAGCGCCGGAGGGGGAGGGAGGAGAGAGAGAGAGTAAAATGGTACAACATGGTGAAGTAGTACTGTATTTTGGCTCCAGTTCCAGCTTCATTTGCATTAATCTACGGTACGACATGGTGATCAGGACATAGTCCCTGCAGCCATTCGACTGGCGAGGCAGAAACTATGTAGCCATAGATAAAGTTGACTGTCTTCCGACCCTCATCCCTCGGCAATGATGATACGATAACCTATCACTATATCTTATATAGTAGTAGATAATGTCTTAGTATTACATTATGTGAGTTCATCTTCATTCTGTTACATTCTTCAGATACTAGATACGATAAGAACATATACTACACCATATGTACAGAACATAGATGATTCACACTAATGTATGCTTGAATGAATCTTGGGTTGTGTTCTGAGCCATCCGTTCTCACACTTGGCAAAAAATCAAATTTTTTATACTTTATCGGCTTTCGAAAATTTACTCAAATTACATGATGGTTCCTTTAGTTAGCTTGCTTATGTTACAATTATATTATTTGTGACTAACGATCTTACCAGATGGCACCCATGACCCGAGGAGCGGTACGTCGTTTGAGGAAAACAGTGAATGCTGAGGTGGCTCCTCCTACAGTTAAGGAGGAAGTGGCACCGGTTGCTAGTGAGACCGAGAGTTCTATTCATCCAGCACCGGTAGCTAGTGAGACCGGGAGTTCTCTTCAAGCAGTCCTTGTAAGGGATGACATGTCTCCTCACGCCAAAAATCTCGCTTTTTCGAGGTGGTTGCATGATCGTATCACTGAGCGTTTGCGTGAGCGGCGTGGTTCTCATTAGCTATTAGTACTTATTTATATTGGACTATTTGTATTGAGTTTTTTTGTATTAGACTATTTGTATTGGACTACATATATGAACTAGAACTGTGTCAATCTCTGGATTGTATTGGACTACGACATGGTGATCAGGACATAGTCCCTGCAGCCATTCGACTGGCGAGGCTGAAACTATGTATCCGTAGATAAAGTTGACTGTCCTCCGACCCTCATCCCTCGACAATGATGATACGACAACCAACAAGAGAGAATACTCTGAGAGATCCATCTGAGTATGACGTATACTCTGAGAGATCACCTTTACAAGAATGATATCAGTAGTGGGATTGAGTGCTGGAGGAGATATTATCAGAGTATACGTCCTACTTAGATGGGTCTCTCACCGTTATTATTTTTTTTTTGACGGCATGGTGGATGTGCTCCCTCAACAGATTCTTGCTCCGAGCCAAAATGTTGCCCCGGAGCTCAAGTGGACATCCTTGGTGTAGAGCTCGAGTGAGAGGTTCCTGACAGCATGGTGGTCTCCTTTGTCAAAGTATCCGTGCTCATCCCACATTGGTTGTGGGACGAGCATGGATACTTTGACAAAGGAGACCACCATGCTGTCAGGAACCTCTCACTCGAGCTCTATACGAAGGATGTCCACTTGAGCTCCGGAGAAAAGTTTTGGCTCGGAGCAAGAATCTGTTGACGGAGCACATCCACCATGCTGTCAGAAAAAAATAGTAACGGTGAGAGACCCATCTGAGTAGGACGTATACTCTGATAATATCCCCTCCAGCACTCAATCCCACTACTGATATCGTTCTTGTAAAGGTGATCTCTCAGAGTATACGTCCTACTCAGATGGATCTCTCAGAGTATCCTCTCCGGTTGGGTTGTGTTCTGAGCCATCCGTCCCAGGGATTTGATTCTGTATTTTGGTTTCTGTATTTTGGCCCCAGCTCCATTTGTATTAATCTACGGTACGACATAGTGATCAGGACATAGTCCCTGTAGCCATTCGACTGGCGAGGCAGAAACTATGTAGCCGTAGATAAAGTTGACTGTCCTTCGATCCTCATCCCTCGGCAATGATGATACGACAACCTATCACTATATCTTATATAGTAGTAGATGATGTCTTAGTATTACATTATATGAGTTCATCTTGATTCTGTTACATTCTTCAGATACTAGATACGATAAGAACATATACTACACCATATGTACAGAACATAGATGATTCACACTAATGTATGCTAGAATAAATCTTGGGTTGTGTTCTGAGCCATCCGTTCTCACACTTGAAGATAAATTGAATTATAACGACGGATATTAGGTTACTCTTCAGGATAATTGATGTCTATTTTATATTAATTTGGTTTGGTCTATATGATTCTTGGATAATTGGTGTGCATTAAATTCGTATGTGCATATTTGGTCTATGTGATTGTTGGATAATTGGTGTGCATTATATATTGGTTTGGTTTATGCATATTTTTGTGAACAGGGAAAGTGCTGCAATTTTTTTCCAAAAAAATTCTCAGTTGCCAACGGACTAGTGACCGGTTAGCGACGGATATTTCCAGCTCTATTTGCAATAGTCTACGGTACGACATGGTGATCAGGACATAGTCCCAGCAGCCATTCGACTGACGAGGCAGAAACTATGTAGCCGTAGATAAAGTTGACTGTCCTCCGACCCTCATCCCTCGACAATGATGATACGACAACCAATCACTATATCTTATATAGTAGTAGATGATGTCTTAGTATTACATTAGTGAGTTCATCTTGATTCTGTTACGTTCTTCAGATACTAGATACGATAAGAACATATACTACACCATATGTACAGAACATAGATGATTCACACTAATGTATGCTAGAATGAATCTTGGCTTGTGTTCTGAGCCATCCGTTCTGATCAAGCATCTTCCTTCTCCTCTCCTCCACCATGGCTCTGAACCCATCTGCTCCTCCCTACTTCCCTTTTTTTTATTTAACTCTCTCAGCCACATATGATATCCATCTCAAGTGTAGAGTCGGGGAAGAAGAAGTGGGAGAAAGAGGAGGGAGAAGCAGCACAGCCGGCGGTATGACCCGGAGGAAGTACAGACGTTTTCTTCAACAGCCGTAGGAGAACTATAAGGATATATCTTTTCACAACATGTCATCTTGTCAAAGACCCTTCATGTGAATATTATGTTACCGCGGTGTCGGAAGACTAACATGTCATAAGTTTTTAAGCCGTGTGTTTTGACATAATCTTCCCAACTCTTTCCTCCTATGTAGTAATCTTGCATTATTACATAGCAGGAAAGAGTTTGGAGGATTATGTCAAAACACACGGCTTAGAAAATTATGACATGTT
This sequence comes from Iris pallida, assembly GCA_029216955.1. Taxonomy (NCBI): domain Eukaryota; kingdom Viridiplantae; phylum Streptophyta; class Magnoliopsida; order Asparagales; family Iridaceae; genus Iris; species Iris pallida. The sequence continues at coordinate 12,757 of JANAVB010004584.1, read as the reverse complement.
AGTCTTCCGACACCGCGGTAACATGGTTGTCACATTAAGGGTCTTTGACAAGGTGATATGTTGTGAAAAGATATATCCTTATAGTTCTCCTACGTCTGATGAAGAAAACCTCTGTACTTCCTTCGGGTCATGCCGCCGGCTGTGCTGCTTCCCCCTCCTCTTCCTGCCCACTTCTTCTCCCCCGACTCTACACTTGAGCTGGATATCATACGTGGCTGAGAGAGTCAAATAAAAAGAAGAGAAGTAGGGAGGAGCAGATGGGTTCAGAGCCATGGTGGAGGAGAAGAGAAGGAAGATGCTTGATCAGAACGGATGGCTCAGAACACAAGCCAAGATTCATTCTAGCATACATTAGTGTGAATCATCTATGTTCTTATCGTATCTAGTATCTGAAGGACGTAACAAAATCAAGATGAACTCACTAATGTATGCTAGAATGAATCTTGGGTTGTGTTCTGAACCATTCATTCCGATACTTGGCAATTAAGCCATTCGACTGGCGAGGCAGAAACTATGTAGCCGTAGATAAAGTTGACTGTCCTCCGACCCTCATCCCTCGGCAATGATGATACGACAACCTATCACTATATCTTATATAGTAGTAGATGATGTCTTAGTATTACATTAGTGAGTTCATCTTGATTCTGTTACGTCCTCCAGATACTAGATACGAAAAGAACATATACTACACCATATGTACAGAACATAGATGATTCACACTAATGTATGCTAGAATGAATTTTGGGTTGTGTTCTGAGCCATTCGTTCTCATACTTGGCAATTAAGCATGTGAAATAGAACTGATTATGTTTAGTTTGTCTTACGATATAGATTTTCACATCCAAATTGAAATGGATCGTTACTTCATTGATCGTACATGGATGTACTAGCGGATCAACCTCCTGGACCGTAGGTACTTATAAGTATTGACCGTATCGGATTACTATCGATCTATCGTTTTGGTATGGGCCGTATCGGTTGGTATTGGTCTTAGCGAATTGGTATCGTCCTATCCGATATGTATCGGCCGTATAGCTAGGATTCATATTGGCCTTATCGATTTGGTATCGGTCACATCCGATAGGTATCGACCGTGTTGGATTAGTATAGACCATTTCGGATTAGTATCGTAGAAGGTTTAGTAACAACTGTACTTGGATTTCTCTCTTTTAGAGCTAGATTACCATTGCAAGAGAGTCACGAGAGCGTAACTGGCCAGTTACAGAACATGCATACTTCCTTTTCAATTTCGCTTTTCCTGATAGAAAAGGAAGCATGTATGTTACTGTAACTGGCCAATCACGATCTGGTGATTCTCTTACAATGGTATTCTAGCTCGAAAAGAGAGAAATCCAAGTACAGTTGTTACTAAACCTTCCACGATACTAATCCGAAATGGTCTATACTAATCCAACACGGCCGATACCTATCGGATATGACCGATACCAAATCGATAAGGCCAATATGAATCCTAGCTATTCGGCCGATACATGTACATATCGGATATAGGACGATACCAATTTGTTAAGGCCAATACTAATATGATACGTCCTATACCAAACCGATAGATCGATACTAATCTGATATACTAGATACTAAGTACATCCGGCCTATACCAGCGGATCCACCAATTACTGCACGATAGGCTCAATGAATCCAGTTACATCCGGTTATTGGTGAGTACATGATTACATTGTAATTCTGTTAGTCTTGTGATACAGATTTTTACTCTCGCATGCTACCAACGTCATAACTTTTCTAGTGCTGCTCCCTCTAATGATGATGAACGCAAAAAACCAACGTCACAACTTTTATAACTTGAGTAAATTTTTTTACCCTATATAAAAATTTCTGTTGTCAGAAAGATGGCTCCTAGGACTCGTCGAGGTGGTGCTGCTAGTCGAGGAAGGGGTCGAGGCAAGAAACCCTTAGAGGTCGACACGGAGGAAGTCTCCATCGTCAAAAAAGAGCCGGTGACTGTTAAGGAGAAGGTGTTACCAACGGTCGAGGTCAAGGAAGAACCGATGACCATTAGGGAAGAGATTGCTCCCAAGCTTGAAGTTAAGGAGGAGCCACCGTCAGATAGTAGTAGCATCGGGACCGACCCTCCTGTCCCTACAGAAGACCTCAACCAGATTGAGTCTTCGTATGCAAAGTGGCTGATAGAATGGTACATGCCACAACGCAACTATGATCCCTGGCTGTGAGGATTCATCGTCTGACTTGTGGTCTTTGTTGAGGCCAAAGTCAATTTTCCTATGTATTTTGGAATATTTATGAAAATTTTAGAATATTTATGCTATGATCGGATTATAACGATGGATATTAGGTTAATCTTCCAGATAATTGATGTCTATTTTATATTAATTTGGTTTGGTCTATATGATTCTTGGATAATTGGTGTGCATTAAATTCGTATGTACATATTTGGTCTATGTGATTCTTGGATAATTGGTGTGCATTATATATTTGGTCTATGTGATTGTTGGATAATTGGTGTGTATTATATATTGGTTTGGTTTATGCATATTTTTGTGAACATGGATAGCGCTGTAATTTTTTTTTTCAAAATATTCTCAGTTAGCGACGGACTTGTGACCGTTTAGCGACGGTTATTACCAGTTTCCGACTACTTTTTGACGGCTATTCCGTCGCTAACTGGAGATTTGAAATTGTTTCCAGGTAGCGACGGATGGTCGACGGAATATCCGTCGACGTGGTATATAGATCGACGGAATAGCGACGACCTATCCGTCGCCCTTGTTCTAGAAATACCAAGAATTTCCAGAACATGCTCGACGGATAATCCGTTCGTATTCTGTCGATATATATCGACGGAATAGCGACGAATAATCCGTCGCCATGGTGCTGAAAATGCCAAGCATTTCCAGAACCTGATCGACGGATAGTCCGTCAGCACACCGTCGCTAATCCGTCGTTCGTTACCGACGACTACCGATGGATGAGCGACGGAACGATACGCTCTGATACGCTATTACGACGGGTTATCGACGGTATTTTACGTCGCTATTGTCTACACAGTTCAATACTTAATAGTTGAAATAGACGACAGTCCGTCGGAAATGCGTCGCTAATGCTTCGTATTGCGACGTCGACAATCCATCGCTATTCCGTCGTTTGACGACTACGTAGCGACAGACCGTTATTAGCGACGAGCTGATTGCCGACGGATTTTTTGGCCAAAATCCGTCGGTGATCGGTCGCTAATATTAATTACCGTCGGATTGGCGACGGATAGGGCCGTCGCTAAAACGATAAATTTTGGTAGTGTAAGTTAGGTCTGACTTTGAAGCAAAGTTCATAAGGAGTGATGTCAGAAGTTGCATACGGCACTCTATTCAGAATAAAAGTGGTCGTCAATGCAGCTTCTCTCCAATAGCATTTTGGAAGACCTGTAGTCAACAGCATTGAGTTTATTATTTCTATCAATGTTCTATTCTTTCTTTCTGCTACTCCGTTAGATGGAGGAGAATACAGAGTAGTAGTCTCGTTTATGATTCCATGTTCTTTGCAGAACGATACGAATTCATGAGACCAATACTCTCCGCCTTGATCACTTTTTACTCTCTTGAGTTGTTGTCTAGTTTGTCGTTCAGCTTCGACCTTGAACTCTTTGAACTTCTCGAATGCTTCATCTTTAGACTTCAGCAAGTAGACGAACACGTACTTTGAGAAGTCGATGAAGGTTATAAAATACTTCATCCTGATTTTTGTAAAGAATTGTTTGAAGTCACATATATCGGAGTGTACCAACTCTAGAAAATTTGTGCTTCGATTAACACGATAAAAGGGTTTCTTTGTGATCTTCGTCTGAGCACACACTTCATATTTCTCTATCTTACCCCTATATTTGGAGATAAGTCCTAGACTAGACATTTTGTTTATTCTTTTAGAATAAACATATCATAGTCTATTATGCCACAACTCAAGAGTATAATCAAAATAAGCGATTGCATTAATTTCATTAGACTGAGTTACAAGCTGAAGTTTAAACATCCCTTCGGTATATATAAAAGGCTTTTTCGAAGTAGGTTCCATTTATGGACATCACTATCTGGCCAGCATTGATGTCCATCCTTAGGCCTGTGTTACAGAGTAGGCCTCCAGAGATCATGTTCTTTGCAATAACAGGTACATACATCACGTCTTGAAGCGTCAGAGACTTCCCTGAAGTTAGCTTCAATACTACCGTCCCGATCCCTTGCACTTCAGGTTATGCCTGGTTTGCCACCATAACCTTTTCAGAGGTTGGTTTGTACGTGGTGAACCATTCCTTGCTAGAGCAGATATGGTAGGTAGCACCAGTATCTACCCACATGTCAGAGTCAACCCCCACCGTAGTGACCTGAGCAATCATAGCAATTATGTCAGTAACCATGGAAACCTTACTAGGCTCACCTTGCTCTAACTAGTTGGGCTTGGATCTGCATCCACTCTTATAATGACCCTTCTTACCACAGTTAAATCAAGTCCCATTAGAATTTGGCTTCCGATGCTTGAAAGAAGACTCCTTCACTTTCAGATTAGTAAAGTCTTTCTTCTTGTGGTGGGAAGCCACATACTTTCCCTTGTGTTCCTTCGTCTGGACTAAGTTGACCTTAGCCATCTGCTTGGACAGAGTGTCTACCTTCAGTTGAGCCTTTATCTGGTCCTTAACATAAATCTTTTACAGGAAATCTTCTAGACTGATCTCAGTTTCTTCCTATGCATATTCGCATAGAATTCGCTCCATCCAGTAAGAAGCTTGGAGACAATTCCTCCAACAACGAACTTGTCCTTGAGGGGCATCTCCTCATCTTCCAATTTTTGACGCAACTTCAGGAATTTCTTCACCTGAGGCAGCATCAACTTCTCATCTTCAAAGAGCCATTTGTGATATTTCTCGACGATGAATATTTTGCTCCTGTTCTTGTCATCTTTATACAGTTTCTCTAAATAATCCCATATCTATCTGGCATTGGTCTTTTTTGAGTTAGGTTCTACCAGAGAGTCCTCCATAGCTTTGTGGATCAGAAGCCTACAAAGGCTATTTTTCCTCTTCCATTTGGACTTTTTGGCAGTAGCAATAGCAACCGCTTTCGCAGTCCCACCTTCTGGAACCTTCGGTTCGTCCTTAGATAACACGTGGTCGATGTCCACGAGTTGAAGATTGAGGCTAACCTTCCTTTTCCAGATTTGGTAGTGCTATCCATCGAATTTTTCTAACTTGTTAATGTTGGAATCGGTGAGTGAAGCACGAGGGTTTTCCATCTTATAAATCAAGCTTTGAGATTGTTAGTCCGGGAGCGTGATTTTAAAATGAAAAACATATTATGGCAACACTTCGAGGAAGGTGCACAACTGAGATCTCGGATGATTCAGAGTTATGAAATCAAATGTAACACTTCGAAGAAGGCATAATTAAATTTCATAGCAGCAGCGACGAAAGCCTATAGAAAGTTTCTGATTAGATCAGAAAATATCTCGTTCTTTCTCACAAACGTCTTGTGATTGGGATAGAACGAGTTACAGATGGAGAAGAGATGAACAGAAGAAGAAGAAGAAAAGTCATGCTGGGGTGACGGATCACCGGAGCTCAAAGCTAGATTCGTCCCATACGATCAGCTTCCAGGAACCAGCAAATTCAAAGATGAACTGCGAAACACTCTATCAAAATGCTCTTCTGACTCCTCGGATGGACAAAAAACTCTCTTTCTATCTATGTTTCTCTCTTTCTCTGGTCTTTAAATTTTTTGTAAGAAACTTTTTTAACGAGAGAGAAGAGAAACATATATAGTATCAGTCCAGTAACCGCCCAGTATGCGAAACGTTTGGGACGTAGTAATGCGGATCCATGAATGGAGGAACCGTTCCTGAACATTTGGTAACTATTCAGATCGTGAACAGTACAAAGTGCACTAACAAAATGCCTCATGAGCGCTTGAGTCCGAGTCCGAGTTGCTAAGCCCCTACGGGCCTTAGCTCCTAAGGAATTAATTCCAATAGCATGACAAAAAGCATAAATGCTTTCTTTGTGGAGTTAGCCTTCTTTCCACTAGAAAAATACCCTCACATGGCACCCATGTGCCTCTCCACACCTCATGTGCATCTCTCAACACAAGCGAAGCTTTATATAGTGATACTACCCATTTGGCCTATGCAATGTAGGACTATCTTTCTAGTCTCTAAGGCAAAACACCAACAATTATGAGTACGCTGGCTCCTCAGAACTGTTACAAATGCAAATTCCAAAGAAATGCACTCATTGGTTTAACATGGTTCTCTCATATTAGCAAATTTTGTGATGCCAAATAAATTAGAAAATCCATTTTTCGTAAAATTTTTAAAGCTCGAGTTTTCTCAGTTGAATGTCTGAAACAAATGATAGTTGATGCTTGAAGCTTAGTTATTTTCTTCCGAATGTACTTTCATTGGATTCTTCTTGAATAAAAATTAGTAATCCTTACCTTTTTTCTTTCTCAAGGGTGCTCCAAATAGATGGAAGTTGGTAAGAGCTCATGGCACTGGAGTGGGTCTTCCTACCGAGGATGACACGGGTAATAGTGAAGTGGGCCACAATGCATTGGGTGCATGAAGGATTTATGCTCAAGGGTATTACTACTAACCTGAGCTAAATGTTCCTTTTAGCAACTTTCTGCTATTCCAAGCTTTTATCTGGTTGCAGAAATCTTCAAAATACCATCCCATACTAATTTTAAATTGGGATGATTAGACATGTGATGCATTATTTCTTAATTTTTTCTATCTAAACTGTGCACCAAACACACGTTCTAAAGTCGGATTAAGCGACATTTAGTTGTTTAGCAGTTGTCGTGCATTTGCAATTAATTTAATTGGATGTGTAAATTGTTGCTTCTTGTGGTAGTGGGCAACGGTCGAAAATTGGATTGAGGGGCACTCAGTAGCGAGTAACGGACTGGTGCGTAATTGTGATTGAAAATTGGCTGCATAGTTCGAGTAGTCGGTTAGTTTTGATGATTCCTTTTGACAATTGAGAAATATCTTCATCATGTTAATAATAAGAAAAAGATGCTAACACAAAGAAGTGAATATTAGGATATATAGGCCACCTATCGTAGTGCAGTCTACTCACATAGTTTGCTTCTTGGCTTTTCTTCTTTTGATTAGGGATGTTGGAGTGCAACTATTTCTCAAGATATATAGCCCTGCTTTATGCAGGGCTATATTTGCCTAACTACCTAGGTATGATGCCAACATTCTCACCAAAATAGTACCTTACATAAAGTGAGGAAGAGAGGTTATGGTTTCAGATGAGGCATAGGAAGGGGTGTTTATAGGAACGAACGGGCAAAGCACTACGTGATACTGGTGCATTCATGTCAATGATACCGACTTGCCCACCAAAAACATTCCTCTGTACCCTCCATAGCATGAGAGTGAAGCTGTGGAGGGTGTATTGGAAGAAGTGGTGTGCACATGTGTATACTAGTGCATTCATGTCAAGGATCGTCAAAAAAAACGTATGCTTCGATCGGATTCTTTGATTGTCAAAAAAAAATGTAATTACTCAATTATTTATCAAAAGTTTTCTAGCTTATAGCACCATATAGTATTGTCAATATGGTATCTCGTGCTTGAAGTTTGGTGTGTTTTGTAATTCCTAATTTTATAAGTATAATGGGTATCGTCTGTATGGTCTTGTTTACTTATTGGTATTTTGGTAAATTTTGTTTCTTTGTAATTTACATTATGATAGATGAACTTGTAAACTACCTAAATTTTCTACTACAATTTTTTTTAATATTTTAAATTGGTATTTAATTTTTACTTCGTATTTGTACGTCGCGTGTTAATTTGCATTTTTCGTACTTTCTCGTCGAGTGCGAATTTGCACGAGGAACATATTTTTAGAAAACATTTTTATATAGAAATATAGCTCACAAATATCAGGTGATAAATATTTTCATTTATTTATTTATTTATTTATTTTATTGCTAAAAGTTGCATGAAACATCGCATTAAGATTTTTCCCAATATATAAATATTTTCATTTATTGATTTATTTATTTATTTATTTTATTGCTAAAAGTTGCATGAAACATCGCATTGAAATTTTTCCCATATATATATATATATATATATATATATATATATATATATATAGATATATATATATATATATATATATATATATATATATAAAATTTATTTTAGATGATAGTTCAAATATGGTAATGATATTATAAATGTTTGCTTGCAAGTACATGAATCTAATTCATGTATAGATTTAAATATCTAATTTTTGAAATTAATATTATGCTAATTTTTACAAATTATAAAAAGATAATTCTAAACTTATTTTTATGAATTAAAGCGATATTTGATTTTATTAGATAACTTTAAAATGGTTTTTGGATTAAATATAAGATTATCTAGTTTACGAAAGGTTATTATTGTTTGAATTAAAAGTTATTTTAATTAGGAAAAGAACTATCTATGGGGAATTTAAATCGTACCAATCCATATCCTTCTACGAGCCCGACCTCCTATATAAGGAGAGACTCCTCTCTTTTCTCCAAAATTCACAATCCAAATTTCCATCCAAGATCGTGCATCGTGTCCGTGCCCGTGCCCGTGCCCTCCCCATCCACTATAGCATCTTTATTACTGTTACAAATTGTATGGTCCGACAAACCCGGATGTGAATTATCCTGTTAACTCACCCTACCGTGTTGGACACTCCCCGACACGGATTCATCATATCCCAATGCCACAGATCCCCGCCTCTGCCAACACCATCACCGCCACCTTCACCACGCACGCCACTGCGGCCGTCTCCACAACCGTCACTCGTGGCTGCTGGCACCCGACCCGTTGACTCCACCCGTCAACACCACCACCACTACGACCACTTCCCTGAAACCCCTGTCCACTGCAACCATCACCACCCCGATCACCGTCTGTCCCCGGCCACCTAATCCCAACATCTCCAACACCACCGCCGCGGCCAACCCCGGTCGCAGCCACCACCACCAAACAACTATAGGAACCCTAGAGGGGGGGTGAATAGGGTCAAGCTAACTAATCAAGCACTTAGCACAAGCTAATGGACAATTTAAATTATAAGTGCAAGAGAAGAAGCAAAAACAATACCGACACACGATGTATCCTGGTATCCTCCCAAGAGGTACTCCAGTCCCGGAACTCTCTCCGGCTTTAATCCACTATTTGAGTAAATAGTTACACACGAGTTTGGATCCGAAGAACTCGCCAACTTCAACACGAGTTTGGATCCGAAGAACTCGCCCACTTCAACCGAGAGTTTGGATACGAAGACTCTCCAACTTCAACCTTTCACAATAGGTTTTGATCTCCTTATACAATAGGATGAAGATCTCACTTTTTAACTCAATAACTCTAACACAATTTGTGGATGGCAAATCAAAGCTTTGTAGAGTTGTATGTGGATAAGCTTTGGTGGTTTAGAAATTTTTAGGCTCAAAACATCAACCTTGAATGAAGGGGTTCAAGGCTATTTATAACCAAAGCATTGAAAAGAGCCAAAGGCAACTTTTCAGTCCGCGAACCGGCATACCGCCGGTATGATCCGGCATACCGGCGGTATACCGGTCTGGGATTGCAACAGCTAGAAATATAGCCGTTAGGATCATTAATGGCTGGAAATCCGACCGTTGGAATTTCAACGTTTCGGAAGCGGTATACCGTCGGTATGGACCGGTATGCCGTCGGTATGCCGGTTTTGTAAACAGAAACTTTCTGTGAACAAAAACCGGTATACCGTCGGTATACACCGGTATACCGTCGGTATGCCGTTTTCCACGAAAAATGATCCTGGGCTTATTTCTGCCCTAGCTTTCGATTTTGCCATCCATTTCTTGTGTTTACAATAATTCCTAAGACTCATTACAGACTCCAGATAAACTTAGGCAGGTGCAGGCTTCTTCAGAGTCTTGAAATGATGATGGCACGGCTTGGCTTCTTCCTTTGATAGGTGCTGGCTTTTTCCCTTGGCGGCAGCTGTCCAAAGATATCCAGTTTGTAAAAACTGAATACCTTTCGGGGGCTTCGCCCCCAAACCCCCGATGAGGGGCGCTGCCCCCTCGACCCCCGTCCGCTGACCGGGCAGCGGAACCCCCGGTGCGTGGCTCCAGAGATGTCGTCGGGTGGTTTAGAAAAATCTTGTGCGATCCATCGTCTTTGGCCCAGCATGATTTCTTCATTGCATATGTCCACATTGATCTTGCTAATAGCTTTTCTGCAAATACATGTTAGACGAACAAAGCAATATACATGTAGCAAGAATGATAAGATAAAAGCACATTAGGACTATGCGAAGTTTAAGTATCAATGCTATAGTGATAGCATAAATATTAGTGATATCATAATGTTAAACTTAATTGAATAACCATAATCAAAACATAGTTCTGATTTTGGTAGCTCAATTAAATTTAACATATATAAGCTCATATAACTAATATGTAAACCAATAGGCACATATCACCAAAGGTATAAGTATAAGTAGAAATGCTATAGCGATAGTATGAAGATTAGTGATAATGAAATGCTAAACTTAACATATTAACCATATTCAAAAACATGATACAATCATTGGGCTAACAACAACTTCCCTGCCCAATCTCTCCGGCTCCACACCCATCTCAACTCCGTTATCGGGACCTCCTTCCGGGCGATCCCTACCCCGCCCTCTCGAGGCGCCACCACGACCAAAACCAGCTCCACCATCAGCACCACCCAAAACCCTAAAAATATAAAACCACTCACCTCCGCCACTATCGAGCGTCGAAACCGCCATGCACGGTGCGCCGAGGTCCTCTCCCAGTCAGATCAGCCGTACCGTCGAGCTTCCACAGTGGTCACCAGCGTGCAAGAATCCTGCCTGCTCGTCGAGTCACGCGCCGCCATGGTGTGTCCGGCCGGCCACCTCTCCGCGGTCCGCCGACGAGATCGACGCCGCCACACACGCTCAGAGCGCGCCCCCAGCCGGAAAACCCCTTGTAAGCGCTGCCGTGGCATCCCGATCGCGGCGCTTCGCCGCGTCCGTCCACCTCCTTCGCCATGGCCAGCACCGGTATTCACGCCCGACCTTGGCCGATGCGCCGTCCGTAAACTCCCCGCTCGGGCCATCCCCGTCGTCGGTGGCCGAGCCTTGCACAGCGCGCCGCCCTTCACGCGCTGATGTCCGATGTCTCTGCCTCTCCGGCGCCTGAGCACCGCGCCCCTCCGGCCGTCTCGTCCCCTCCGACGAGCGTCGACGACCGCCCCGGTAATCCCCTCTCTCTCCTCCGTTCTCGTTTCCTTTCTTTTGTTCTGTTTGTGGGAGAATGAGTTCTTTCATTCTGAGCTGTTAAATTTGATGGTCATTTGTGCTTAATTTTTTTATTTTTTTTATTTTTTTATTATTTTCTTTCTTCTGTTTGATTAGTGGAGAACATATTGGTTTATTAATAATTATTATATTATTATTTATATTACTACCAGTGTATACAGCAGGTATATGCTTATGTACATACAATATATTATTATTATTATTATTATTATTATTATTTTTTTTTTTATTTTTATGTTACTAATATTATTTTCTAAAAATTATACATATAGTATAAATATTGAATTGGGCCTGGTCCTATATTATCTTCAAATTAGTCTGAAACCCTAAAAGTAAATTTTTCTAGATTATTCATTAATTACTAGAAATATTTTGACACGTAAGAAATATAATTTCCAATTAATAAAACGATTTTCTAAATATTTATCTAAATTATTTTTACTAATAAAAATATAGTTTCTCTTTCTAAATATTTTATTTTGCTAACTTAGTTTTTTTGCCTAAAAAGATTTAGACTTTAAAATATTTATCTAAAGCTATTTTAACTACCAAAATATATTTTTAGGTATTTAAACAATTTTTTTTAAAATAGTACAAAGTATCTTTCTCTGCAAATTTTCTAATATTATTATCAAGGTTGATCATGACTAAATTGTGCTTTCCTATTTCCTCGTAATTTCTGACCCTTATTCATTGACCCCGACTATTGGACTACAGGACTTGAAGGAACATCACACCATACCAGGCGTAACACCAGGCAAGACACCTTGTCTTTACTGTTTAAATTCTTGCTCAATATCATGCATGCTTTTTCTTATTTTTAGCAAATATAAAGTTGTTTTTTCAAAACTATATGTAGATGTAAATTACTATATTTTATGCAATTGGCTTAGAGTTAAGGGACTACCATATGTTTAGAGCATCTCATAAACTGTCACGATGTGCCACGGGTTGTGTGTGAGTGGTGAGTCGCATATAACTGTGGACTTGTGTACCGACCGTACATCGGTGTGCGTACAGGCCGTACGTTAGGATATAACTGCTAATAGATTTGTGTAGAAGACTTGACAGTTATTAAGGATTAAACAGTGTCGTGGAGACGACGCATGTATAGTATCATAGGGAGGGAGGAGATAGTTATTAGAGTAGGGGCTACATGTTCAGTACACACATAGATTTGGGCCGATAGTGTCTCGTATGAGCGCTACTTACTGCCCCGGGGCCGATAGTGACTCGGATGAGCGCTACTTTCTGTCCATGGCCGATAGTGTCTCTTATGAGCGCTACCTTCTGCCACTCTCTCTCTCTCCATCTATGCTGAACACCTAAGCTCCTGTGTAGAACGTTCTTCTAAGTGCATTATTCCACATAGATGGTTAGGAACCTTACTCATATACATTTACTGTT
>JANAVB010004583.1:0-63899 GCA_029216955.1 Iris pallida | reverse complement strand
CCCACCGGCCGCAACGGCTGTTTATATTAGACTTATTGCAATCAATGTATTATATAGTTTTTTCTCATATATCCTCCACTTCTTATTTTTTTTTGCACAAAACAAAAATTGCAATCTTTCCTGGACTCTTATTTATCAACTGTTTTGCACTTCTTATTATATTTTCTGTATCACCGGCAACAAACATGTTAATACTCCTGTCTTTGCTATCCATTTGAACAGCCCTGAATGTATTGAGTCTTTCTGTTCTGACGTGGAAGCGGATCATACAGATGTCAAGATACTAATGCTTGCCTGGTATTATGTTTTTTAACTTAAAAGTCTATGGAATTTCATTGAAGGATATTATCTTCTTCTGAGTTATTTACATTTCGCTGGAATTGACTTGATCAGAAAGATGAAAGCTGAAAAACAAGAATACTTTAACCTGGTGTCTTTATTTAAAAAGCGATGCATGTTTTGTTTATGGTGTTTTCAGGAATTACACTTTTTTTTGTTTCACTACTTTTCATAGTTTAATAATATTTAAAATTTCTTGATTTCATCCTATGTGTTCAACATTATGGCAGGAAGAATGGCGTAGAGGCCTCAAAGCACTACGGGCCGATACTATCAGCAAACTCAAGAAGGCACTACCAGAATTGGAGAAAGAGGTTGGATGGAGACTTTTGATTATGTATTCAATTTAGGCTTATTTCTACACCTTAGCATTTTGTTGCACTTTGTTCTCAATTGTGAGGGAACTACTACTGTGTTTTACTGTTGTAAATATATATATAGTATTTGGATATTCAATGTAATGAAGATGTTGATATGTACTCTATTTTGAGAAATATAATAAAGATGGTGATATATAATATTAAGTTTTTGGAATGTAATATATACTGTGCAGTATAGAGCATTATAAATATGCTAATTTGAATAGTATAAAGTGTTATAAATGTGCTGCATTGAGCCTATACATATTATCTATTCATGACGTTTTAAAATTGTTCTGAATTGTGCATTATATATATAACTATCATAACGCTTTTATAGAAACTATTCATGACGGTTATTTTATGACGCTTTTAAAAAACATTTATAACACCCGTTTTCATAACGGTTGCTGTGGAAAAAAAAGCGTCATGGTTCGTCATTAATGACGCTTTTTAGCCGTCATTAAAAGGGTTTTTTGTTGTAGTGAAAGGTAAGAAGCCCTAGCCATCAATGTAAATCAGCCAATATCTACCCCAACAGTACCACCACAACGGGCACCACATGTAAAAGAATAATACTCTTTTGATGAAGATGATATCATGAGTATCTTTGATTGCCTCATCAATAAACTCCAACTGCCAGAACCTAAATAGCCAGATGAAGTTGGAAGACTGACCATCCTAAATATTGTGTTTACCACAGGTTTATTGGGCATCCAACTCGAGCGTGCTATGTGCTCAAGGGTAAAATTCAGGAGATGGTAAATTCCGGTGCAATCACTCTCCAGCAAGACAAAAAAACTGTAACGATTAATGTCGTCTCTTTACAGTTTGGAGATTTTCTAGCTCAACTTGTGCAGGACGATATCATCCCCATCCCGAGAACTACTTTGGAGATTGTTAATCTTTTCTACCTGCACGAACTGATGGTCTTGTTCCTCTATCTACTGATAGAGGGAAAATTATATAGATCCATCCAGATTTAGTGGCAGACTTTAAAACATCATCTTCTTCCACCAAGTCCAAGAAGGCCACTAAAAATAAATCATGTCGTATGGTTTCATTTGGTGAACATTATCTTCCACCTTTAACTGCTACCATCATCTCGGCAGCAGATAATCCTTCTTCTTCTTTCCCTGATAAGACAACATCGTCAAAATCAGAAGCCAAATACCAACCATCTTTCCATCTGTATAGTCCCCAGTCTCGTGAACTCATGACAAAAATGGGATATGATCTACAAAAGGCTTCTGGTCTAAACCATGGAAAAGGATCTCATGTACCTCTTTCCTATGTCGTTCTCACAACCAATCTTGGGTGGGTTTGGGTTACTGGACAAACTCTCTATCTTGCCAAAGAAACCTTCCAGAAACAAGATCCAGGCAAAAAGTTGCAATATGGAGTCCTTTGAGCCTATATCCGAAGAAGAAGTCTTAACTGGTACCAGGTCTAGGAAACCTTGCCTAAGAGACTATTCAGAAGGTCAAAAAAATCCTGCTCCAGCTCTGGGCTCCTCAAGCACCATCCTCTCCTACTGTCAATGTTCCATCAGCATCATCACCTCCAATAGAGCCAACTCTTCCCAAACCGACGACAGACGATAAAGGAAAATAGCCTGTCCATTTTGATAAAGTATTGAAGAAGACTCTAACTCTGGGACTTGAGAAGCCATATAACTTTGATATACTGGCTCAGTTGGCTAATACCCCCAAGATTGTCAATTTTTGAACTACTCCGTCTTTCAAAGGAAACTCGAGAAACGTTGAGTGAAGCTTTGACGCAAGCTGATACTTGTCTACCACTTCTCAAGAAGCCAGGTGATGAGCCTATATGTAACCCCCTCTTCCCAAAATTTTGATAATATATTTTACTTATTTATTGGATTAAATGGTGATTTTTTAGAATTTTTATAAATAATTACTTAATTAATTATTACGGTAGATGATTTTAGCCATGGTTGAGTTTTGGAGTACAAGGTGACTAGAAATCGTGGCATGGATAGTGCAATGGCGTGCTTAGACTAGTGTATTAGCCCTGATAGGGAAGGCTGAGCCATATTGATGTCCCAACTAGGAAAAGCAGGCCAAGTTACGACTTAACCCTTACCGAATATTTATTTATTTATTAATTATATTATTGAGTTTAGGAAAACCGGTTATACCATTTTAGCCCGGACGGGACCCGAAATGAGCCCAAGCCCGTGTAGTCATGCGGCGTCCAATGACATACGTGTTGATGGAATTTGGAATGAGGGTGTTGTATTTCATTTTAATGATTTAATGAATATTTTCTAAGTATTCGTAATTAAATATTATAAATATTATTATTAGTCGATATTCAACGACATTTGTAGAAAAAGGGTCCTGGTACATTTCAAAATTATTAGACTGTACAAAATGGTATATACACCATTATTGGTTTATTGAATTTTGTTATTATTATTATTATTATTTTATTGAGGTTGTTATTATATAATGTTTTATTATTTTTGTTTATATTATTTTTGGTCAAACAAATATTATTATATATTCATATTTATATAAATAGGCCCCACGCTAGGAATGGTTAATATTGAGATTTGTGTTTCTATTAAAAATATTTATTTAGATTTTATAGTGAATTAGTATATGTATAAATATATGAGAGTGTTTATATATATATATATATATATATATATATAAATATATATATATATATAAAAGATAAAGACTAAAAAAAACACAACCGATCAAACTGAGACGCCAGTGGACCCAGCACCCACGAGTATTAAGAAACAGCAGCCGCATATATGTATAAATAACCGAGAAACCGAGAGCAAGATCGAAGCTTCAACTCAAAACCCTAACCCCGAACCTGCGTCAATGACCTGCGCGACCTCTCCCACGCACGCGCGTGCCGCTGCGGGCTACCGCCGCCGGCCAAGATTCGCCGGAGCATGCGTGTGACAGACAGCGACAGCGAAGCTGGGTCCGACCCCAACTTCGGGAGCGAAGTTCATCGTCGTTTTCCGACCGATGTGCGAATCGATTTCTTGGGTACATAACTAACATAACCCTCTGTAATTCAGTTCTTCTAGTTAGTAAGTAGATCGGTTAGATTGTTCGAAAAATCAACTCAAAGTCGATGAAAATATTGTCCCTAGACTGGACATGAATCGGTCCAAACCCCAACTTGGCGTCGAATTTTCCACCAACCTATTCTTGAATCAACAAACTTTCTGAACGGAAGTTAACCACAACATATAGGGCTAGAAAAGTCCAGTAGGAGGTTTGTAAAGTTTTGCTGTGTACAAAGAAGTATACACATGTAAACTGGGTCAAAAACCTGTTTTTTAAAACACAAAAACTCTTCGATACGACGTGCGTCCCGCCAATCCGGGCGACATGGTCGCGAATCGAAAGCATCGAAAGGTGCGTAACGGCTTCGTGGACGTGTGGACTTTGACGGAATTCAAATTGGTCGCGTGTACGCGACGAATTTTATGCGTATTCGTCAAAATTTACCGTATCGGCCCCTGTGCATATTTCTCAATTACTCTCTGCACGCTCGTCAGATCGAGATAAAACTTATGCCAGCAGGACCGTATCATTTTTTTGGTCCTGTATGCCAAGTTTGTTCCGATTCTGAGGCAGTTGATTGGATCATCGTTTTGCGGGCCCCACGGTCCGACTGAACGGGCGATTTTGTGCACGGGCTGCCGGAATCCAACTTTGGACATACGGTTGGGTTCGTATCATCAAAACGAATCCATAGACATATAGTTTGACGACTTTAGAGACCATTGACTCTGGCATGCTTTTCGGTGCAAAGCGGGTCTAACGGCAGATACTATTTTTGACCCAAATTACCATTTTGCCCCTGTGTCCAGAATTAGATTTAAGGACAGGCAATCCTAACTAATTTGACTATTCTGAGAACATTGGTAATGTCTATTTCAACATCTGGAGACTTTTGTACGAGTTTTGACTATTGTGGCACACTGAGTGGTTTGGATTATCGGTTTTACCAGCAAAGGACCACAGGCGAGTATAGTTTATTGTTTGTTTTCAGTATTGATCTTTACTATGCATCATTGTTAGTCGATAGAGATGTGATTTCAGTCCTTATGTTGATTTTATTCTTTATAGTGTCGGGGGAGGTGAAGTACCAAAGATATGTGATTTGACCTTAGACAGTGTAGACAGTATTTCTATTACATTATTCCGTGTAGACCGTGATTTATTCTT
The DNA here is from genome assembly GCA_029216955.1 of Iris pallida. NCBI lineage: Eukaryota > Viridiplantae > Streptophyta > Magnoliopsida > Asparagales > Iridaceae > Iris > Iris pallida. The sequence goes on along the minus strand of JANAVB010004583.1, from coordinate 58,975 downwards.
ATATTATACCATGTAGACCGTGATTTATTATTGCTTTATATAGTGTAGACCATATAACTTCATACAGTGTGATCGTGCAACTTTGTACAGTGTAGACCGTGTAACTTTAGACCGTGTAGATAGTGTAGACCGTGTCGCATAATTGTCCCGAGATCGATCACATATCAAAGGTACTTTAGTCGGTCAGTCGGTGAGTATTTTATTCTATTTCATTTTCTGTTCTGGTATTCAGTTTTATTCTGTCTTTCTTTATTTTTTTTATAAATCATATGTCTAAAGGCTAACCTCTGTTATATAGTCATTTTCATATATTGGAACTGCATTCAGTGAATTGTACTCGTTCCATTCCTGACTGGAAACCAATATTTTTCAGGTTAGCTGTGGATTCACTTAGCATTGGGAGATACGGGTGTACTTTCAGACAAAAGCCTAGAGACTAGCTAGATAGCTGAGTTGTAGTTATTCTAATATTTGTACAAGTTTATATTTTTCTGCAAATAAAACTTGGGATATTGTAAGTTTAAATTAATTTTATAAATGAGCATTATTTATGATTTTGAGTTTTGTGGTTATACATCGTTCTACCGCCGACACTGCAGCATAGGCTGGATTGGACACGTCTCGTATCCGGAGAAAAAAAAAGGGTGCGGGTCGTGACAAGTTTTTGTGGTGGCCCATACAGGTCTGGTTTCGCAAATCAAGCAACTCGTGATAGTACTTAAGTTAGTCGTACTATTGCGAGCCTGCGACTAGGAAATGCTCATTCACGAATTAGGGTTCATTTAATTTAAGATAATGACTAGGGCTAGGAGTCCCTTATACAAATTTACCGATAGGTAGTCTAGGCCATGCAATTTAGAGGAGGAGTTATTAATTTTGATAGTTGTCAGGTCCCCATAAGTACACTATTACCTCTTAATATGACAATATGATCCAAAGTGGATAGATTATTCACTTGGTGAGACAGGGCTTCCTAGAATTAATGATCTAACCTTGATAAATTATGCAATTCCTCCTATTTGCCTCTTTAGATATCATCCTCATATCTTTGTCCGGATTGCCTATTTAGTTCCTATTTTGTCCTATGAATTATTATTTTTATATAATTTCTGATTATGTTATCCATATACGGACCTCGAGTTAGTTTCGATTCAAAGTGGTTTGAATACACATGAAATAGATACTAGAATGTTTGTATTTCTTTTGTCTTCAGTTATTTCCTCATTGTCCAATCTTTTATTTTAAGGGTTGTGACTATAGGACGAATATCTACGCTTTATTTCATAGTCAACTTGTTTGAATCTCTAGAAGCTCAGGAATTTTTACAGATATAGCTAAAAGAATGTTAGTTAACTCGAAATGGCAGGACAGCAGCGCACTATCGCCATTTATTCGAATTATGGAGACTAAGGATTCACTGCAGCCAGCAGCACACTGGCGAGACACGACCCCTAGAGTTGAAATTGTTTAAAAAAATAGGTTATAGAATGTTACTAAAAACTATGGCTAGTGGTCCTCTTTTGACCGTAGTCACCCTTGTGTCAATATAAGGTAGAGTATCGGATAGCATATCACATCTAAATCACGAAACCAAGGGTTTACCACAGCCAGAGTATACGGACAGGGCATAATCCTCGGTGAAATGATTCCAAACGTGATTACAAGTTTAGGATAATATGGAGGATAGGACAACGCTATGTATGTCCCATAAGATCCAAAGCCAATATTATTGAAAGTTTTGTAAGTTGGGTAGCATGTCTCCCGACCTGGCATTCCGTAGTCCTTGTGATCTATTGACGAGGAAATTGATTGATGCTAATAGTTTTACCCCGAATATAAAATTTAGAGGTCCATAACCCATTAGTCGACCAAGGCTTTATGGATAAGAAGATAGTGGAAAGACTGTATAAGCAAGAACACCGGTTAGGGTTTTGATTCTCACAAAACTCGAACTACCTGTGACTCCTTTCAAAAACCTCGCGTACTTGTATTTTGAATATCTTGACCAATGCTGCTATTAGAGCCTAGTTTTGCAAGCTTACTCCTTTAATCGAGCTTGATTCAAGATATATGTTTATTGGGGACACCCACTAACATATGTCTAATCAGAATCGATGTATTATGGTTTGATCAACCGTAGTGCACTCGGTTTACTTTTCCTCTGATTAACCTACGTGGATTGAGATGTACATGTCTCTAGGGTCTCATCCGCGACCGTATTGACAATTCCTCTTGAATTATACCTTCGCCTTTGAATCACAAAGTTGTATTCAGTGACATCTCCTTGCACTCTTTATTGTTTTTTGTCTTTCACTGATTTGAAGGACGAAAGCTCATGATTGGTAGATAGATACAGAGTATCCCCATGGCTACGATAGTTGTATACACAAGTGTAGCTACCATCGGCCAGCCATGTGACTAGAACCTTGACTTGAGTTACTCATTCTCCTCTTGACCCCCAAACTGCTATTGTGACCTTGTAGCCATCTGAATTTTAGAATGATTAGGATTTTACCCTTAGTCAAAATGCCAACCTAGGAGAATATCTATTCTCAAGAAACCAAATGTTGCGAGTCTCTAATTATTTGCTTGAACCTGCTTTAACTAGCAACCCTTAAGCCTTAATCCAATCTTTTCTCGACCAAAGCCCACAGTTTAGACATGAGATGAATAGACAAGGGTAAGGACAATCATTTACCATGACTATGGTAGACACCCATTACGATATTGGTTTCCAACAAGTATTGTCCTAGTTATGTAAATTTTATTATTAAGACCTAACTAGTGTTGGAACACCACTGTCACTAGCCTACCAATACCATAGCTTAAATACCCTGTCATATTATGATCTACCAGTTGTCAACAGCAATACATGATCACTACAACTCTTGTGACGATAGTCTGGCAGGCTTGACGCCAGTAGAGATTCACGACTCAGTTGTTAGAAACCTCTTCATATAATGTGCCTTGGAGTTGGTTACCCCGTCGATAACTCTTGTATACTGTAGACGAGTAGGTCATTCTATTTTATCGACCATGTGTCATTGTACACACTCATTTTCCATTTATTGAGGAATGATCATTGACTTGACTTATATCTACCGTATTCCGTTACGTCGTACCTTATTCTTTATTAACAAGAGTCGAGGCACGATAACGGACTTTGGAATTCTTCAAACCTCATTATTCATAAACCATGTCTTAGCTTCTAAGGTGGGTAGACTGTAAGTCTTCTAAAATTTTAGGATATACGAGGATTATCGATTGATTAGAATAATTTCCATTAGGATGATAATTAGTGCCCCATGGACTCCCACTTTCCATTTAGATCATTTCTAGGTCCCCGGCCATGTCATTAAAAATCGGAGCACGAGACCAGCTATTTCCATCCAACAAATTTTATATGCAAGATCTAGACGAGTCTACCTTCATCTAGGTATATCATGTCCCACTTAAACACGTTCCCTTGTACTCTATTTTATGGTACGACTTTCAGGTATAAAGGACTAGTTATAACCCTTACCATAATACCCGTATACTTCTCGACTACAATTAAGACTCAACCTCGACTCGGACATTTTGACCCAATATATGGTTGTGATCTACTCAAAGTCCACTACACACATGTCACTAGTGTGCCACTCAATTGTGTCTTCTCGTGCTACTTAAACACAAAAGTCACGAAGGCGCATTTTTTGCTTTAAGGACCTAGCTAATCAATCTGACTGGCAACTAGCTCAACCACTTGGGTGAAAACCTATTCTAGGGTACCCTAGTCTAGTAGAAATAGTTTTATCATTGGGATCTTGTCCAGTCAATATAGATTGAAATCCAAGGTTCATCCAACCAACTATTGATGTCCAATCAGGGAACCTATTAAGATCCAGTAAAATCCATCCATGCATACCACCATTTTTGGACTACAAAAACCAAACTTTTTGAAATAGGTCCCTATAACTATTATGTAGTCTCCATCACTTAGAATATGATGTCCTTTGTAACTATTATTCCATCTACCTGGAAGTCGCGATACGATCTTGTGTTGTTTACATCCCTTGCTCGTGTGTTTAAATAACCACGAAAAGGATCAGAATCTTGATTTCTGAAATTCCGTTCTATTATTGAACCTGTTTAGAATTTTGAGAACGGAACTTCTGTATTACACGGATTGCAAGCCCCTCTAAGAAGCAAAGGGTTCTTCGATTTAACAAGTGACTGGACTAGAGTAGCCTAATCTAGCAAATAAGTCAATGGTTTATAAACCTTCCTTCTGTCTGCATTATTGAATACTCTCTACCGCTCTAGAAACTTCATATTGCTCCCGATTATTCTTCCTTATCATCCTGTCCTTCTTATTGCAGAGCGACGAATGGCCGTGCTTATTAGAATTTACCAATATTCTTAGCTACTTGTACAAATTTGTTGCTTGTTAAATTTTTGGGGTTGCTTGATAGATAAGAGAGGATCAGATGCCATATACAATAGATATCTATCAAAAGCAATTTTTAGCAATTAGTTGGAAGATTATAAAGTTTAGCGACATGAGAATTGAGGGAATATGACCAAAGGTGGGTAGAAGTCCCCGAGATTTCGTAGTTACAAAATGGCTAGGAGGAGGTTATAAACTATTTTTGAGAATTAAAATTTAAGGATATTAAGGCAATAGTAGGTCTCTTTTTTGAATTTAAAGAATAGTTATGAATTAGAATTTCGGGGACGAAATTATTTTAAGGTGGATAGATTTGTAACCCCTCTTCCCAAAATTTTGATAATATTTTTTTATTTATTTATTTGGATTAAATGGTGATTTTTTAGAATTTTTTAAATAATTACTTAATTAATTATTACGGTAGATGATTTTAGCCATGGTTGAGTTTTGGAGTACAAGGTGACTAGAAATGTGGCATGCATAATGCATGGCGTGCTTAGACTAGTGTATTAGCCCTGATAGAGAAGGCCGAGCCATATTGATGTCCCAACTAGGAAAATTAGGCCAAGTTGCGACTTAACCCTTACCGAAGATTTATTCATTTATTAATTATATTATTGATTTTAGGGAAACCGGTTATACCATTTTAGCCCGGACTGGACCCGAACTGAGCCCAGGCCCGTGTAGTCATGTGGCTCGTCCAATGACATCTGTGTTGATAAAATTTGGAATGAGGGTGTTGTATTTCATTTTAATAATTTAATAATATTGTCTAAGTATTCATAATTAAATATTATAAATATTATTATTAGTCGATATTCAACGACATTTGTAGAAAAATGGTCCTGGTACATTTCAGGATTATTAGACTGTACAAAATGGTATATACACCATTATTGGTTTATTAACTTTCGTTATTATTATTATTATTATTTTATTGAGGTTGTTATTATATAATAATGTTTTATTATTTTTGGTTATATTATTTTTGGGCAAACAAATATATATATATTCATATTTATATAAATAGGCCCTACGCTAGGAATGGTTAATACTGAGATTTGTGTTTCTATTAAAAATATTTATTTAGATTTTATAGTGAATTAGTATATGTATATATATGAGAGTGTTTATATATATATATATATATATATATATATATATATATATATATATATATATATATATATATATATATATATATATATATAAATAAATATATATATATATATAAATATAATATATATATATATATATATATATATAAGAAAACCTCCCATTTATTTTGTAAGGATCAAAATGCCTAAGCCTGTACAAGTATACCTTAGGCAGAAAATGCCGACGCCAATACAAGTATAACAAACAAAACACAAAACGCGAAACCAAACCGGAGGTCTAAACGAGGAGAGACACCCAGAAGCAAGTCTGACCGTGCGAGCAGCCGTTGTGGATCTTACGGCACTGTCTGAGCACTTCCCGACAAGCCTATCCGCATTGTACTGGTTGCCTTCATACCTGTCCTTGTTTCGATTTTTCCATAATACCCATGTGGAAGGAGCCGCGACGATCTGGTGGCCATGGAAGGCGAATGCCCACCCAGCTAATAGGTCATTGAGGCTTCGGGCCGTCTGATCCTGTCTACAACACTAAGAGAGCGCGTTCCAGACCTGTGTGGGTAAATCACCCTGGCTGAAGATGTGGTCCACTATTTCTGTGTGATGAGCTGTACAACAATGACAGGAGAATGCTAGGCTGAATCCAATAGAGTACAAGACATCATCGATCAGGAGCTTGTTCCTGATGGCTCTCCAGATCAGGATGGACCACTTCTTGGGGATGCACGTCGGCCAGAATGCGGTGCTGATCGGATAAGGCGTCCCTGGGCCGCGGGCAAGCTGTCTAGCTGACCGAACAGAAAATTTGCCTGCCTGACACGTCGACCATCAAAGCGCGTCATCCTCTGAGCCAATCTTCAGATCAAGGCGGCGGATGCAGTCCTCCGCTTGCTTCCCAGCCCATTCTCGTATCTTGTCCCAATCCCAGTCGTCCCTGCTCGCATCCTATAGATCCTTGATCATGCTGTACGCCGGTACCCCGAATGACGGTGCAGCAAGGTTTCTTCTGCCCAACATTCTAGGAAGGTATGGGATTCTCTGTCTCCCAGGTGCATGCAAATAACCGGTTCGATAATTGTACGTCCGTGTATAATTCTCCGCTAAGTCGCGGAAGATCTGCAGTTGGTGGTCGCCTGTGACGGTTGAATGTGCTTGTAGTACCCAGCCTTCATGAATCTCGTCCATAAATTGTTACTCGTACGCAGCTTCCACCACAGCTTCATCGAGAAGGCGTCAGCGATGTGCGAAAGTTTTATGCATCCTAGACCTTCATCCTCAGTAGGTTTGGCCATGGTGTCCCAGCTAGCCAAACTATGTTTGACGTGGTCACCGCTGTGTCCCCAGAAAAAGTTGCTGAGGATATGCTCAATCGAGGTCAGCACCTTCGTGGGGAGGGAGCAAGCAGCGAGGGTGTATATGGGGATGGAAGTGAGCACGTGATGAATGAGGATTATCTGGCCACTCGGGGATAGGGTGGCATTATGCCAGCCCTCCAGTTTCTTCCTGATTTTGTTGATGAGGTCTTTAAAGATGCCGGCATTGGATCTGCCGTACACTAGGGGCATCCAAGGTATTAAAAGGGAGGGTGACTAATAGAGAACAAGGTGATGTTAGAGATGCTGGTCACGCTCTCGCTACAAATTTTATAGTAGGCGTAGATGACACTCTTCCTGGGGTTGACCTTCTGGCCGGAGCAAGAGCGTATCTTTGCAATGTATTGTGGACCACATCGACCGACCCCACATCCCCGGAGGAGAAGATTAGAATATCATCAGCATAGGCGAGGTGGGATTATCGGGCAGCCACTGGCTGTATAGAAGTGCTGGAAGTTCAGAGTTCTAGTCATCTTGTTCAGATTTCTATTCAATGCATCCGCTATGATGATGAATATAGTGGATGATAGAGGGTCTCCTTGCCAGATGCCGTGACTAGATTTGAAGAATCCGTCAGCTTGGCCGTTGATAACCATGGAGAACCAAGAGTTGCTGATCAATCTCCAGATGATATTGATCCAAGATTCCAAAAAGCCGAATCTCCTGAAGACCCAAATCATGAATTGCCAGTCTACCCTGTCATAGGATTTTTCCATGTCAAGTTTGATCGCAATGTTGCCACCTCTTGCTGGAAGTTTCATGCAGGTGATTAACTCATGAGCAAGCATGATGTTGTACTGGATGTTTCTGCCTCTGACGAATCTGCTTTGTTCCTCAGAGATGATCTTGGGGAGCAAGTCGGACATGCGAGAAGCGATGATCTTGGAAATGATCTTGTTGGTGAAGGTGCACAAACTAATGGGCCGAAGTCGCAGAAGGTTTCGGGGTTATCCTTCTTGGGAATGAGAATAGGTTGGCTGATGATATGGCTTTAGGGTAGGTAGCTCCCTGAAAGAAGGCCTTGGCCGCTTCATGGATGTCCTTTTTGATAATATCCCAACACTCTCTAAAGAAGACCCCTGAGAATCCGTCCGGTCCCGGAGCGTTGTGGGCGTCCAGGGCCCAGATAGCGTCTTTCACTTCTTGTTCGGACGGAAGGTGATCCAACCGGATGTTATCATCATCGTTGATAAGGTAAGGGATTTCAGCTAGAAACAAGTTGTCTCTATGAACACGCTCTTTGGTGAACAGCTGAGAGTAAAAATTGGCGGCTGCCTCTTGGATGCCTCGTTGGTTGCTGATGATGTTACCCGACTTATCTTTGATCTGATGGAGGGTGAGTTTCAGTTTGCAGCCGTTGACGCATGCATGGAAGTAGGCCGAGTTTTTGTCTCCCTCGCTATCCCATGAGCCTCGCTTTCTGTTTCCAAAAATCGATTTCGACTTTCAGGCAAATTTGAGGATGGCTTTAGTGAGATTGAGGGCGATCCTAGCCTGAGGAGACCTGTCATTGACGAACAAGGTCTCTGCGTGAGTGACGACATCTTCTGCAACGCGGACTTCCTGAAAAATGTCACCGTACGCCTATTTACTCCATGTCGTTAGTGCTTTTCTGGTAGCCTTAAGCTTGTGAGCCACCCTGAGGAGCGGGTCGGGGGAGTCCGCATGGTTCCAGGCTTCTTCCACCACATGTCTGAATTGAGGGTGTTTGGTCCAAAAGTCCAGGAATCGAAAGTTCTTTTTAATATAGTTGGGAGTGCTCCTCACCTCAACCAGGAGAGCGCGTGGTCGGATTCTATAGCATTCAGATGTGTGAGAGCGGATGTGCTCCTCATTCCTTGCCAAAGGTTGTTCGTGAGAGCCCTATCAAGACGGAAGTATTGTCGTCGGTCACCTTCCTGCATGTTGCACCAGGTAAACTCATTGTTAGTAAATTAGAGCGTTGTCAGGTTGGCGTTGAAAATGAAGTTGTTGAAGTCTAGCATGGCCATGTGGAGTGGTGGCCTGCCGCCGGATTTCTCCTCTCTACATGTAATGACATTGAAATCTCCAATGCATAACCAGGGAGGTTGATGTGGTTGGTGTGGAAATCGAGGAGGTCGTTCCATAGTTGTTTGCGCTCTGCCACTTCACAGCTACCGTGAACCGCTGAGATAATGGCACGATTGGGAAGGAAGGGGTATTCTATCCAGCACGACAGGGCTTGCTGGAATCTTGAATGACGCCAATCTTGACGTCCTTCGAGCAGAGGATCCAAATGTCGTGGTTGTCGGCCACGACGGAAGTGAATACGAGCTGAAGCTGAATGGATTTTATTTTCTTGGAGGGATCTTTGGTTCGATAACCATCAAAATATATATATTGTGGAGTTTCCTGAGACTGGTTAAATGTCTCGTGGTGGGTTTGTTAGCCAGGCCTCGAACATTCCAAGATAGGATGTTAAGCATTGATGTTGTTGGTGGATGTATTTTTGATCCGCTTGGTTGCGGATCTGGTGCGTATGTTCGACGACTCTAGTGCTTCTTTATTTCCTGTGTTCTTGTTATTGGTGGAGGCCCTCACGAACTAGTGGATGTCTACTATGGAATCTGCGGCTGTAGATACTATTATTTCTCCCGCTGAGTCCGTACTGGCCTCTTCTGGTGGAATGGAGAGGGTTTCTGCTAGTTCTGCCTCGTCACCAACGAGCCCTCCAACTGATAAAAGTGGAAATCTGGCGGCCATGACCTGCTGTCCTCTGATGACCTGGTCCGGTCCAAGGATCGCTAGGGCTTCTGCTATGATGGTCTCCTCGTTCAGATGGTCCTCGGATGATAGTTCGTTTGGGGATGCTTTCGGGACTATAAGAGAGGTCGCAGCGTCGATCATTAGGAGGGCTTTATCCGGGCTCGGTTGACTAGGTTCGACTGCGTCTTTGAAGACTTCGATGGCTAGGTCGTTGACGTCCTGTTCCAGGAACGTGAACTGGTTGGAAAGGGAGACGGAGTGGTGGAGGAAAAGGGGTAGGCTTTGATTATGGATGGGGTTGGATATGACGACCTTGTCAGGCAGTCCTTCATCGTCACTGAATCTGATGTGGGAGTTTTGTCGCAATAACAGGTGCTTCGGCTGATCTTCTTTGATCGGTTGGTTGTTCTTGTTAGCATTTAGCCCATTTCCTTTTCGATCCGAGTTCCTCCTTAAGTTGGGGTGAAGACGTCGGCAGTATTCTACAAGGTGTCCCCGAAGATGGCAGTGTGTGCAGAAAATTATGTGGTTGTCGTAGACTATACGCTGGTTGTGCGTCTGGTCCCCGAGATCAATGTTGATGTGGTTGGGGGGTTCAGTGAGAGATCGAGTACCACACAGATCTTAGCGTAGTGGGCTTTTGTGAGGATGCTGGTTTCTTCCGCCGTAGCTACATACGTCCTGAAGGAGTTGGCGATCCATCTAAGGGTCGCAGGAACGAAGCAAATGAGGGGTAGATTCGGTAGGATAACCCAGGATGCCACCGAAGCGGAGTCCTCTTTGGTGTTAAAGTCCATGGACCAATGGAAGATCTTCATAAGGTAGGAATCTACCCTGTATATATAATATATATACATATATACTCATATGTATATAAAAAATAAAGACTAAAAAAACACAACCGATTAAACTGAGACCACAGTGGACCCAGCACCCGCGAGTATTAAGAAATCGCAGCCGCGTATATGTATAAATCGAGAAACCGAGAGCAAGATCGAAGCTTCAACTCAAAACCCTAACCCCGAACCAGCGTCAACGACCTGCGCGGCCTCCCCCCACGCCCGTGCGCGCCGCTGCAGGCCACCGTCGGCCGGCCAAGAGTCGTCGGAGCATGCGTGTGACAGACAGCGACAACAGTGAAGCTGGGTCCGACCCCAACTTCGGGAGCGAAGTTCATCGCCGTTTTTTGACCGATGTACGAATCAATTTCTTGGGTACGTAACTAACATAACCCTCTACAATTCTGTTCTTCTAGTTAGTAAGTAGATGGGTTAGATTGTTTAGAAAATCGACTCAAAGTCGATGAAAATACTGTCCCGAGGTTGGACATGAATCGATCCAAACACCCAAATTGGCGTCGAATTTCCCACCAACCTATTCTTCGAATCAACAAACTTTCTGAACAGAAGTTAACCACAACATATAGGGCTAGAAAAGTCCAGTAGGAGGTTTGTAAAGTTTTGCTTTATACAGAGAAGTATACACATGTAAACTGGGTCAAAACCTGTTTTTCAAAACACAAAAACTCTTCGATACGACGTGCGTCCCGCCAATCCAGGCAACGTGATCACGAACTAAAAGTATCAAAAGGTGCGTAACGGCTTCGTGGATGTGTGTCTTTGACGGAATTCAAATTGGTCGCGTGTGTACGACGAATTTGATGCGTATCCGTCAAAATTCACCGTATCGGCTCCTGTGTAAATTTCTCAATTACTTTGTGCATGCTCGTCAGATCGAGATTAAACTTACGCCAGCAGGACCGTATCGTTTTTTTGGTCATGTATGCCAAGTTTGGTCCAATTCTGAGACAGTTGATTGGATCGTCGTTTTGTGGGCCCCACGGTCCGACTCAACAGGCGATTTTGTGCACGGGCTGCCGGAATCTAACTTTGGACATACGGTTGGGTTCGTATCATCAAAACAAATTCGTAAACATATAATTGATGATTTTAGAGACCATTGACTCTGGCACGCTTTTCGGTGCAAAGCGGGTCCAACGGTGGATACCGTTTTAACCCGAAATTACCGTTTTGCCCCTGTGTCCAGAATTGAACTTAAGGAAAGGAAATCCTAGCTAATTTGACTATTTTGAGAACATTAGTAATGTCTATTTCAGCATCTGGAGACTGCTGTACGAGTTTTGACTATTGTGGCACACTGAGTGGTTTGGATTATCGGTTTCACCAACAAAGGACCACAGGCGAGTACAGTTTATTATTTGTTTTCAGTATTGATCTTTACTATGCATCATTATTAGTTGATAGAGATGTGATTTCCGTCTTTATGTTGATTTTATTCTTTGTGGTGTCGGAGGAGGTGAAGTACCGAAGATATGTGATTTGACCTTAGACAGTGTAGACAGTAATTTCTATTGCATTATTCTGTATAGACCGTAATTTATTCTTACATTATATCGTGTAGACCGTTATTTATTATTGCTTTATATAGTGTAGACCATGTAACTTTATAAAGTGTAGACCGTGTAACTTTATACAGTGTAGCCGTGTAACTTTAGACCGTGTAGATAGTGTAGACCGTGTTGCATAATTGTCCCGAGACCGATCACATATCAAAGGCACTTCAGTCGGTCAGATGGTGAGTATTTTATCGTATTTTATTTTCTGTTCTTGGTATTCAGTTTTATTCTGTCTTTCTTCATTTTTTTATAAATCATATGTCTAAAGGCTAACCTCTGTTATATAGTCATTTTCATATATTGGAACTGCATTCAGTGAATTGTACTCGTTCCATTCCTGACTGTAAACCAATATTTTTCAGGTTAGCCGTGGATTCACATAGCATTGGGAGATATGGGTGTACTTGCAGACAAAAGCCTAGAGACTAGCTAGATAGCTGAGTTGTAGTTATTCCAATATTTATACAAGTTTATATTTTTCTGCAAATATAAACTTGGAAATATTGTAAGTTTAAATTAATTTTGTGTGATTGAGCATTATTTATGATTTTGAGCTTTGTGGCTATACAGCATTCTACCGCCGACACTGCGGCATAGGCTGGCTTAGACACGTCTCGTATCCGGAAAAAAAAAATGGGTGCGGGTCGTGACACTATAACATCCTTCATTGTCATAGTGTGATGGAATTGATACCAAACATCACCTTTACACAAGATGATATGCTGTTGGAAGATAATCGTCATGATCGAACCCTCTACTTCACGGGATATGTCGATACCATGAAGGTTGATCGTATTTTGATCGATCATGGGTCTGCACTTAGCATCATGCTAAAGACTCTACTAGATGCATTGAAGATTCCTGTACACAATCTTTCAACAACCATCACAACAATCTTGGGATTCAATTCTGGAAGAAGTGAACCTTTGGAAAAGATTCGCCTGAAAGTTCAAATAGGCAATCTTCATACAAAGGTTACTTTCTACGTGATCGATAATCATGGCTTTTACAATGCTTTGCTGGGAAGACCCTTTCTGCATGAGCATAACATTGTACCTGTTGGCCCATTGGTCATATGGTCAACCTGATTTTAATAATTGATCAAACTCTGTCTGGATATACGGGACATCTCGATTCTTGGACATGATCAAGATTGGCTATCCACTGAATTCAAGATCGAAGATCTGTTTGCCTACTCGAGTCTGTAATTCCTTATGCAATGTATTTTTATTTCATTTGAGTCTAGGAATATGTTGTACACCGAGTCGTACTGGCAAATAGGCTATCCCTTAAATGAGTTCAAAATATTTTTAAAATGACCTCTCAAAAAGGTTTACAAAAAGGTTTTCAAAAAAGGTTTTCAAAGATCACCAAAAGGTTTTTCAAAACCCTAACTAAACCCTGACTTAACCCTGACAGAACTCGGACCGAGTTCGGCCAGATTCGGTTAGTGGCCGTTGTGATTTTGAATCCTTGGAACTTGGTCCTCCTGCAGTTACGGATTTGACCGAGATTTGCTCAAAGAGTTCTGTCCGAATTCTGCCCAAATTCTGTCAGAAGTCTGCCTTTGGAACTCCTATAAATAGAGAAGGATTTCGATCATTTCAACTCACTCATTCACTTTCAATCTTCTCTCTATCTAAAGCTTTCAGTCTTCCAAAGAGTTTTCTAGAGCTTTCAATTTCAGATCCCAAGCCAGTTACAATCCTCTAGTCAATTTGCCAGTGCGGTACGGTCTAGAAGTTTCTGAGAGATTGTAATCAGAAGGCTTGATTGAAGAATACCTCTTCACATTTGAAGTTGGACGAGTTCTTCGTATCAAAGCTCACGTTGTAGAAGTTGCAAGGACTTCGTAAGAAAACTTACGGTTTTTCCAATTGTGGATTCAACTGGTAGCAAGAGTTCTACCGACTGGATTAGTCCTCAACAGAGGGATACCAGTATACATCGCTGTCTTTGCATTTGCTCTCTTAACTTTGTCTTTACATTATTTTAGTTGTGATTAATATTCTGTGATTGTGCTGCTAACATTTTTAATTAGCATTATTCTGCTACCAACTCTATTCACCCCCCCTCTAGAGTATTACGCTTTACTATTTCGTTCCTACAGTACCATCCACTTTATATTGATGCTTCAAATATGTGAACGTCAATGGAGAAGTCCAAAAGGAAGTAGCCGACCTACATCCTTTCAGGGGGTTGAAGCATATTTTATAGACTCTCGGATGTACAAGGAGGAGTTCATGAAAGTTATATTGGCGATGGATAGTGAAGAAGATCAGAAACATACTTCAAAAGATGTTCTCATGATCCCCGTCAAAGGATGTGCTATTCATCCCACTTCTTCTCAGACATTGACTATACATCTTTTCTTTCATGACAAATAGCCTCCTGCTGTAGAAAGGGAACAAAGAAAGCTCACCTCTTCTGAGCCTCTTGTTATCGACCTTCGTCATAACAAACCTCCTCCTTCTCCTTCTTCTCCTCTGGTTATCAACCTTACTAAGCCTTCTGTTAAGGCTAAGAATCATGTTGTAAATGATGATGTACAAATCAATAAAGTAGCATCTCCTTTGAAGTATACTGACGTTCTTTATTATACTCGATGTTATTTAAAAATGTTAGATAACTTCGAACCACTTACCATAGGAGTAGTTGAAGCTTCCCAAACGAAGTATTGCTCGAGCCAATGCAGGACTCCTTCTTCTTAGTTCTTTCCAGGAAGAAAGATGAACTTCCTATACTTTTTAGTAAAGGAACGGAACAGAAGATCACGCCCGATAGTGAAGAATAAAATCACGATAATGGAAGACTTCAACTACGTCGTTATAGTCAGCAATCAAAATATATCATTCAAAGATGGGCTATAATCACTACACCAAAATGACTATTTTGGAACACTAGGTATTTTTCAATTTGGAACACTTATTAGGCGTACCTAGGTGCCGAAACGGAGTAAAAGTGTTCCAGGTTAGAAAGGTATTCCTAATATAATTTTTTTAATTTTTTAAAAATTATTTATTTAGGTACACTTTTATAGCGTACCAAATATGTTTCAGATTGAGAATGTCATAATGTGCATCTCATGCGTTCAAAAAAAAGTGTTCCAATAAAACACCCTTTTTGAAGACTCATTCACATTTTTTTAGTTTCCCCCATTTGAATATCTACACTCAACTTTTTCCCCTTAGATTTTTTCATTCCCTCCACAAGTTTTCTTTGCTTCCCCGCTCATTCTGGAAGCCCCTCTCATGTCGGCGCCATTCTGAGCCATGGAGAAAGACTCCTCACTCCCACCGCCACCCTCCTTGTAGCCAGCCTAAGACAGTGCTCTGCCACCACAACCTCACCCACGTTATTACCACGACGACACTACAGTCACCTTTCCTTGCCTCCCATAATCTCCTCCTCCATCAAGCCTCCTCCATCCCACGCAAACCCTAGCTAGAATAGGAACACGACCATAGGCAAGAAAGATGCTAGCTAGCTAGGGTTTTACTTCTCGTCCTCTTTTGATTCCAAAAATGAGGGGGTTCCGATTTGTGTGTTCTTGTTTGTGGAAATTTTAGGGATGTGCTTGTGTTAGAGCTATTGCGGAAGAAGCAATCAGAAGTGATGTGGTATAAAATCTCTCTCAAATCTCCCACAATTACTCTTTTCTCCTCGATTGCATTAGGGTTCCTTGGCAATTCGATCAATTTTTAGGGTTTCGATGATCAATAGGTTCGCATGTTATTTTTGATATTTATAAGTTTGTGGTCGGCTTTGAAGCCGGAGCAGCTGCTATTCTTCATCCTAAGCACTATTCACGTATCTTGTTCTGTTTGATCAAGGAAAAATTGACTTTTTCTTTGTTTGTATAATGAAGTAATAAGTGTCTCTATAATTTAGAGGAAGACATGATATATTTTTCTAGGTTTAGATATTTTGTGAATGGGAATCGCAACATTCATTTTCTTGTATAATTGTTTTAGTTTGTAATTACTCTTAGGTTGCAGATTCACGGGGTATCTAGTGGAATTGGACATTTGCTAACCAAAGAGCTAAATATCACGGAATACGGGTTTTAGCCACAAGAGGTATTTCTTCCCAAAGCCTGGCACTAACCGATGCGCATTGGAAATGTTCTCATGTGGCTTATGTGTTAAATTTCAGGAATAAAAGAGAAACTTTCTACCTGCAAGCATCTGGGTGGCGACATTTGCATAAACTATAAGACTGAGCATCTGGGTGCTAACATTTGCATAAACTTTCTACCTGCAAGCATCTGGGTGCTGATATTGTGCCAAGTAACTTTCAATCACTCTGTATGTCTAAGTTTTGTTCCTTTCCCTCCACTCGTAAACTTTAACATTTTATGTACTTTTAAATTGGATGCTTGTGTTCTGAAATACAAAACATGGAAAGCAGAAGTAGTATAATCTCCTGGAATGAAAATTTCTATAGCTAATATTTTTGCATAATTGGTTTGAGACTAAGTTTCTGCACAACTTTTTTGTTTATTTCTCCTTTTATGTTGACCCATTATTACCTAGTTCTTTTACACAATAAATCAAAAACTTACTTCTGGTTGTTTCTTTTTGGTTTTATTTATAAGTTACAAAAAAACCAAAAAGTTACTTCTTTATAATAAACACATTTTGTATGCATGTTTATCTGATTTATTCCTTGCGGTTTAGGTGGAATGTATGGCATGCCACCTCTGATGGACAGGTATGGCATGAGATACCTATGGGGCATGGTTCCATGGTAAGCTAATTTACATTCTATTTGTTTCTTCTATCAAGGTACCTTGTTGGTTTCTTGGCACTTTTACATGTTGGCATGCATGATATTCGAAACCTTGGGTCTTTTCTTAGGTTATTATTAAACCTTTATTAAACTGGTACTCTATTGAAGATGAATTGTTATTTGCGGTTTCCTGAGCCCCTTTAAATTTGTACAATTGTGCTTTGATGCTTCTCATCTCTGTTGGTGAAGCAAACTCGATATTTTAAAATTTTGCAAGGACCAAGGCCAGGAGCGTTTCCTGAAGAAAGCTCTCAGAAAAAAGCTGCAGGTTCATGTTATGTAGTGTTGATATGTTATAATAAAATGTTGCATGTAGTTGTTCTATTTGTATATGCACAATGAAATTTGTACGTGTTACAAGTGCAGGACGTGAGGATGACTGGACTTGCCCTACTTACAGCAACCTTAATTTTGCTTTTTAGACTGTTTGCAACGTGAGGAAGTGCAATACATCCAGGCATGGAAGTCAGGTAATTTGAAGAAATCTTTTCTTTTGTTCTATTTTTTTTGGAAGCGATTGTTTATTATTGATCATGAACGTGCACTTGCTCTTGCTAATTGGAAAAATGTAAATAGTTAATTGTAACATGAGACCCTTTCATACTGAAATTGGTGGAATAAATTCTATGTAACATGCTTGGCAGTAAATTGACCCTCTTCTCGACTCATTAGATTCAGAATATAGTGATAGCTCAGTCTGAAAGTACTGACCAGAGGGGCAGGTTTACCCAAAATCATGTCCTTAAGAGCATTCATTTCCATCTGCACAGAGCAGACGATAGTTAATCTCTATGATCAACTAACTGGGCTACATACAACCATACTCCAAATGAGGTACAAGGGAAACTTAGGCTATATATATATACCACTTGTCATCAATTGATGGTCTCTTAGGCTTATATATATATATATATATATATATATATATACCACTTGTCATCAATTGCTGGTCTCTTAGGCTTATATATATATATATATATCAATTGCTGGTCTCTTAGGCTTATATATATATATATATATATATATATATATATATATATATATATATATATAATGATGGAATCTCACGAAGCTGCTTCTGCAGCACCTTCCTTTTATTTTTTGATGAATTTGAGTTCACTATATTATGCAGTTGCTGACTGAATTAGATGGTATGGAAGCCTTGACTGGTATTTTTTGTTTGCGGCAACAAGGTCAGTCTCTAATTACCTATCTTTTCCTGGAGCCTAATTTTAATTCATTTTGTCACGGTCATTGATCCTGATACCATTATTGCCACACAAGTGCTAGTGACTTCTGGGAATCTAATGCCATGGTTGTTACTGCTCTTCTTTGAAGCATTTTATTTCTTGCTTTCTCAAAGTTGATTTCTATGCATGCTATCAGTACTATTTGACATTGATGACCATTTGGATAGTGACATGGTTTATTGTAAATACTGATATTACAGCATCATGAGCCTTGAGGAGAACTTCATATGCCTTGCTCTGTGTCGGATTAGAGTCGATTAAAAAGTCCTGGCCATATTTGAGCAGTAATTGTTGTAGCATGAGCCGATGGTACAGATGATCACACTAGTAGACTATAGTACAAATTGTTGTCATTGCTTGATGCACTCGGCTTGAGATCAAACTTTCCACCGCTCTGAAAGACTGAAGGATAGCATATGTCAACATTTTCTTGCTTCAGCTTTACCTTGACCTTCAAGGGATCTAGTATGGCTTTTTCTGTATCATCCATCAGAGTAGAATGAGTGACCTTTTTCTCTTCATCAATAATCCTCTCGAGCTTCGGGATGACAAAATTCTTCATAACCGATGAGGTTAAGTCCAATAAGCAATCGAGAAGCAGCCTAAGCACTCGGGAAGTCCCTGGCTAAGTGGCTGCCCAAAGGAACCTAAGGCGGAACGATACTCATTTATATGGACATACAATTGTTCTTTGCAATTACCTATGATTTCCTTAACATATTGAAGTGCTCCATTTAATTGTGACATTCTTTACTCTTTGGTAGTTCTATCATCTGTGATGCTGATATATATATATATATATATATATATATATATATATATATATATATATATATATATATATATATATATATATATATATATATATATATATATATATATATTTTATATATATATATATATATACATATATATATAATATGTCATACATCCTTCTAGTTTCTTTGTGTTTTGGTCCTTCATATTGGGAATTATTTTGTTATGTGAAATTTGTCTTCTTTCAGAAAGGAAATTGATGGATCGTTCGTAGATTCTGACAGCCCCAAAGAATCAGGCTCCCGCAAACGGTTGGTCTTTTTTTGATTACAAGATCAAATTCTTCTTGATTGTATTCTACGTATCTTTAGCTGCAACTACTGCACATCTCTGAGCTACAGTGTACTGCAAGAATCCTGCAACAAACCTGGATCCAAAGCTTCTAGAGAAAATGAGTTGCGACAGGTTGAACGAGAAGTATGTTTACCCTAAATTGTATGCAATTATAAAACTTATTTATCTGCATGATTGTAAAGCTTTGGTTCTCAATGGCATTACTGCAAGCCTGTAGGTTTACTTCCAGGTTTCTGGAGTTGTGTTCCATCCTGGAACCCGGAAAGCCACCAAAAATGGACAAAGCAGCTATCTTGAGTGATGTTGTTCGCATGGTGAGCCAGCTGCATTCTGAAGCCCAAAATTTGAAAGATTCAAATGAAAGTCTCCAAGAGAAGATCACAGAGTTGAAGGTCAGCATTAATTTTGGCTTGTTCAAAATATATCTTTCTGCTCTAAAAATAGACAAAGCAGCATTAATTTTGGCTTGTTCAAAATAATTTTGGCTTGAAAGATTCAAATGAAAGCCTCCAAGAGAAGATCACAGAGTTGAAGGTCAGCATTAATTTTGGCTTGTTCAAGATCTACTCATCATCATGTAAGCCTTAGGACGTACACATTCGAGACATGGTGGCTTAATTTTCCTATCTTGTAAGGTACAATTTGGCTGACATGATGATTTAGTTTGCATATTTACCAATGCATAATGTTGTCTAAAACAAAGTAGATCATAGGCAGGAGAACCGGATCTTGGACATATTGATAAAGGTCAAATTTTACCTTTATTTACTTAGTAGTAGATGTGTTGCCTGGTATAAAGTTACGTATGCTTTAAGTTTCACTTCTGATAGCCATTAACCATATTACTATGATATACTATGTTATAGCTGTAGCTCTGGTATAGTATTTCTATCCAGTGAGTAGTTACGTTCCCTTGAGTGAAATTTTTCTTACTACTTACAATTTCAATGGCTTCTTACATTTCGAAGTTACGCTTCAACGATTAGTCAGGCTGTCAGTTGTTTCTTCACCTTCTATTGATTTTGTTCACCAGTCTAAATTATTATGCAACATAGCAACCTAGTTTGATGGGTAATGGTTGGATTATGTATTTTTATTGTACACATTTTCCCTTTCCTAGTTTTTTCTATCTTCTTTATTCAGATTGTCTTACAATTAAAACTTGATAGCTAAGATTCACACGATCAGAGCCCATTTAGGAAATAGGCAAAACATACTAAACATTCTGCCTAGATTTAACCCTGCAACAAATATAAACTCCCAAGCCTTGATTTTAGAACTCTAAATTGAGCTTCTTTGGTGGTTGTTTTTTGATTGTTGTCGACTTGGGAATAGTTCTGGACAAATAAATTTACAAACAAAATTGATTCTAGTAACTGAAGGTAAGATTTTGTATCTAGTTATACACTAGATTATATATGTTAATGCTATTGTGATTGAAGGTGAAGCTGGTGCCTTTGTCCACAATACTATGGGGACAAAAAAAATTATTCGTGTTTCAATTGTTTAGTGCACTGTGGACCCTTACTGTGGTGGATTTGTGTGAACTGACTCAACTCTTTTCTTTTCTGCTTTTATCCTCATATATTCCTTCCTGACTTGCCACTTCATCTTCTTCTTTTTTCAAAAAATATACTATTTCAGCTCACACACACTGCGTAGCTCCTTATATCTGTAACTATTTTTTGTTATACATGAATCATTTATCATATGTGGAGCATTATGAATGACTGGCTATAGTATCATATTATCTATATAGTGGGAACTTTTGACGTGTTCTTTGTAAGCGGATGGAATAAACATAGCTTAAACTGCATAGCTAAAAGTTGTGTGTACATAATCCTCAACTGTTTGTTTCTCAGTTTAGTGAGCATCTTGATGTTTTTTATTTCTCTTTTTTTTTTTTTGTGGCCTCTACTTGTCTAGGATGAAGCTGTTTAGTAGTGAGAAAATAGTACATATGCAGAGATGTTGATTGATATGAGGGTGAGAGAAAGGGAGTCAGTTTAAAACAATATACTGGAAATTGTTTTGAGCTAGGAGTGCCAGAACTCGCACACTCGTACTTTCAGGTTAATGCCAATTGCTTCTCAACTTATGGTAGTTTTCATGTAGCTTTTTAAGGTTTCTGCTCTAGAACAAACCAAACATGTTTTTGTTTTGTCTGCAGTTGATGTTATTGTAGAACAATGCTTATACGTACTTTGATTTCTATCCTTTTCCTTGTATCAAAATTTGTTAGCTTCACTAATTGGTATATATATTGATTTCCTTTAGGCCGAGGAATGAGCTTCGTGATGAGAAGCAGAAACTGAAAGCGGAGAGAGAGAGAATCTCGAGCAGCAGCTAAATTTTTTGAACGCCCAGCCGAGCTTCATGCCCCATCCACAAGTAATTTCTGCTGCATTTTCTGCCCAAGGGCAGGGCATCCCGCCGGAAAATCGGTAGCACCTCGGCCAATTTCTGAAGAACTTAGATGTGCCATAGTAACTCAATATGGTAGGAGAATTACAAAAAAATCAGTATAGCATCTCTATTATCCCCGACCCCATAATTTGTCTTTTTTCACCTAGTGAATTTTCTTTTCTAAAGGATTGTCTGACAATCGAGTAACTTTACCTACAGGAAGATTAGACCTTGTCTGTCAATAAATCTAGGCTGCATCTCAATGAATCCAAAGTCATCTTCGTTTGCTTTTCCATGGACGATTCCTGAGAATTTTGTAGAATCTGCAGTTCAGGTAGAGAAACATTTGGCTTCTTTTTTGTGGTGTTCATGCATTAGGAATTAGTTTGTCCTCTCATTTTGAATGAAGGTGTTTCACTTCCAGAGACTGAAGGATGCTATTCAAAAAACCCAGAAGAATGCGAAGATTATGGTCGACGAAGAAATTCTATATGGTAATTTGATTCATTTCTTTTATAAAACTTAAGCAAGCTGTTGCTATCAACATTTTTGTTGCATGAATACATACATATGGACAAAGGTACAAGGTTGGTAGCTACCTATGTTGCATGAATATAGACAGATGGACATTTTCAATAGGTACAAGGTAGGTAATTACCTATGTTGCATGAATATAAACACGATAAAGCTACGGACACTGATATAGATACGGATACCATTTTCTTGTGTCTGTGTACACAAGGAGGAAATCTTTTATGAATCAGAACCGGAGGACATTGTGGAGTTGTGGACAGTATTAGTCAATGCAACTATGGGTTTATTTCTAGCATAGGAGGCTTCCACATGGCCTTAGAATTAACACTATAGTGTTCAACATTCACTGGAAAGACCTTGCAATGTTTATGATTGATATTTTTCCTGAGAGAAACCTTGCACTGTTTTATGGTGTAGAAGCTATCACTTTGGTTTGTGAATGTGTTTACTGTTTAATCTTTTAGTCTTGTGAATCTGAGTAGGGGATAGCATATTTTTATATTTTGTTTGTTAATACAGTAATAGATTTGATGGCTACATAGACTTCTTTGTCTAGCACAAATTATTTTGTCCTGCTTTATGGATTCTACGAAGGAGATTTAGTGCTGCAGAGGCACTGGTTTCTTTTGGTTCATTATTTTGAGCTGTATGTTGGTAGTAGAACTGAATTAAACGGTCTTTGATCCTCTAATTAATGTAATCTAGTAGATTTTGGTTTTATCACTAATTTTGATTCATCTTAGTATTTACTTTTCCGATTTTAACTTAAACTTGTTTTATAATGTTGCATGCAAGTGTTGCTAGATGGCGTTGTTCAACTCACTACCATTCATTTGGAGAATAACTTTTGGGATCATCTGTAGAGAATTAAATTTTGTAAACGAATTATCTTTTATGCTCAAGCTAGAGTTTATAAATTTTGAAACTTTAACTTTATATATACTTTTGATGACATTTTATAAAAATAATTTTTTGGATACATTATTAGTTGTTTTGTATTTGGTTGACAACTCTTGTTAATTTAATCGATCTTTTGGATGTTGATTCATGGAATGTGTAAGAAAAATCTTGACCATGTATTATCATGTGTTCGAATGTTCAATTTATGTATTAGATCTGTCGTTTAAATTAAAAATTGTATACAAAATTAAAAAAAATAAATAGGGATGTTAGGACAGTGTTCCAAAACTGACCATAGGAATGCTGAAAAAGCGGTGCAAATTAGAAACAGATGCAAATTACAATTTGAAACGGAGTGAAAATGTTTCAAACTTACAATTAGAAACATTTGAACAATGTTCCAAACAAATGCTTTAGGAACACAATATATGTGTTTCAAAATATTCTTTTGAAACGTCTAATATCCGTTCCTAACAAAATTTTGGAACGTTTTATAAATGTTCCAATAATTGCAACGCCACTTTTAGGAACGGTTTTTATATGTTCCTAAAAATATTAGGTACATATAAAATATGTTCCTAAATGCTTTTTTTGGTGTAGTGATATTATGATGAATTTGAGTTGTTTTGGACAAAAGAAACACATGTAGGCCAAGATACTTGGATACTGTTTCACTTAACAAAATGCCTAAAATTAGCTTTTGAAAGAAAACGAGAAAAAGTACAAATTATTTCTGGAAAGTATTGCTATGGAAGTCTGATCTGAGAGCGATCACTTTATTCCTTGGACCACACGATGATAATGAAGAAAACTGCTTGAAGAAGACGAACAATCGGAAGAACTAAGTCACCAGAAAGGTATCAAACAACGGCACTGATGGCACAGTCGAATGCTTTCCTGCTTTGCTTCACCCTGTTCTTGAGAAAAAATTGAAGAAATGCTTCTGGGAATATCACTCTGAAAGTATGAATTTTTTTAGAATCTCCTCTTCTGTATATCTCTCTTGATGATTTTTGTGTTAAAAATTAGTCTATTTATAGACTAGACCCTCTGTGCATAAAAAGCAACAAAGTTGGGTCTCTACGCAAGTAACTGTCACCCACGATGAAAATCAACCTCTACGCGTGATGACACGTGTCCCATGTAGAGTTTCGGTCTCTACGCATGGTGACACGTGTCCCACAACTTCATCAAAATAGGGAGAGCACATACACACGTTCCTCGATAAGTGTGACATGAAAGCCACGTAAGCAGACCACGTTCTCATGTAGCCAGAAAAGATTGGGCAAAAAAATGACCCAAAATATACTTCCTGCGTAAAGTAGCAGACTAGGCGTAAAATAGCCCAAAATAAACTTCCTGCGTAAAGTGGCTGAAAAGTAGCCTTGAGCGTATAATTAGCTCAAATAAACTTTATGCGCACAAAAGCCTTAAGCGTAAAAGCTCGAATAGCTTTCGTGCGTAAAAGAAGCAGTCTTTTGAGCGTAAATTAGCCCATCTGCACATTAAACGACAAGTGTTGGGTTTGGTGCAAATCAAACCTTCTCGGCTTTTGTGCAATTCGTTGTCAGAAAATCATTATGTCAGAACAGTATCACGCACATTAAATGCGATGTGGACAGCCTGTCTCCCACGTAAAGTTTTGAGGATGGCTCTCGCGTAAAGTAACTCGCGTAGAGTTTTACTCGCGTAGAGTTTTACTTTGTTTGATTTCTGCGTAAAGTCTGTCTTTGCGTGAAATCCTCAACTTCTTTGACTTGGCTTATGAAGTACTTTTTACGCTCCTACAAGACCCCCTTCAAAGTTTTCAAATTTTTTCAAAATTTGAAATACTTTGAACAGAAGCGTAAAATCCTGGATATTCAAGAATCCGCGTAGAATTCGGGATACCCAACAGTCCGCGTAAAAGTCGAGATATCCAATAGTCAGCGTAAATTTCAGGAATTTGAACCGTTTTCAAAAATTCTCTATAAATAGAGCTTTACGAGTAGAGAGAGAACTTTACTCGTCCTTTGCAATCTCTAACTTCTTTTATTCTCTTTCTTTGAAATCTCAATTCAAATCAATGGCCCCCAAGAGCAAGACCGCCGCCGGCACCAAGGACAAGAAGCCCGTCGTTGCTTCGTCGACGGCTGATCGCGCAGAAACCAACATTCCATCATCGGTGGCACCCCGACAGACCAACCCCGCTGTGGCTCCGGCCATGAAAGGTAGAACACTACCTTTCGGCCGTGAGTTCGCCGAAGAAGAAGAAGAAAACTCAAACCTTAAAACTTCACGCCCACGTTTATACGTGTCAGCACAGAAATTAAAATAACAAAATATGCCCACGTTATACGTGTCAGCGTAAAAATAAAATATACGCCCACGTCTATATGTGTCAGCGTAAAAACAAAATATGCTCAAGTCAATACGTGCCAGCGTAAAAATTAAAATACGCTCACGTCAATACGTGCCAGCATAAAAATCAAAATACGCTCACGTCAATACGTGCCAGCGTAAAAATTTGAATACGCTCACGTCAATACATACCAGCGTAAAAATCAAAATACGCTCACATCTATACGTGCCGGCGTAAAATTCACAAGTAAAAGACTTTGCGTAAAACAAAGAACTTTTATACTTCTAAAAATTTTATCAACTTAATTTTTGCGCATAAGCGTAAAGTTTTGCATAGTCAAGCTCTCTAGTATAGAGTCTTTAATCTTTATGCATAAATTTTAGACTAAGTCATCTGCGTAAAAATTCAAATTAGATTTTTACTAACTTGATTTTTCTTTTTCTTTTGGCAGTGGACTTGCAAATTCATCCGCTTGCAGAAATATTCGGCTCGCCAGCTGGTATGATGGTCTCAAACTACTTGAAGAATTTGTCCCATGTGGAATTCCCTCAATCAAATCCAGAATACCCTGAAGGGAGACAACAGCCAATAGCTGCTCAGGGGGACAGAATGCTGTTGTCAATGATAAATGAAGAATTGTTGGTATCGCTAGATGACCAACAATTTTTGAAGCCAGCTTTCTTGTTCGGGGATGCTATAGATTTTCAATCACAAACACACCCCAAGAAGGAGGCTTGGGTGTTTAAGTTTGGAGAGAGGGCAATGTATCTCCCCGACATGGCCAGAGATTATCCCTTATCTGCATTCGTCCATGCCATCCATCCCCGATAGATGCTATGGAACCTGAATTCCAGCAGTCATGGTAGGCCGGGCAGAATTATTTTTAAGAGGGATAGGGCCAACGAAATGGGATACCACATCAGTACTCCTAGTGGTGGTGTCGTCCCTTTCTCCGGTCTATTGCCTGGATTCACACCGAGCGAAGATTCAGCTCTGATCCAACCGGTGCAGACCCCAATATTCATTAACAAGTTCATGGGGGCTTCAGTATTATATCCTCAGGCCAACCCTAGGCTACCAGGGTGGCTGACTCCTTATAATCAGAACTGGATCCAACTTAGTGCCTGGATCATAAAGAACTTCAAGACGGACCTGGAAGCCATCGGCCTTTATGAAGCTGTAGCCTCTACGAGCCAGGGTATACCGATGAACAGTAACCTGTTCTTGGCTTTGATGGAGTTGTATATTAGTTCAACACGAACTTTTGCAACCCCACTAGGTGAGATGGGTCTTGCACTGCACGAGATGTAATTCATCTCTAAGCTGCTGATGGGTGAAGCTCCCTATGAAGAGTATGTTCCCTCCAACCGGGAACTAGCAGAAATCAGAGAGAAAAATCCTTAATTGGTTGAGGTCTACCAAGAACTGATGTGCCATTACCTAATTTGCACCACTATGTATGACAGTGGGTCGCATTTGGCATATACTAATAAATGGATGTAAAACTCCTAAATTTCTACTATATTTTTAGTACTGATTTTTTTTGTATTTATACATCGCATAGTCGTATTGTACGTCGCGCGGGAATTTACGTTTTTTGTATTTACTCGTCGAGTGTGAATATGTGCGAGGTACATATTTTTAGGAAAAATGTTTTTATTTTATTATCGGTGATGGTTTCAAAATATATATATAATAATTATTTTTATTAAAACTTGTGAAAAGTATCTATCGAGATTGCCAAAACTTATTATTTTAGTTATTTATAAAATGCTATTTTATTTTAATAGTGATAATCTAGAAACTAGATTTATGTGAATATTCTACTCGTGTAAAGCACATAAAAATTATTTCATGAATATTTTCAAAATTAATTTTATTATTTATGATAAATTATTTAGCAAGAAGATATTTTAAAGATTCTATTATTTATGTTTACTTTCGTAATTTTTTTTATCTAAATTATTAAAAATGTAGTTTAAAATTATTTCCTATTAATACTTAAATATTTATTATAATTTTCGAAATTAATTATTATATAAATTCTATAAAAAAGATATTTTGATTTATTTATGATAAATTAAATGGTGATTAGATTTATTGGTTTAAATTAAATAGTTTAATTTAAATGTGTTATTTATCTATATTTAAATTGGATTTGGATTTAGATTTAGATATGAATATATTGGTTTAAATTTAATAGTAAAATTATCTATTTGGGTTTTAAAAATCGTAATCCTTATCTAACTGGAAATTCTCACATCCTATAAATAGGCAGGTACTCGTCCATAAATTTCTCACATCCACAAAATCCTTCACAAACGTGAGTGCATCGTGTCCATGTCCCTCTCCCAGTCCGAAATCTTATTCCAATCTTTTACATATACATTTTTCTCGTGTCGGACACACCCCCGGCACAATCAATTCTCTAACCTAACCCTATCCCAATCCCCTAATCCATCTGCCGTCGTGCCGCGTCATTGTCGCCATGGCAGAGTTTCGTCGAGCAACCCTCGCTACGTCCCATCGAACAACAGCCGTACCATCACCTGCCGCCTCTCCCGCCAACACCAGACACCGCCGAGGCCATCCTGGCCAATGGCAGCCCTGTCTCCACCATTACCGTAACCGCACTCTGCCACCCGTCATCACCACTAATTGCCTCGACTGACCACCAATGTCGATGTCCACCGACCACCACCTACGGCCACCACCTCGTTACCACCAACGTCACCGCACCCAAAACTCTATACCAACATCCCGTCCACTTCCCCCGATATCACCGGCCTTCGCCAACACAGACCCAACACTCCCCGTCGGAGCCACCCACCTGCACCAGAACCGCACACCCAAACCACCACCGTAGGCCGGCCTACCACCACCACCAAAAATTGGCCACCACCCAAAAACCCCAAAATTTCTCCAAAAAAACCAAACAAACACCACCGCCGCCCTTACCTCGGCATCGCCGGTGATCCGCTGTCGCGCTCGCGGCTACCTTCCTCCTGCGTCTTCCCAGCCTTCCCATCCGAAGTACGCCACCACATCACCCCACCGCTGAACCCTTTCCGCCGCGCCCGCCGGTCGCGTGACGCGGAGACACCAGCATCGATCCGCCATGGCCGTGCATCGCACGGCGCTCACAAATCCTCCATGGTCGAGCCACGCCATAAGCTCTTCCCCGCCGCCTCCTTTCCCGGTCGGCGACGCCCGCTTTCCGCTGCCACCGCAAGCAGCGCTCCACCAAACGCCGGCACTGCGTCTCCCGACCACTCTTCCTCTTCCTTCCTCCGCCTCTCCTCCCGTCCGCAACCGCCAGTCACGCCACCGCGACAGCCGCGACGGCCAAACCCCCGACCATCGGCTGCGCCGCATCCCCCCTTCCTCTCTCCTCCCGATCTCCCCGCTCCCTCTCTCCCTTCCCCTTCCTTCCCCTCTCTCTCCCGCTCCGCTCGTCTTCTCCTTCTCTCCGTCTCACACTCTCTCTTACCTCTCTTTTGCTTCTCACTCTCTCTCTCATCCTTTCTATAGGGAGAAGCAATCTTGCTATTTGTCTTATAGTTATTTTTTTATTATTTTATTATTATTATTTTGTCTTTTTCTTTTCTTTTTCTTTCTCTGTTGTTGTTTTATTATCATAATAATAATAGTTATTATTATTATCATTATTATTATTATTATTGTTATTATAAACTTTGTTTTTTTATTATTATTATTATTATTATTATTATTACTATTATTATTATTATTATTATTATTACTGTTACTTTTATTGTTATAATTATTATTAGTACTGCTACTTTCATTATTATAATTATTATTACTACTTTCATTAACTTATTAATTATGTATACAAGTACTTCCAAAGTCTTGTTTACTTATATATTATCAATAGCATCATTATTATTATTCTGATTATTTTTATTATGGGTACTATTGTTGTTATAAAAAAAACATCTATTTGCTTCTATTATTGTTTTTGAAAACTTATGAACATATTATTTTCTAACCGCTTTCGAAGATAGTTTTCTCTAAGAAAATTTTGCTTCAACAAAATTAGCTCGTGCCTTAAACTGGTTTTCTAGATTGATAAATATTTATCAATAATTAATTTTACTAATAAAATATAGTTTTCTACCAATAAATTCTAATTTTACAAACTTAGAGTTTTGGCTTAAAACGATTTTATTTATCAAGTATTTAGCTAAAAATATTTTTTATTACTAGCATATATTTTTCAAGTATTATAAAATAATTTCTAAAATAGCATAGGTATTATTCACGCCAATTCCTTAGATTATCATCTTGAATGTGACTAAGCGCATTACTCATAATTCCTTGGCAATTCTAGACTTCTTTATATTGCCCTAACTAATTTGTCCGCCATGACCAATTGGACTGTTCTGGACCCGATGGAACCGTCTGTGTCGTCAACAGAGGCTCCCTTGCGTAGTTGTAACACCGAAGTCAATCTTGTGCCACCTTTATTGTACCACACCAGGAAGCTCACCAGACGTCACAACAGGCAAGTATACCTTGCTAATTAACTGTCATATTATTTATTTTCATCATTTATTTACTTGTCTCATAATTATTATTTTTATTTGTTATAAGTTGTGCGTCCAAGCCACACATGGGTGCAAGCGACTCTATTAGTCATTTTACTTTACTATATGTATGTTAACTTAGTGTTAGCGGACTACCTTCTTGTTGGGGGATATCCTTATATCTCCTTGGCCATAACACACACACTACACGGTTGGAGACATGTTGCTAGGGGCACGACTTATGGACTGGCCCTCTCCAAAGTCGTATGACGGATAGATGATCGTAACTGCTGTGACTAGGGTTTTAGAGACTCAAGCAGTTATAAAATTGGACGAGCCATGGACATGACTTGAACAGTGTGGGAAATATTAGGGGAGCACAGTCGCTAGTGCGTATGGGAATCCAAACAGGTAAACCACAGTCTCCGGATGGAACTGTGGCAATTTATTTGCAGATGCCCTCTGACGTTTTGGACGTTACGGACGGATACGGATGACTGGATGCCAGTTACGTACACATAGCCTAAAATCCCACCCATGCGCATGAAAGTTGTCCTCTAAATTGCACATTAGGTGGTTAGAATCTCCTTTGCATATTTGTATCTAGAATACTTTTATATATTATTTTATTATTCTGACAGTTCATATTAGCATGTTCTTCCTGTATCTTGCTACGTTCGTCTGAGGACCTGGTTATTCCCTTGGTGTGTGCTCATGTCTTCCGCAGGTATTCTAATCGAGATCGTGGTCTTTTCCATTATTTCGAAGATGACGTGACTTGGTTCCTCCTTGCTACTTCCACTTAGTCCTTTTATATATCATGTACTTCTTTCTTTTTATTTTGGTTGGTAGTGGATGTGTCTCCACCCAACATATTGTATCAAGACTATTCATTTTATGATATCTTTTACTCTTTATTTTGTGGATGAGATTATTTATTTGTGGTTTATTACATTTTACAGCTTATGTGTACATACAAGGCTCATGTACTTCATATGTATACAGCTGACATGTCTACATTTCTAGTCCTACGTATTTTGGGACTGGGGCGTTACATGTTTTTGTGGTGGCCCATGCAGGTCAAGATAAATTGTTTGGTTACTTTACTGTACCAAACAAGCCTGCGTATAGGATTAGAGTCTAGGATCTCATCCACATACTTGACCGCCTTCTCGCTTGACTCTTCGAGTTGCATCTTGCTTGATCCCTTACATCGTGATTCGTGCCCTTCTTTTGTGCTTGATAGAGATTAATAAGGTAACGAATACTAGGTGAACATGACCCATTGTCCTATCACTCTACTAGTTTAACTCTTGTAAAATAACTTACGACCTAACCTTCCTTGTGACCTTAACCAAGTCTTAAGCAAGTAAACAGTAGTACGACTGTATAGGCACCAACATAAGACATTACTAGGTTCTTAAGAAGTTTGAACTAGTTCCACTTCTTTCAATATTAATCGTGCCTATGATTTTACTATTTTTGACTATCCTATGCTGCTAGTTTAGCTTAAGTTTTGCAAGCTTATTCCCTTATCAAGCTTGATCATGACATGTTTTATTGGGTGCGCACCCACTAACATATTGTCTAATCAGAACCGGTGCAAGATGGTCTGATCAACCTATTGCACTTTAGTTCGCTTTTATCTATCGTTCTATGTGGACGGGAACATAGCTAAATTTGTCTCTAGAGTCCCATCCGCGACAACCTTGGCAATTCTTTTTGAATTACTCACTCGCCTTTGAACCTCATATTGGTATTCGAAAATAACTTTTTTGGACTCATATTGGTTTTCGTCTTTCACTTATTTAGACGAAGACTCGTACTTGATAGATAGACCCAAAGTATCACCCTCAGTTGCCCTACCATCTATTGACAAAATAGTAAGCCACTGACCACTCAATGTTTCTATATCTTCGTCTTAAACTACTCGTCCTTCTTCTCGGCCCTATATTTACTATTATGACCTACTAATCGCTTAATTTAGGCGTGAACCTAATCTCTCTCTTAATCGTGCCCCCAACCTACTCTCAAGGAACCATGTCTTTAAGTTCTCAAATTTATTTCTCTTGGTACCGTACTATTCTTTATTAAATGTTATCTTGATTAAACTTTAACCCTAATCATTTCCTTCTAGCGTTAGTTAGCCATATCCATGATTATTTTTGGCATTATTTGAAATTGCGAATTTCTAATGCATGTTGCATTGAACGTCGTCTCCTTGCCTCGCCTAATGATATGATCGTGTTCCGTATCGGTATACCCTTGTACCTTCTCACCCCCTACTTATTCTTAATTTCGAGGACGAAATTCTTGTAAGTTGGTAGGATGTAAAACTCCTAAATTTCTACTATATTTTTAGTACTGATTTTTTTTGTATTTATACATCGCATAGTCATATTGTACGTCGCACGAGAATTTACGTTTTTCGTATTTACTCGTCGAGTGCGAATATGTGCGAGGTACATATTTTTAGAAAAGTGTTTTTACTTTATTATCGGTGATGTTTCAAAATATATATATAATAATTATTTTTATTAAAAGTTGTGAAAAGTATCTATCGAGGTTGCCAAAACTTATTATTTTAGTTATTTATAAAATGCTATTTTATTTTAATAGTGGTAATCTAGAAACTAGATTTATGTGAATATTCTACTCATGTAAACACATAAAAATTATTTCATGAATATTTTCAAAATTAATTTTATTATTTATGATAAATTATTTAGCAAGAAGATATTTTAAAGATTCGATTATTTATGTTTACTTTCGTAATTGTTTTATCTAAATTATTAAAAATGTAGTTTAAAATTATTTCCTATTAACACTTAAATATTTATTATGATTTTCGAAATTAATTATTATATAAATTCTATAAAAAGATATTTTGATTTATTTATGATAAATTAAATGGTGATTAGATTTATTGGTTTAAATTAAATAGTTTAATTTAAATGTGTTATTTATCTATATTTAAATTAGATTTGGATTTAGATTTAGATATGAATGTATTGGTTTAAATTTAATAGTAAAACTATCTATTTGGGTTTTAAAAATCGCAATCCTTGTCCAACTGGGAATTCCCACATCCTATAAATAGGCAGGTACTCCTCCATAAATTCCTCACATCCACAAAATCCTCCACAAACGTGAGTGCATCGTGTCTATGTCCCTCTCCCAGTATGAAATCTTATTCCAATCTTTTACATATACATTTTTTTCGTGTCGGACACACCCCCGGCACAATCAATTCTCTAACCTAACCCTATCCCAATCCCCTGATCCATCTGTCGTCGTGCCGCGTCATTGTCGCCATGGCAGAGTTTCGTCGAGCAACCCTCGCTACGTCCCATCGAACAACAGCCGTACCATCACCTGCCGCCTCTCCCGCCAGCACCAGACACCGTCGAGGCCATCCTGGCCAATGGCAGCCCTGTCTCCACCATTACCGTAACCGCACTCTGCCACCCGTCATCACCACTAATTGCCTCGACTGACCACCAATGTCGATGTCCACCGACCACCACCTACGGCCACCACCTCGTCACCACCAACGTCACCGCACCCAAAACTCTATACCAACATCCCGTCCACTTCCCCCGATATCACCGACCTTCGCCAACACAGACCCAACACTCCCCGCCGGAGCCACCCACCTGCACCAGAATCGCACACCCAAACCACCACCGTAGGCCGGCCTACCACCACCACCAAAAATCGGCCACCACCCAAAAAACCCAAAATTTCTCCAAAAACAAACAAACAAACACCACCACCGCCCTTACCTCGGCATCGTCGGTGATCCGCTGCCGCGCACGCTGCTACCTTCCTCCCGCGTCTTCCCAGCCTCTCCATCCGAAGCACGCCACCGCATCACCCCACCGTTGAACCCTTTCCGCCGCGCCCGCCGGTCGCGTGACGCGGAGACCCCAGCATCAATCCGCCATGGCCGTGCATCGCACGGTGCTCACAAATCCTCCATGGCCGAGCCACGCCGTAAGCTCTTCCCCGCCGCCTCCTTTCCTGGCCGACGACGCCCGCTTTCCGCTGCCACCGCGAGCAGCGCTCCACTAAACGCCAGCGCCGCGTCTCCCGACCACTCTTCCTCTTCCTTCCTCCGTCTCTTCTCCCGTCCGCAACCGCCAGTCACGCCACCGCCACCGCGACAGCCGCGACGACCAAACCCCCGACCATCGGCTGCGCCGCCTCCCCCCTTCCTCTCTCCTCCCGATCTTCTTGCTCCCTCTCTCCCTTCCCTTCCTTCCCCTCTCTCTCCCGCTCTGTTCGTCTTCTCCTTCTCTCCGTCTCACACTCTCTCTTTTGCTTCTCACTCTCTCTCTCCTCCTTTCTATAGGGAGCAGCAATCTTGTTATTTGTCTTATAGTTATTTTGTTATTATTTTATTATTATTATTTTTTCTTTTTCTTTTCTTTTTCTTTTTCTGTTGTTGTTTTATTATCATAATAATAATATTATTATTATCATTATCATTATTATTATTATTATTGTTATTATTATTATAAACTTTGTTTTATTATTATTATTATTATTATTATTATTATTATTATTATTATTATTATTATTATTATTATTATTATCATTACTGTTACTTTCATTGTTATAATTATTATTACTACTATTACTTTCATTATTATAATTAATATTACTACTTTCATTAACTTATTAATTATGTATACAAGTACTTCCAAAGTCATGTTTACTTATATATTATCAATAGCATCATTATTATTATTCTGATTATTTTTATTATGGGTACTATTGTTGTTATAAAAAAAACATCTATTTGCTACTATTATTGTTTTTGAAAACTTATGAACATATTATTTTGTAACCGCTTTCGAAGATAGTTTTCTCTAAGAAAATTTTACTTCAACAAAATTAGCTCGTGCCTTAAACTGGTTTTCTAGATTGATAAATATTTATCAATAATTAATTTTACTAATAAAATATAGTTTTCTACCAATAAATTCTAATTTTACAAACTTATAGTTTTGGCCTAAAACGATTTTATTTATCAAGTATTTAGCTAAAAATATTTTTTTACTACTAGCATATATTTTTCAAGTATTATATAATAATTTCTGAAATAGCATAGGTATTATTCACGCCAATTCCTTAGATTATCATCTTGAATGTGACTAAGCGCATTACTCATAATTCCTTGGCAATTATAGACTTCTTTATATCGCCCTAACTAATTTGTCCGCCCTGACCAATTGGACTGTTCTGGACCCGATGGAACCATCTGTGTCGTCAACAGAGGCTCCCTTGCGTAGTTGTAACACCGAAGTCAATCTTGTGCCACCTTTATTGTACCACACCAGGCAGCTCACCAGGCGTCACAACAGGCAAGTATACCTTGCTAATTAACTGTCATATTATTTATTTTCAGCATTTATTTACTTGTTTCTTAATTGTTATTTTTATTTGTTATAAGCTGTACGTCCAAGCCACACATGGGTGCAAGCGACTCTATTAGTTATTTTACTTTACTATATACATGTTAACTTAGTGTTAGCGGACTACCTTCTTGTTGGGGGATATCCTTATGTCTCCTTGGCCATGACACACACACTACACGGTTGGAGACATGTTGCTAGGGGCACGACTTATGGACTGGCCCTCTCTAAAGTCGTGTGACGGATAAATGATCGTAACTACTGTGATTAGGGTTTTAGAGACTCAAGCAGTAACAAAAATGGACGAGCCATGGACATGACTTGAACAGTGTGGGAAATATTAGGTGAGGACAGTCGCTAGTGCGTATGAGAATCCAAACAGGTAAACCACAGTCTCCGGATGGAACTGTGGCGATTTATTTGCAGATG
Organism: Iris pallida; assembly: GCA_029216955.1. Taxonomy (NCBI): domain Eukaryota; kingdom Viridiplantae; phylum Streptophyta; class Magnoliopsida; order Asparagales; family Iridaceae; genus Iris; species Iris pallida. The sequence continues at coordinate 23,187 of JANAVB010004583.1, read as the reverse complement.
CCATCTGACGTTTTGGACGTTACGGACGGATACGGATGACTGGATGCCAGTTACGTACACATAGCCTAAAATCCCACCCATGCGCATGAAAGTTGTCCTCTAAATTGCACATTAGGCGGTTAGAATCTCCTTTGCATATTTGTGTCTAAAATACTTTTATATATTATTTTATTATTCTGACAGTTCATATTAGCATGTTCTTCATGTATCTTGCTACGTCCGTCTGAGGACCTGGTTATTCCCCAGGTGTGTGCTCATGTCTTCCGCAGGTATTCTAGCCGAGATCGTGGTCTTCTCCATTATTTCGAAGATGACGTGACTTGGTTCCTCCTTGCTACTTCCACTTAGTCCTTTTATATATCAGGTACTTCTTTGTTTTTATTTTGATTGGTAGTGGACGTGTCTCCACCCAACATATTGTATTAAGACTATTCATTTTATGATATCTTTTAATCTTTATTTTGTGGATGAGATTATTTAGTTGTGGTTTACTATATTTTATAGCTTATATATACATACAAGGCTCATGTACTTTGTATGTATACAGCTGGCATGTCTACGTTTCTAGTCCTACGTATTTTGGGACTGGGACATTACAATGGACAACCTATTTATTCTACCACGAGAATAGGATACCCAAAAATGAGAAGGGGAGATTCCAGGAAAACAAGGCTCCAACCATCAACCCTTGTTCAATAATTCCTTCAGATCTGATCCATAGTTTGATGATCTCACATAAGTCTTCGGATCAGTATCTGTCCACTTAGACTGGAGACATCCCTGCGGGGACTGAAACCTTAAGCTACCTGAGACATGGCAGTCAGAAGATCTCAAGGGAAGCCTTGCTGGCAAGCTTTCTGTCTCTGTGGCTGCGGAGGTGGATCGTGCCAGGGATAGGCACAACTGACAGAATTCACCGAAACGTATTATGGCCGGCAGTACGTTTGGTGTTCAAGGTCAGAATCAACCTGCTATCGACAATGGTGTGTCGAATAAACGCAGGTTTGCGGACCTTTGGTGAGGAACTAATCAACAATGCTCCTCACCGAAAAGATTTCCCTAGGGTAGAGATGCCCTATACTTATTTGATGGGCTAGCTATTGCATCATAACTGCAGTTTGTCGGCACCAGGCCCGGGTGATAATGCGGAGGTCTTCCTCCAGAAATTCAATAAAGCCACGTGGACTGCAACTACGGTGGCAGACACTCGAGCAGTACTGAACTACTCTCATGGATGGAACTTTTTTTGCACAAGACCACAAGTTCCAGCCGACTGCCTCGGTGTTCAATTTGAAGATAGAGGGGAAGGGAGGACTTCATTACCTGTGCCAGTTTTCAAATGGCTAATGTGCATCATACCCTTCCATCTGATGTATAGGAATGAAGACAACTGTGCGTTCGAACCGTACCTACCAAGTCTATTTGCTCGTCAGTTTGGATATGACCAACTTCACGTTGGTAATCCCTCCACCAGCTTCTACCATTATGGGAAGTAAATTGATGGTACAAGAGCATGGAGATACTTTAGCACAGCTTGTACCGGTGCTAAATTTCGGGTATCAACTGTTACAAGTACAACCGAGCTACGAATACTTCGTACGTATGCTCGCTTTTATGCACCCATTCGCTCTTTCGCACATAGCTACAATATGAAGGGGAGTCTTCGATGGCCCAAGGAAGGGAACGTCGAAGAACCAGTCAGGGTACCTTCAGACATACCCGATGACGCTGCTGTTCCAGATGAATATCTGGAAGTAATCCCTACGAGAGTTAGGAAAATAGCTGCAGGACCAATTATTATCAGTAAAACCCGAAAGCGGAAATCAGGTGCAGTTGTTACCCTCCCAGAGAAGAAGAAGAAGGTCACTGTCAAAGGGCCTTCTAGACAGAGAGCCGCTACTCCAGAGGGCAAAACTCCAGTCGAGGAGCCTCAACACATTGCATCTTCTTCAGCTCATCCTAGAGAAGGGTCCTCGACATCCCAACCAGCAGCATCAACAGAAGCTGTGGGGCTCCTATCTCCTGGACGTCTCAGCTCATCACTTCATCTGACTTGCCACAGAAAGCTATTGAAGATGCCGTCACTACACATATTGCTGATCTAGAGCTCATCCCATCAGATGAACCGGCTCTTGCCTTCGATGATGATGACTGGGATCAAGACTATGACGAACTTTTGGCACGTCCTGCACCTACTCCAGGTAAATATAAATTACACAAAATCTATACAAATTATGTATTATGATTTTGTATATTAACTTATTTTGCTTAATTTTTGTAGGTGTTATAATTGCAGTAAAGCCTGTGGCTCCTCCTCCTCCTCAAGAAGCTATTTATGATGAAAATATGGAATCTAAGGAAGAGAGTTCTTCTTCAAAAGAAGATTCAGCTTCTAAGGAAGACTCTCCATCCAATGAGGTACAGCAAGAGCCTGAAGTAGAGGCCCAGCCAGAATTGTCTTCTCTTGCTGAGGACGGAGAAAAAGAACAAACTGCAGAAGAACCAACTGCAGATGAAGAAACAGCTGCTGCAGAAGAAACAGACTTCAATGAGGAAACAGTTGTAGAAGAACCAACTACAACTAAAGTACTCCCAGAGCTTGAAGAGCCGGTAGCCCATGAAGGTGATGAAGATATGGTCAACTCATCAACTGAAGCTGGACACGTTGTAATAGCATCCTCCGTTATTGCTATTGATCCAGAACAAGTTCCTGAGAAGATAGCGTCTGAATCGGAGTTAATTACAATGATCACCATTCCTCCCACAATAATCACCGCCACTGAAACTCAAGTAGTTTCGACTCCAGAAATGGCTGGAGTAAAAAGTGCTGAAGACATTGTCCCTGAAGCTCCTGGGAATCAGTTAGCCATGGTAGCAGTATCAAAAATGGCTTTAACTCAACTTGCTACCAAGGCCACAACAATATCCACTCCTAGCCTTCAGAAGAGGGACTTGGTAGACATTGCTGCTACGCCAAGCTCAAATGCAGAAATGAATCTTCTAGTTGAGATTCATACTGAAACTTTCTACAAAACTCTGGCAGCTCTGATCAAGATGGTCCTGAAGAAGGGCCTTAATTATGAAAGCTTGAAGGCTGCGATTGCTCTCACAATCAGAAATTTTGCCATGTTCAAAGACACTGAGAGAGCAGCGGCGCTGGAGAAGGTAGTTAAGGGACTTGAACAGCCTATTAGAGAATATCTAAAGCTGCCAAGTAAAACTATTGAAAGTCTCATCCAAAGCGAGTATGATGCTTTATCAGCTGAATACATCACTCGGGAGACTACTTTCAACGAATCTCTCCTGAACTATAGCAGTAAAATTGCCAGAGAGAAAGCTTTACTGAATGAAAGAAAACCTCTGCTGGAGATGCATAAAGAAGCCTATAAGACTTCAAACATGAGGATTCATCAGCAAGATGATAGAATCCGTGAAGTTGATGCGAAGTTGGCTCGTTTGAAAGCTGAAAAGGAGCAAATAATTGCGGATCGATATCAACATTTGACGCAGAGTTCAATTTTGGAAGAGAAGGTTTTCGGTGTTGAAGCTGTCATTAAAACCCTTGATGATGCCAAGGATAAAATGATAGCTACTTTCGCCAAATTCTCCCATCTTTGTACTCTAGAGGCTCAACGCACCATAGCTACTGCAACTGTGCTGAGCTCTCGTGAGAAGCGTCTAACAGAGCTACAAAAACTGCTCAAAGATGTATCTGCTCTGCCTTAGGCATTTTTGTATTTAATACAGAATTTTGTATTCTTCTGTCTTTTTCATTCTGTAATATTTTCAAGAAATGAATGAAATATTTGTTTTGTGACCCTATCATTTATTTTGAATTTAAACAATAGGTATGAGATAGAAAACACTTATCAGAGGTAATATGGACATGACAAGTCTTCTAAACTCAATAAATTATATCTATCCAGAGGTAATGTGGATATGATAGATAATGAATCTTGTTTTCTTTTTAGAGTGTACAATACTATCAGAGGTAATATGAACGTGACAGATCGTAATAACTCAAAGAAAAATAGATTAATATCTATTCAAAGGCCATATGGACATGATAGATAAGAAAAGAAGTAGACTTAATATTTATTCAGAGGTCATGAGAACATGATAAATAATAAATCTTTTTTTAATCAGCTGGTAAGGCAGAAGATCAAAATTCTCTTTTAGGAGACAAATAATCAGCTTAACCAAACATTGGTAGCTGGAGAATAAAGAAAAAATTTAGACAGAATATTTCTTCAGGAATTTGCCATTAATTGGCATCATGAGCAAATCTTTAATAGGTTTAGACAACCTATAGGCACCATTGGAGAAGACTGTCTCGACTACATAAGGACATTCCCATTTTGCTTGGAATTTCTCTTTGCTCTTATGAGTCATCACCATCGGTCTTCGGACAGCTAGAACTAGCTCACCAACTTTAAATACCCTCTCTTTAACTTTACGATTAAAAGCACGAGATATGCGGGCTTGATATAGCTCAATATGATATTGCGCTTGAAGACACTTTTTGTCCAATCCTTCAAGTTCTTGAAGTCTCAACCGATCATTATTCTCTGTATTTAGCTCATTAGCAATGGCTATTCTAAGAGATGGAATCTGGATTTCCAATGAAAGAACAGCCTCACATCCGTAAACCAGTAAGAATGGTGTAAAACCAGTAGGAGTTCGGACTGTCGTTCGGTAAGCCCATAAACATTCTCCAAGTTTCTCATTCCAATCACGTTTATTAGAAAAGATAAACTTTTTGAGAAGTTTAATGATTGTCTTGTTGAAAGCTTCAGCCAAACCATTTGCAGCTGGATTATAAGCCATAGAAGCTAGATTTTGGATCCGATTCTTATCGCAGAATCGATAAAATGCCTGACTGGCAAATTGTGGTCCATTGTCATGAATTATCCTTCGGGGAATCCCTAAACGATAAATGACATGGTGTTTAATGAAGCTAACTACATTAGATATTTTTACTTCAATAAGGGGAACCGCTTTCGCCCATTTAGAGAAATAATTCGTTATGGCTAGGATAAACTGATGTTCCTTGACAGAAGGAGGGTTAATCGGCCCAATAATATCCATATCCCAAGCTTCGAAGGGCCAAGAAGCTGCCGTAGTATGTAAGAATTCAGATGGTTGATGAATAAAATCAGCATGAATCTGACATGCTTTACATCGTCTGGCGTAATCCACAGCATCTGCTATCATGGAAGGCCAATAATACCCCATTTTTCGAATACGGACCTGTAATTTTGGACCCGATTGATGAGCACCGCAGACACCATCATGAGCTTCACAAAGTGTTTGCTTAGCTTCACTCTCGGAGAGACAACACAGCAAAAATCCGTCATAAGAACGACGATATAACATATGCAAAGAAGAATCGTAGTAGAATCGAAATGATCGTCTCTTGATTGATGCAGCTTCTTTTGGATCTTCAGGTAAAATCTGCATAATCAATAAATGGACTTCTCCAATCCCTTTGTTGAGAACTTGATTCTGTAGTATAACTCTGTTCGATATGCAAATTATTCTTGACACAGAATAAGTCTCGATCCAACAAAGTAATGGTATTTTGTCTTCTAATTGGAACAGCTAAGTCTGCAGCTAAACTAGCAAGAGCATCAGCTTCCAAATTTTGAGAACGTGGTACAAATTCGATAAAGAATCCTTTGAATAAAAGAACCAATTCGATTACCACTTGATGATAGGGAATGAGGTCAGGATTTCTGACTTCATATGTCCCTCTGACCTGATTAACAATCAGTTAAGAGTCTCCATAAGCTTCCAGGAACTCAATGTCTAATTGTTTGCTACTTGAAGACCAATTAGCAGAGCATTATATTCTGCCACATTGTTGGAGCATGGTTCATTGATAGAATAAGCTCGGTATATGACCATTTTATCAGGAGAGACCAAGACGATGCCTACTCCTAAGACAATATTGCTTTTAGGTCCAATCCGCGATGCTCCATCAAAGTATAGTTGTCAAATGTCCTCCCTCAAAGTCATGTTACAATCCACGACTTCATCTGGAATATCCTCATAAAGCTTAGATATTTTAGGTATAGGGTGAGCTGCTAAGAAATCAGCTAATGCTTGACCCTTCACTGATTTTTGAGGTACATAGACCATATCATAAGGAGTAAGCAACATTGCCCAGGTGGCTAATCTGGAGTTAAGAATGCTCGGTTTTCTTATCAATACCCGAATAGGATTTATTCTGAAGATGACATGAATAGTCTGTCCTGACACATAACGTCGTATCTTTTGAACGGCAAAAACTAAGGCCAGACATTCCTTTTCCATAGGAGTATACCTGTGTTCAGCTCCAACCATCATTCGGCTAAGATAATAAATTGCATGTTCATGACCCTTATCACTTTTCTGTGCAAAAAGAGCACCAAACGAATGATCTAAGGCTCGAACATATAGCAAAAATAGTCTTCCTACTACTGGAGGTACCAGAACAGGTAGATTTGTAAGGTATTGCTTGATGTCATTAAAGACTTTCTGACATGCTTCATCCCAAACAAATGATACACCTTTCTTTAATAGACGAGAGAAGGGTAGACATCTCCCAGAAAGATTTGATATAAATCTCCTGATATAAGAAATGCGACCTTGGAAGCCACGAAGTTCTTTTAGATTGTGTGGAGGACGCATTTTAAGAATTGCTTTGATTTTATCAGGATCAACGTGGATACCTTGAGAAGTAATGACAATCCCAAAAACTTGCCACTAGAAACCCCTAAGAAAGACTTAGAAGGATTCATCTTCAGTTGATGTTGACGCATCAACTCAAATACTGTCTTTAAGTCTTGAATATGATCATCTTTTGATCGACTTTTGACAGCAATATCATCCACATAACATTCAACTATTTTTCGTAGATGTTCTTAAAAAATATTGCTCATGGCCCGTTGATACGTAGCACCGACATTTTTCAGACCAAACGGCATAACCGTATAGCAGTAAACTCCAAAGGGTGTACGGAAAGCGATATGCTTTTTATCTCATGGATACATCTTAATTTGATTGTATCCTAAAAATACGTCCATGAAAGACATGCGTTCAAAACCACATGTATTGTCTATCATAACATCGATAATCGGAAGTAGAAATTCGTTTTTTAGACAAGCTGCATTAAGATCCCGAAAATCTATGCAAACTCGGACTTTTCCATTCTTCTTCATAATAAGAACAATGTTGGCAACCCAGTCTGGGTGTTGTTCTTCACGAACAAAGCCACATGTTATCAGCTTTTTGACTTCTGCTTCAATTGTATCCATCATATCTGGTCGAAAATATCGCTGCTGTTATTTTACAGGTTTGGCATTAGAAAGAATATTGAATTTATGAGTAGCTACTTTAGGATCTAGACCCGGCATATCCTCATAACTCCATGCAAAGATATCAATATATTCTTTAATTAGTTTTATCAACTCTTCCTTTTCATCTTCAGAAAAGTTTTTACTGATGAATATCGGCTTAGACGTAGTTCCGTCTCCAACGTCAATCTGGACGATTTCATCTTCTGTAGGTGGCTGTCGCTGTTCAAAACGAAGCTCCCATTGAGTGTCCATTTGTTGAGCCCAAGGGTCATTTTCAAATGGCTCAGATTCACCATCAGTTTGAACCATGTTGACTAAAAATACGTACTCAGATTCATCATAATGGTTTCCTCCAGAATATGAGAATTGTAAAAATCTGGAAGAAACTTTTTCTTCCATATCTTCTTTGTACATGTAGGATGTATTAGATTCGATGAACTGGATTTCTTCAGAATCTGAGGATTGTGAAGAAATGGAAGAAAATTCTTCTTGTATATCTTCATTAAACATGTGGGATGGATCGTACCCCAACCCATGATGAGTTTTTTGGTAAAATGGATCACCACATAATGGTAACCGTCTACCTTTGCCTTGATTGAGACCTTGCATCGTCTTCAAATCATATCCTATATTCTGGATAATCTTAAGAGATTATTGACTATATTTGTCAATTCGGATTCTTCATTTATCTTTCTCTCTGAGATCATCTGTCTGAGTAGCAGGGATATTTCTAGCCAGGCCAAACACAATTTGGCGCTTGTTTTTTTATTAGACGGAATCACAAAATAAGATTCTTCGTGACGTCTATAAGTTACACAAGCTTGTAATGATGAGGCTACAGGAAGAAGATATGGAGAAGATGTTAAGAACCTTTGAGCATAAGGTCCAACATCGACATGAGGAGGAAAAGAATTTTCCTTATGATTAATATATAAGGTTTTCTCTGTATTTATGTCATTTTTATGTTGATGACTTTGATATCAGCAGATAAAGTCATTTTTTCAATAAATTTGACAGCCATATACTCCAAAAGGAAATCTTCATTAATATGAAAAAGTACAGAATGATCAATATTTATATTATTTACATACTGAGTACTATGCTTTGGATTGATCATTAACGGACCGTCATCCGTCTTCTGCATAGATTTGCCAAGGTTGATAATCAGTGGTTCTGGATCATTCGTACGAGAAGTACGTCCTTTGACTTTGATCATGAGAGGTTAAACTTGGCTCTTGGCTGGAATACTCACTGATTCCTCAGACGAAGCTCGAGTTCTTCCTTTAACCCTGATCATCAGAGGTTGGTCATTGACAGGTTGGAGTTGGATTCGACCTTTGACTTTAATTTTCAAAGGTTGCTCTTCTGGAGGATCTTTATTGACAGATTGATCTTCTGCAGGTGCACGATCTTCGGCCATATCCGATATCTTCTGCACATGCTCCTGTTTGTAGAGTATTGAATCAGAGAAATAGGCTTCAACACCCTTAAAAAGATTGATATCTGCGAACTCAGTCTTCACAATCCCTTGAGAGTCCACATACTTGAAGCATTGGTGGAGAGTTGAAGGGACAATGTTATGCTCATGTATCCATGGTCTTCCAAGAAGGATGTTGTAAGATACATCTGAGTTGATAACATAAATGGTCGCTATAGTTCGAAGATCACCTATCTGAATCTTCAGACGAATCTTCCACAATGGTTTACTCTTTCCAGAGTTGAAACCAACTATTATTGTACTAGTGTAAGTCAAATCACTAGTAGGAATCCTATAGGGTCGTAGCATACTCTGAAGAATAATGCTAATAGAAGACCCAGGATCAATATAAATCCTGTCAATTTCAGTAGATTTAATATACCCTGTATAACACAGAGGCCTGTCGTGCTTATTATGCTTCAGCAGCATATCTTCTTATGTAAAGGTAATGTTAGGAATTACTTCCATCATACTATGACATTGTGGATACGACACTGGTATATTGTCAGGACTCTTGAGTTGAGCTAAGCATGAATCTGCTTGTAGCAAAGCTTCGCTCAAAGTTTCTCGACTTTCTTTAGAAAGACGAAGCAGTTCAATGATAGAAAGTCTAGCCGGAGTATTAGCTAATTGGGCTAGAATATCAAACTTATAGGGCTTCATCACTACCCCTTGATTTGAAGCAGGTTTCAATGGGACGTCAAAGCGTACTGCTTCCTGTTTCCCTTTCTCAACCATAGATGGTTTGGAAGGTTTTGTCTCAGCAGGAACAGGAGATGGTTGAGCTGGTAGTGTTTCAGCAACGTCCTCTGCTTCTTTAGAAGTTTTTTTCATAATCTTTGTGGTACTCTTTCCCAGATCTCGTACCAGCAAAGGGTTTCTTCTTCTGACTTAGGAGAATGAAGTACCATATTACAAGTTTTAATCTTCTTTCCCTTAATCTTCTTCTTGCGAGGATTTTTATGAGGGACCTCAAATTCCAATCCAACAGTGGATTTTTGACCTTGAATCTGTAAAGGAAGTCGCATTCCTTTATCATAGTTCAAGCCTTCCGTCTTTTGAAAGTCATAGCCCATCTTTTTTATGAGATGGACTGATTGTTGACTGTACATGTGAGTGGGTAGCGGACTTTCAATAGACGATTCAACAGAGGAAGAAGAAACAGAAATCTCTATAGTCACAGGAGAAGGAGGAATAGAGACCTTTGTAGCCACAGGAGGAAGAGGAATAGAAACCTCTGTAGCCACAGGAGAAGGAGAAATAGAAACCTATGTAGCCACAGAAGAAGGAGTATTCGGGATAAGAGGAAAAATCTCTACAGGAGCTTTCTCATAAGCAGCAAAGACCTATTGTGCCCTGTGTAAGGGGACACTACTCATTGCTAACCATTGTTGATGAGTAAGTTTAAGTTTGGTAGGAGGAGCCAAACTTGGAGGGCATATATTCAAACCCCTCAGCCTATCCTCCAAAGGAATGCCGTCCCAAAGATGATCCAAATCATCATAATCTGGAGTAACAACATGAGAAATCATATTGCAGGTCTTGACTTTTCGACCTTTCTTGGATTTTGAAGTTTTACCTTCATCTTCCATTTCAGGTACTAAATCAGGATGTACCCACATGATTTCACCATTTTTTAATATGAGAGGCAATAATCCTTCACTTTGCTCTCTAGCTGGCGGGAGATTTACAATCTTCATTGTCGCCTTAGGAATTGGGACAATCCCATCTGGAACTTGCTGTAGAGAAAAACCTCCAAATTGAAGAGAAATTATATTAGTTGTAACTGTATGCTCATCATTGGTTAAAGCGATGGCATTAGCATTTATCAACTCTTGGATTTTATTCTTTAAGACATAGCAAGCCTTGGTAGGATGATTTATGTATCTATGATAGATACAATACTTGGGTTGTTAGTCAGATTACCTCATTAGGTCTTTTTGGCTCTGGAATCTGGAGTTTGCCACTCTTTACAAGACATTAGAATATCCCAGGGATATCACTGTCATCAAAAGAGTATTCTTCTTTTGGTTTGGAAGACTCCGGATTATTTGACATCGTTTTGGATTTTGAAAGATTAACCACTAGGGTTTTCTTCCCTTTTCCATTGCGATTGTCAGAATTATTACCTGAAGAGCCTTTCTTTCTTTGTCTTCTGAGGCAAAGATCATCCCATGTTCACGAGCCAACCTACCATTGGTCTCGGCTGAAACTACTGCTATAATGAACGAGGCCCAATCTATAAATTGAGAGCCCGTAAAGACAGCAATAGTTGGTCGCAGATTCATTTTACATGTATCAATCAATGCTGAATCTGGCATACCATGAGGCATTTTCAAAGTTGCCTGTCGGAAATGTTCGATAAACGTCCGGGTATCTTCATTCTCCTTTTGTTTGATCTCTATTAAGGAGGACATATTCATGTCCATGCCTCCTTCATAGAAACGGAAAAGAAATATTGCTTTAAACTCGTCAAAAGACGATATACAATTGTCGGGTAGACTGCGATACCAGTCATATGCTGAACCCGTCAAACATTCGATAAAAACTCGGGTAAGAAGAGCATCATTCTTCTACCGATGCACAGTCATAATATCAAAATTGATATTTGACTGGGAGAAGCCTTTCCATCAAATAACACCATCGATTGTGGCTTAATTTTGGAAAAAAGGGTACATCATTCCAATGAGGAGGATAAGGTTGCTTAATCCCTAACCTCTGGAGCTGATCTTGTGCTTCAGAACTTCAAACTGTGCTTTTAGCTCACGTACTGCTTGAATAGCTTCACTAGTTTGAGGAAGCACATTCGATTGAATAGTTGCTGGATGTACCGTAACAACCACCGGAGGTGGTACATCTTCTGGAATGAGAGGATCAGGAGATGCAGAATTTTGATTGACAGCAGGCTCTTGACTAAGATTATTCAAAGGTACATCAACCCCTTGACTATCTTGAGTTTGTGCTGCTACCTGTACCGGTGTTACTACTGCCGGCTGAACAGTTTGCTGATCATTATTATTTGATGCATACTTTTGCATCATGGCAAGCATGTCCTTCAGTGATTGCTCAACTGCAGAGACATTGTTCTGTATTAGTAGTTGACGTCTCCGATTCATCTCCGATAGCATATAATTCAACCTCCCTTGAACATACAGAGGGATTGGTGTAGAGGTATAATCAACGCTATCAGTTTCGGACTCCAAAGACTGGGTACCCCCAGCTTCTGAATCTGAAGATTGCAACGATCTTTGACTTCTTGACCGGGTATGCTATATACCCCTTCAAAAGTATCAAGGAGTCGGTTGAATTGTTGTTGGCTTGGAGTCCGGGACAAATTACACCTTGGACGTCGTCCTCTATTGATATGAGATGCCATATTGACTGATGCATATGACAACTCATGTTCTTCGTCATCAACTGATTGCTGAGGTACATTGTAGCTTAGCGGTCAAAAACTGACCGTTAGAAGCCAAACAGCAACATTTGATTACAATCTGGTGACACACGCAATGGTGATTTCTTGGGGGAGTGTCACAGGAGATTTTCTATTTTTACGCAGAGCAACTCGCGTAAATCAGAAGGAGTAGAAGGAGTCGTCTTCTTTATTATATTGGGACAAAGAAACGTTTAGTCCCTTACGTATAAAGAAGATTACTGGCTGCATTAGCAGAACCAAACTGCACATTTTTACATGCCTGGAGTTGCGTGTGTAAATCCTGAGATTTTTGTGCACAAATACTCCATCAGCATTACGCGTAATCTGAAGGTTTGGTACCTTGCGTAAAGCAGTGTAAGAAGGTGTTGGTGGAAAACTGAAGTTTTGCCAACAGAATTCTTGTTTTTATGCTGCATGCGTGCAGGAAAATTCACTTTAGATGCAAAGGCATCATTGTAAATTTTATCTATTCTGTCACCGACAGAGATTTACCTTTACGCGTAGAGCGCAAAACATGAATATCTGCCACGTCACAGACGGAGATTTTCCTTTACGCGTAGAGCGCAAGGCTTGAGTGTCTACTACGTCACTGACGAGAGACTGATTTTTACGCGCAGAGCATAAAACTTGGGTGTCTACCACGTCACAGACGGGAGACTGATTTTTGCGCAGAGCGTAAAACTTGGGAGTCTACCACGTCACAGACGGGAGACTAATTTTTACGCCCGGGGCATCATTAAAGTAGAGACTGCCTCGTCACAGACGGGAGCCTCCACAACAGGAGTGGAAATGATTCCTTTGCCTTCAGAGACAGCAGGGAGATCCGAGGATGTTTTGGACTTAGGAATCCAAACTTTTCGTGCCTTCCGTAATTTTTGAACATTGGAGCAGCGAGTACTACCCCCAGTTAAGAGCATTTCTTCGTAAGCAGTCTGGTCGAAGTGAACAACCAGAGTCTTCTTTGTCGATCCGACCGACACATCATCATATTGAGAAATTGCTTTCTCATCAGAGGAAAAAACCTTCCCCAGCAGAGTCGCCATTTTGTTTACTTAACAAAATGCCTAAAATTGGCTTTTGAAAGAAAACGAGAAAAAGTACAAAAGTACAAATTATTTTGGGAAGTATTGCTATGGAAGTCTGATCTGAGAGCAATCACTTTGTTCCTTGGACCACACGATGATAATGAAGAAAACTGCTTGAAGAAGACGAACAATCGGAAGAACTAAGTCCAGAAAGGTATCGAACAACGGCACTGATGGCACAGTCGAATGCTTTCCTGCTTTGCTTCACCCTGTTCTTGAGAAAAAGTTAAGAAATGCTTCTGGGAATATCACTCTGAAAGTATGAATTTTCTCAGAATCTCCTCTTCTGTATATCTCTCTTGATGATTTCTGTGTTAAAAATAAGTCTATTTATAGACTAGACCCTCTGTGCGTAAAAAGCAACAAAGTTGGGTCTCTACACAAGTAACTGTCACCCACGATGAAAATTAACCTCTACGTGATGACACGTGTCCCATGTAGAGTTTTGGTCTCTATGCATGGTGACACATGTCCCACAACTTCAACAAAATGGGAAGAGCACATACACACGTTCCTCGATAAGTGTGGCATGAAAGCCACGTAAGCAGACCACGTTCTCATGTAGCCAGAAAAGATTAGGCAAAAAAATGACCCAAAATATACTTCCTGCGTAAAGTAGCAGACTGGGCGTAAAATAGTCCAAAATAAACTTTGCGTAAAGTGGCTGAAAAGTAGCCTTGAGCGTATAATTAGCTCAAATAAACTTTACGCGCACAAAAGCCTTAAGCGTAAAAGCTCGAATAGCTTTCGTGTGTAAAAGAAGCAGTCTTTTGAGCGTAAAGTAGCCCATCTACACATTAAACGACAAGTGTTGGGTTGGTGCAAATCAAATCTTCTCGACTTCTGTGCAATCCGCTGTCAGAAAATCATTATGTCAGAACAGTATCACGCGCATTAAATGCGATGTGGACAGCCTGTCTCCCGCGTAAAGTTTTGAGGATGGCTCTCGCGTAGAGTTTTACTTTGTTTGATTTTTGCGTAAAGTCTGTCTTTGTGTGAAATCCTAACTTCTTTGACTTGGCTTATGATACTTTTTACGCTCCTACAGATACCAACATAGGTATCCAAATGAAACTCATTCTAACCATCCTAACTAAGATCAATCCACTCTCTAACAATTCTAAAACTAAATTTAAATATCTATTTAAACTATTATCATACATACATACACATGGGGTGTCCTAATTTGGGATCTATCAAGTAGGACACAAGACACATATCTAAAATCCTCAAGAGAGCTCCAAATGGCCTCAAATTAAAATCTAATAGTTGTACATGCATGGGGGTGGATCCTATGGATTCAAATCTAACTAAAATGCAAGGAAAATTGAAATAGAGAGATGGTTATACCTATTGGAAGTGGGATCCCAATGATACATCAAAGGACACAGTTTGATACGAAAGCTCCTCCAAAATGGACACCCTTCCTTGCTCCTTGCTCCCAATCCTTGCTAGCACCTCCTCCTTGGTTGAATGAGAAGAAATGATGGAAGATTGGAAGAAGAATTGAGGATTTGGAGATCAAAATCAAGAGAAAAGCTCTCAAGTTTGGGGAAGAACAAATTAGGGTTCTATATAGAGGTAAAAAGAGGCAAGGGTTTTCTTAAGGATTTTTTATAGGAAGGGGAAAACACTTGATGGCTGGTCATTAGATGAATTAGGGTTAGTTTTACATGTAGATGAGTGGCTAGGACTTGTCCACCCAATTCCAAGCCTTCATATTGGTTCAATTAGTCATAAGGCTTTCTTTTTCACAAATATCCCAATAGGTAAATATCCTACTATGAAATATCTAGATATTGTTAATCTAACTTAACCATTAAGTCTCTAACCTTCTAACTAAACCTCCATGAGCATCATTAACATCTAGGTTTAGTCAAAACTAGGTTAGTCTCTAACAATTCAATTAGCACAATATTAATTAATCAAAATTCATTTTCATTAATAAGTCAAAAATGACCAAAATACCCTTAGGCTAAAAAATCACAATTAGTCATCCTAATCACATGGTTAGGTCCCCATGGTCATGGTTAGTCTCTAAGTCATGCAGTCTCTAGGGTACACTAGTTAACCATCAAAATCACAATTCAACATTTTAAATAGTTTTAAAATAATTAAAAATCACCAAAAATCATAACATGGTTTAAATATCATTATTAAATGATTCTAACTACAAATTTTAAAATTATCCTCATTTTAGAAACTGGGTGTATACTTCCTCACCAACTGCTTAGCGAAGTCCTCCGTCAGATCCACAAAGTTCAGGCGCTGCTCCCACTCCGAGGACAGCTTTTGGGAAGCCCTGGCCTGGCCTCCGCCCTTCTTCGCACGGTTTTTTGTTGACGCGCTGCGTCCTTTTTCGTTGTTCTTTTCTTTTGCGCGTGGCACTTTTACTTGTATAGGCATCGGCATTTTGCGCCTGATACTTCAATAAACTTTCCTTTAATATATATATATATATATATATATATATATATATATATATATATATATATATATATATATATATTATTAGGGATTTCTTTAAACGAATTTCCTTCGACTATCGAATCTTAATCATGACTAGTCATACGTCTTATTTCTCATGATTCTGACTACTTCACATCGACGCTAGGCTAATTGACCGTTCTGGACCCAATGGCATGATCAGTTCCATCATTTGAGGTCGTCTTGCATAGTTATGACATCCGTGACTATTCTTTTCCAACATGATCAAGTCACAAGTCAACTGCAACTAACTGAGGCAAGTACAGTATTGTTATGTTTTGGTACATCATGATGCTTTCTTTATCGTTTTTTTGTTTGATATTCCGTTGAGACATGATGGTGACACGGTAGGCTTATTGTATCATTGACTGTTATTAATTATTAGTGAGTCAGGAGGGAAAATACTCGGTAAATACGTGAATAAACCCAAATATCGTTACCGAATGATAGCTAAGTCATACACCTCAGATATGAGTTAGCCGTACCAATTACCGAATGATAGCCATCTATGATGTACCGTATTAGCCCAGTCGTTCATGTATTAAAAGGTATTTCACACACACAGTCGTTTATATTGTACTTGATCATAGTTCAGTTCTTTATCTTTATGTTTCTTTTCTATTAGCTTACTCGTTCATGATTATTGTTTTCCATGTCTAGTTCATATCTTGCTAGTTCTTTATATGTTCTTTACCGTTACTGTTTTTCATTGTTCTAGCTTATTTTGTGCTAACAACATTAAATACAATACGGTCGTACTTTGTTCCTTTCCTAACTGAATCGTTGCAGGTGACTTGCCGTGCTTCCTACTTTTGTGCTATGGACTATACGGGGGAGACATGGGTATATGCGAAGGTCAACCCTAGAAGACTAGTTAGATGTGTTGGTAGTTTTTTAATATTGTAAGACATTGTATTTTGATTAACTATAAAACTTGTGAATATTATAAATTGATTTTGTTGTTGTGGATGAGCAATAAAGATAGTATTTCATCAGGATTTTGTTTATTGTGGGCTAGACAGCGTACTACCGTCGACACTGCGGCGTAGGCTGGACTTGGATACTCCCGAAAAGCGGGTCCGGGTCGTGACATGCAATTCTTCTCTTTTAGCAGCATACGATATATAGTATAAGCAATCATTCTTTCTTATCTTTCTTAGTAGTAAAGCATGTATTCATTCTTCATATATTCATTATTAAGTGAAAAATTAGAAAGTGAAGTCTTGCCTACTCACTCATGATGAATCGTCTTCTTGTTCCAACAATGGAGCTCTTATTGAAGGCTTTTCTTACATGAGCCAGCAAACCGACATCGATATCAATGATACGTAAAAAATGGGGCATTAGATAACACCCAACTCAGAAAAAGTTTCGTTCTCGAAACTTACCAATAAGCTTACCAATATCCCAAGCATCGATGGTCCTCTTCCTAGCGCATCACCAATCAATAAAACTCACAATCGATAAAACATATGCTAATATCATAGAAAATATTACGGACTTATTGTATGAAACTTTCATCTTATCAACAATGTCAAGGACGCCAAGAAATATCAAGAAGGCATCTTCATATTGAAACGAATCAAGGGAGGGCCAAATGAAATGAACATAGCACTATGATATCAATATGTTATATCCCGGTTCTGGAGGATCGATAAGTCGTCACCGGACGTGATACCATACGAGCCTAAATTGTACTTGTAACAAGGCACAAACTTGAACATTAACAAAATAGACTGAATCAAAACTAGACCTGTCAATTTGCCCGAGCCGGCCCAACCATGCTAAAAAAAATTAGCCCATGTGCCGGCCCGAATAATTCGGGGGCCGGAGCGACCCCGTATATTGGGTTGTGTCGGGCCACGTATATCGGCCCATAATATTGGCCCATCCTGAAGCCCAAGCCCTACTCGACCCGGCCCGGCCCGGCCTAATAATACAGAAAACCAAATACACAATGACTCAATGAGACGAACAAAACCTCTTTTTTACTTATACTATCAATGATTACAAAAATGGGCTCTTTCAGCACATGTGGGGGTCAGTAGAGAGTGGAATGCACTGGTGAGTGACAAAAAATACACTCAACTAAAAGCAGCCATTAAGTAATCATGTGAGAAAAATTTTTTAATGGTGGTCTTTCTACTTTTACCTACTTTCATTTAATGCAATACAATTTAAGAGTCATATTTTGTTTTTCGAAAACTTAACCAAGCATACATTCTTCTTTCATTCATGTAGAGACTAATCCATGCACAATAATCGTTTCTTTCTATCTTTAATAAACATATCATCTTTCTTAAGCCAAATTCTTCATTAGAAATATGATAGCAGTATTTCACGTAAAACACATCATTTCTTATAACAATTCATAATAAGAAACATAAAACATAGAAACATCACTTGTACAGTGATTCTTACCCACGGTCGGCTCTCGATCCTTGCAACGAACAAGGATTATATATATATATTATATATATATATATATATATTATATATATATTATATATATATATATATATACAACGAACAAGGATTATATATATTATATATATATATATATATATATATATCTATATATATATATATATATATATATATATATATATATCATCCTTGTTCGTTGTATATATATATATACATATATATATTATATATATATATATATATATATCTATATATATATATATCTATATATATATATATATATATTTATTTATATATATATATAGATATATATATATATCTATATATACAACGAGCAAGGATTATATATATATTTTTATTTATATATATATATATATAAAAATATATATATATTATATATATATATATATATATATATATATATATATATATATAATGGAAAACTTGATGGTGAAACTTTTGAATTCCAAAAATACCCTTACATGTCTATACTAATTAAAAATGGTTCACCTATTCTACTATATAATGGAAAACTTGATGGTGAACTTTTGAATTCCAAAATACCCTTATCTATTCTACTATATAATGAAAAACTTGATGGTGAAACTTTTGAATTCCAAAAATACCCTTACATGTCTATACTAATTAAAAATGGTTCATTAATTTTAATAAGGACAACTTAATAATTATGAAGACTACCCCTTGATCTTCCTAAAGAGTTTTACTAAATTAACTAAGGCTGTGTTTGATTGGGCTTTTTTTCCTTGGAAAATATTTTCATCACAAATTTTCCACCATTTGTAGTTTTATAGCTTTATTTTCCATGGAATTATTTTTCAAAAAACTATCATTTTCTATATTTTCATCTACAATGGTGGAAAATGAAACTTGTCCAACCATAGAAAACTCATTTTCCATGGAAATAACTATTTTTCATGGAAAATAATGGCAGTCAACACCCAAGTTAAATTTTCCATGGATTTTTTTAAAATTTCATGAAACTTTTTCCTAGAAAAATAATTCCATGGAATTAATTCTTTTCCACATATTTCCCACCTTGCAATCAACGCACCCTAAAAGAATATTAAAATACGTGCAAGGCACGTGCACATATGCTAATATATATATATATATATATATATATATATATATATATATATATATATATATATATATATATAGCAAATGAGCTCTAGCCTAGTGGTTAAGAGAGATGCATCGGCCCGTGGTCAGGAGTTCGAATCCTAGTAGGAGCGATTCCAGAAACAATTTACCTGGTTCCAAAAAAAAAAAAAATATATATATATATATATATATATATATATATATATATATATATATATATATATATATATATAGTTTCACGTCCGTCTCTATATCAACTGTTAGGCTTGCAATAATATTATTCCTAGTTATATAATATATTTTTTTTTATTTTTTTTAATATATATATATATATATATATTATATATATATATATATATATATATATATATATATATAGTTCATGTCCGTCTCTATATCAAACTGTTAGGCTTGCAATATATTATTCCTAGCATACGGCCTAACTACATGCACGATGCTAATGACCTCTTTGTTATGATAACTAGATAGCCCAATAGATGTTGTGAAGCTCCATCATAGCCATTGAAGATAGCAACATACTATTCAGAATTGAAACCAAGTTATCATATGCCAATAACACAAGGGTCTTAGAAAAGAAAATTGATTGAGCATCGACGAGAACTACAGAGATCCAAACACATTTGGGTTTGAGACTTTCCTGAGGACATGAAGCTCTGTTTTAGAAGTTAAACTGCACATTTCCGAAATGTCAAAGACTGGTAGGTATATCGTGAGAGAATCTCAGTTTTCTTGTGTGGAGTTTGTGAGATAGTTGCAACTTGTAGATTCGAGTAACATACAAAACTGAATTTGAGTCAATCCAACAGAATGACAACAGACACGATAGGATACAAACATTTTCAAATAGGTGCAAAAGTAGTCACCTATGTTGCAGGAATACTGGTACTCATACAAAGACGATACAGATAAATCACTATCTTGTTGTGTCCGTGAAATATAGATTAAACCATTAACAGATAGCAAATAAGAAGCTTACTCAGTGCGCCAACCTAACTGGATTTCACTCCATAACTCATAAGCGAATAAATGACGGTGTGAAGAAACAACATAACGAAATGAAGATGTTCAAATAAGACATCCATGAGTGCAAACTAGCAAGTAAAGCTGCAAATACGCGAGCGACATTTGCTTATAGGAATCACAATTCATAACAAATTAACCATTTCAAAAGCACTTGTACTATTAGGCTCATCGGGATGAAAAATCGACATATACAGTTAAATCTGAGAAGTTACTGACTCATGACGAAGTGAAGACATTGATTCATAAAAGGACTACTTCGAAAAAAGAACAAGTTCGCTAGATCAGAGGGTCCTTTGGACCAGTCATTAATCAAAAGGCCAAACTGAGAGTAACTTAAGAATAGGTCAACCAAAAGATGATACATGCTGCTGAGATGACATCAACCTAGGGTCTGAAATTATAACTGAACTCATGGTTCAAAATTTTCACAGCTCAAGTCCTAACTTTTGCTGCTGCTAGTATCCTAAGTCTCCCTCCTAGACTTCCTGGGCCGTGTGCAGCTGTGTCTTCTTTCTAGTGTCTTCCTTCTCCTCGCTGCTTCCTGGTTCATCCGCCTCTGTAGTTTCTGATTTCTTGGCTTTGGCAGAAACTCTAGCTGGGACCTGCAGTGAAGAAATTTACTATGAGGTCAAGGTTTGCAGAGTTGCAAAACTCTAATGCTAACTAATATTCTAACAAAGGCAAAAAAAACCTACCGCAGGTTTTTTTCCCGCCAAAAAGGATCTTGAAGATGATCGTAGCAATAACCACCACAACAGACCAAGATGCCAATTGTCAAGTTTGGCTGCTGCTCACCCTTCTCAATAATATCCTGCAATACCAGAAATATAATTAACCTTGGTAAACACAACGAAGGTGATAAAAAAAGTGATATTAGGCATTGTTTTTTATCTGCTAAATTGGAAGAAACTGTACGAAAACTCGGGAGAAATTTCAAGCAACAATTACTTACCATCACTTTATGCAACAAGCACAGGCTACTAAATAGTATTTAAAAGGAAAAAAATAACAGCCGAAATATTTATAAGAAATTTACACAAACTGTTTAGAAATAATTTCTTAGAAGTTTTCGGTGTGTCTTGAATCTCTAGTTCATCTAAGAATTTACTGCAAATTGATGTACTACTTACTATGATCTTCATCTTGTATGCTTCCAAGAAAGGTAAGTCTGCCACTTTGTACAGAATCAAATAACTTCTTCTGAAATCATCAGAAAACTTTGTTAGAAGAAATGAAATAAGCGGTCTCAATAACTGGGGAATTCATATATAGACAAGCAAACGAAGACTAACCTGGAAAGTAGCAAGACTGTTCGGAAGTCTGTTAGCTCCTTCTTCAGCCTTTTGATTCTCCTTCTCCCGCCTCGTACTTCGGTTTCCATGTCTTCTCCCTGTATGACTCGGCAACCATCTCGTCACCGGCTATCAAATGTTATCAAACAATATTCCCTCCTGCATTGTCCAGATCTCAATACCAATAGCAGCAATAGCTCAAATTCAGGTCTGTCAAGCTCAAAATAGTTGGGTTTGGTATCTGCTGCGGCTTCCAAAACCCTTGTAGCTGGGTTGTCAATCAAAGGAGCGTGCCATTTTCCTTTGTAAGCTGGATTCTTCTTTGTCGGTCTAATCCACTCACACACATCCAGATGCCTCCTCCACACACTTGGGGTTAGGCATCTTCGGTGGTTCCCATAACCCATCCTCCTCGTCATCCCAATCTTCTGGTTTAGTGGCTCCGGGTTCATCAATTTCTCAGGCTCATCGTCTAACCAGTCCTCCGGCTTAACAGCCTCCTCATCTTCAATTTCTTCAGCATCCTCATCCCAGTCGTCTGGCTTCACTGCATCCGGATCTGGGATTTTGGCCCTCTCATCCCAGTCCTCCGGCTTCTTATCATCCGGATCAGCGATCTTCTTGGGTGGGATGAGTGCCGGCTCAAAGTCATCGCCAGATAGAAAGTTCCCTTTCTCTCTTTTCTTCCCCATCTATCAAAATCTGCACTTCATTATCAGGTTTCAGAATGGCAGTGTAGACATGAGAGAGTTTGTCGGATGGGACAGTCGGTGGGAACTTGAGGTGCTCAACGTAAGCTCCAGATTTGGGATTCTTGTGCTTAAGGATGAAGTACTTTGTTTGTAGACCCACACTTGTCAGGGCCAAACATGATAGAGTAGGGGAGTCATTGTCGAACTCCTTAGGGACCCAACCGGCATCTTGAGGTCGGAGATACTTCAGATAAGCACTCCGCATTGAAGTCCATTTTGGAATCGTGCCTCAAACTGTAAAACGATAGTTCCATCCTTAAGTTTGACTGGTGCATCAAGTTCTTTCACGATTGCATATTTCCTCGCCTGCTCACTCACAAGGAGCCCATAATCCTCATGCCCTCACTTTTTGAATGTTTCCATATACCTGCAACCGAATTTCAAGATATGTAAGGCCAAAACATCTACTAAAGAATAAATGGTGCTAAGGTCCATTATACAGACTGCAACAGAACTATGGAAAGGATGGCTATTACATTGTGCCATAGCTCCTAAGCACACAAGGTATATATGATGGCAACATGTTCTACAATATGGTACCATATATAATTGTAATAGTAAATGCAGTTTACTAGTATTACCGCTACAAAGCCAAAAGGAAGAGCTTGATGAACTATTTTTTAGTGGAACTTAAAAGTGGAATTGTAACAGTGAAGACAATGCAATTCTGTGTCCGGTGGTGTTGGTTAGTTGGTTGTGTGTGTGGGTGGGTTGGGGTGGGG